>JBCNJP010000007.1:105433386-105436831 GCA_039602395.1 Deinandra increscens subsp. villosa | reverse complement strand
TTCTTTGACCACCGTTTCTCGCCGTTTTCATCACTTAAATCACCATTTAAACCACGGTTTCATGTCCCAAATCATAACCCGAGTTTAATGACACCTTAATCATTTAAAATCGTTTCCAATTAAAGATTTTCACTCAAAACCCCCATTTTCTTAAAACCTCCATTAAATCCGATTTTAAAGCTCTCAATTGACCCATTCATGATCTCGTTCACTATAAATTGAGACCGTGAACCTGTTGTAGACCTACTCACGATCAAAACCCCTCTCCCAATTTCGATTTTCATTTGGGCAATCAAAAACCCCCAATTTCTAGGGCTCCAAACTTGTTCGTTCGATTCCGGGCTCAATTCTCCGTCAAATTGATCAAGTAAGTAGTCCATTCCACCTAGTTTTTCGTTATCTACAAAACCCCTCTGTTAATTTTAGGTTTTATCATCATATTTCATATGTCAATTTTAGGGTTCTTCGTGATTTGGGGATTTTTATGAAAACATAAATTGTAGCCTAACTAGTTTAATCTAAACATCTCAATATCAATAATTTCTATTCTAAATCACGATGGTTGCAATTAGAATATATTCATAATTATTTGGTCTATTTTATTACTTGTTATCATCTTCTAAATATATATTTATATATTTAAAAATTATATATATTATCACATGATAGAGATACTTATTCCTTACGACGTTAACTATAAATCATAATAAAATTATGATGATTCCATAATCATTAGATCATATTATAAAAATACTTTTATAATCAGTGTATATTACATTACTTTGTAATAGTTATAACATCATAGTCTAAATATATTTCAAACTTCATATATTGTTTTTACGAGTCGTTCATTCTCGTATTATTAAATCAATTCACAATCATCTTATACAAAAATTTAAAGCTTTGCTGAGAAGATTGTAAATGTATTATTATGTTTAATATTATCAATATTATTATTATTATTATTATTATTATTATTATTATTATTATTATTATTATTATTATTATTATTATTATTATCATTGTTATTATTATTATTATTTATTATCATTAGTTAGTGTTGTAACCTAATTAATTTAAACTTATTATTTAAACTTATTAAAAGACATCTCATTTATGCCATAAGAATTTACTTAACATTTATATTACTCATAAATACACTATATAACTTTTGTCAAATAAATAACATGTCTTTAAACAAAACCCCAAATGCCCATGAACCCCTAGTCTCCTAGCTTCGTTATTCAACTAGGTCCCCTCGTTTTCCTTTAGGTTGACCTTCGGGACTACTACTATCATTCTCGCGTTCTTTCGTGGAAACCCTTCATTTTACCAAGTGAGTAATCCTTGCCCCTTTTTCGTGTTTTACATTTTGGGGTGCAACATGTATCCTATCTCAACTATTGATTCTTCATGATTTTCATATAATGCGATTGTAGACCATATGTGTGAATGTGTGTAGGATTTCATTCTAGCATAACTTGTCAATGTGTTGGGATTTCATGTTTTTCATAGTGTTTCATGTATTTCATATCGCATAAACATTAACGTAAGGCCTGGGGAATCAAAGATAGATCTATTGGCTGACAACCCACTCAACTTGACCGGTTCTGGCGTTGGGTGTTTGAGACCTATTTCATATAGCCTAACCTTCGGGTTAGGGAATCCTTGTCATTAAGGGTTGTTTATGCATTATTTTCATGTTGTCATTTTATCTAGTATGTTGATCTTTCATATCATTCTATCATATGATACAATTCGCATGTTTTCATTTTATATACCATATTACATATTAAACATGTGATTACTCACCAACTTTGTAGTTGACCTTATCTTATACATGTTGCAGGAAATAATAACGTTTGATCCAAGTTGCTTCACTTAGGGATTTGGACCAAGTTAAATTATTAATAAGACATTGTTTAAGCATTTATGTTATGTTGAATTTCAAGTTTATGTAATGACCTTTGATCATTAATAATAGTGTTATTTAAATATTGTCATCTTAATTTAGTTGTCATGAGCTTTTGGGCAATCTAATCATGCCCCGACGTTTCCGCCGTCGGTTGGGGTGTGACAGATTGGTATCAGAGCCATGGCTATAGGGAATTAGGTTATTAGAAACGGAATGACCTAGACTATATGCCTTAGGTGTCCAAAACACGAAATCTCGTGGTATGCATGCTTAGTTTAGGGATTGCCCTTTTATGCTTATCTTGCTTTAGCTAGGACTTGCCTTACACTTATTCATACACCTCACACTATCTTCCAAACTCAAGCTTAGCACTTATAGCACACATACATACACGAAATCTTAAGGCTTCCTAGCCTTTTTCCTTAGTGATGGTACCTTACGTACCATTTTAGGTTTTTGTTTTGATTTTCAAATTCCGTCGGAGTTAGGTTCTTTGTAATGGACATGTAGTAACTGGAAGGGTGAAAGCACCGGTAGTTGGGGTCTCCGTCTAAGGTAAGTGTTGCGTATAAATTCGAACCTACCGTCGGACCTGGACGCTTACCTGGGACGCCCTGATGAGAGTGTTGTAGCCTATTAGGCCAAAGCATGTCATAAAAACATTGCTAGGAACCATATCAACTCTGATTAGTCATAGGTGGTAGTTTCCCAATCGGGAAATGAGAACCATTCCATATGTTTTAAACGAATCAAAAATAATTTCGTGTTTATATATTTAATTTTTTTTCTTTCCCCAAGTTGTGATATTCCAATGCTTCACAATTCCATGATATTTCACGATCTATGACACTCGACTATTATGATATTGCTTGTAATTCCATGATTTATATGACGTCATTATTTTCACTATGTGGTTTTTGTCCTTCATCATTTACAATGTATACCCTCGAATTTATCAATTGATCATTCCACGTTTTCATTGTCTCATAAATCTCTCCCTTTTCATTTCAGCATGTCTGCTCGTCGCAATGGTACTGGTCGTCGAAGCTCTGGCGCTAAGTTGGCTGCCCAAATCGCCAAGCAAATGGCGGCAGTCATCCCGAACATGATGGTGCAAATCCAACAGAACCTTGGTGCCACCCCCGTCACCCCTGCCAACCAAGTTGCTGCTCCTCCCACTTGCAACTTCAAATATTTCAATTCCTGCAGCCCGCCCAAGTTCTCTGGCTCTGAGGGCGCCACTGGCCTACTACAGTGGTTTGAAGGCATCGAAAACACTTTCATCAACAGCGATTGTCCCGAAAACCTCAAGGTGCGTCATGCCACCAGTGTCTTCCAGAAAAGGGCACTTACCTGGTGGAACGGGGAGAAACACGCCCGTGGGACAGATGCTGCAATGGCTTTGCCTTGGACTGAGCTGAAGGATCTAATGAAGAAGAAGTTTTGTCCCGCAAGTGAGCTTCGTGAGCTTGCAAATGAATTCTGGGTCCTCAAGCAGGACAGCGGTGAAAACCAGGCTTATAATGACCG
>JBCNJP010000007.1:105403386-105428386 GCA_039602395.1 Deinandra increscens subsp. villosa | reverse complement strand
TTTCACAATTAGTAAACTGGATTTATTGTCATAACCTGCATTTTCCAACGAAATCGATCCATTTAAACCATGATCATGAGCAAGTACATAAATATATATTTTTATATAATGATAGAAAAGGAGTTCTTTCGTCTCAAAATCTGAATAATATTCATATTCATTATTTCAATTTTCGGGACATTCATCGAAAGGAGATATGTGCTTCGAATTTGACTATGGGAAACAATATTTTTTGATTATTTATTGATTCGAATTTTTCGTATATTTCTGTATTTTTTTCAAGATTCAAGGCCTAACCACGAAATCACAAATAAAAAATAAAATAGTGAATAGATTCATAGGTTCGATAACTTGTAATAGAATTGATGCGTGAGATAAATATTAGATTACATAGCGTTGACGAATGAGATGGGTTCATTAACAATTTACAGATGAAAAAATGGCAAAAACTAAAGCATTCACTCCTCTTTTATATCTTGCATCTATAGTCTTTTTGCCCTGGTGGATTTCTCTCTTATTTCAAAAAAGTCTGGAATCGTGGGTTACTAATTGGTGGAATACTAGGCAATCCGAAACTTTTTTGAATGATATTGAAGAAAAGAGTATTCTAGAAAAATTCATAGAATTAGAGGAACTCCTCTTCTTAGAGGAAATGATCAAGGAATACTCGGAGACACATCTACAAAACCTTCGTATAGGAATTCACAAAGAAACAATCCAATTAATCAAGATACACAATGAGGGTCGTATTCATACAATTTTGCACTTCTCGACAAATATAATCTGTTTCATTATTCTAAGTGGTTATTCTATTTTGGGTAATAAAGAACTTGTTCTTCTTAACTCTTGGGCTCAGGAATTCCAATATAACTTAAGTGACACAATAAAAGCTTTTTCTCTTCTTTTATTAACTGATTTATGTATCGGATTTCATTCGCCCCATGGTTGGGAATTGATGATTGGCTTTGTCTACAAGGATTTTGGATTTGTTCATAATGATCAAATTATATCTTGCCTTGTTTCCACTTTCCAGTCATTCTAGATACAATTTTAAAATATTGGATTTTCCGTCATTTAAATCGCGTATCTCCGTCACTTGTAGTGATTTATCCTAACATCCATTATTCGTTTCACATGAAACGACCGTAGGAAATAGGTGAATATATCAATTTGGTGGGTGGATATATCTACAGCCTACAATAATACCAAATAGGTATTTCACAAGAAAATAAGTTTTAAACTTAAAAAAAAATAAAAAAAATAACATAAAGTTAAAAAATAAATATAAAAAAAAAGTCAGAAAACCGGTTGAACCGGAAAACCTCCCGGTTCGAAGCGGTCCGGTTATATCCAAAAAACCGAGGATTAAAAAACCGGTATGGGGACCGGTTGGCGGTTGAACCTGCTGAACCGGCCGGTTCGAACCGGTTTTTAGAACATTGGTGATGAGTCGACATCGAGGTGCCAAACGACTCCGTCGATAAAGAGTTAATTTTTTGGAGTCATCTGCCTGTTATCCCCGATGTATCTTTGATCCGTTGAAGCGAGAGCTCTTCCTCCACACGATACTCCCAGATCACTATGGCTCTCATGCTCCGATAAACAAACAGACAAATATGAGACGTCGCAAAGAGATATGTTAAAAAGATAATATGCCAATGAGCCCTTGTCCTAATGGTCAAGGGGGAAGTGGTAAGGTTTTGCCTACTTGGAGGTCCTGGGTTCAAACCTAGGCATTGACAGTTATTTGGTGATTTATGGGGTTAGGATAGGAGTTTGTAATAGTTTAGCCGTTCAAAAAAAAAAATAATGATAATAATAAATAACAATAATAGTAATAATAGTATAAAAAACTAAATAATATATAAAAATAGTAATAATAATAATAAATGGTAAAATAAATAAATAAATAAATAAAAATAAAAAGATTATATAATGTGATGGTTAAATACATGAGTTCAAATCCCTAAGTCACAAGCTCAAATCTTGCCTACATATTTATACTAGAAATTGACCCGCCCGCGCGTTGCGGCGGGTCAACTTTTTTGTGTGTAAATTACAAAGGCAATATTGCATTAAGATTTTGTGCTTGAACATAGTAGCTTTAACATAATAGTTTTATAACTTTAGAAAAGAGGAACATAAATAAGAGGTTACCTTAAATGTTGTTCTTACTTGAAGATTAGTTTTAATAAGTAGTTACCTTAAATGTTGTTTTTTAATTTGAATATGTCATATGACATATTCTATCTTGACAATGTTACATGACTATTAGTTTTATTAGTTTTAATAAGTATTTGAATATGTCATGTGGACAGACATGTGTAACTTAAAACTGAATAGGTTTAGACACGTACCCCACTTATTTGCACCAAGTCTGGTCTCCACTTACTTGCTCATTGATCATTATACTTGCTTGCATCAAGTCTCTTATCATTTGCTTAAACACTTGTACACCAATGAAGAGTTATGTTTCCCTCACAATAAGTAATTGTAAATGTGATTAAAAAGTAAACTTTTAAAAGAACCATCATATTAAAAACCATTTACATAGAAAACCACAACCGGTTATTGGAAACTATTAACATCTAAAACTATCAAATTGTAAACCATTGATATTCCAAAACCACGAACTGGTATTCGAAACCACCATCATTCAACGTTCAGACGATAGCTCAACTGTCATCACAACCTTGAATATTTGAATCGTAGAGGCAACATGGACCATCACAGCAATATAGGTTCGAATCATATATCGGTCCAGCTGCTATAGAACATTTACGCCTCGCCCCGCCCTCGGGTATACGGAACCGAATCACCACAGCCATGAATGGAACCAAAAGCAAGCGACGACAACATACCGGAATCTAGCCAGACCCAAGAAAGGTGAGTCAAAGCAACGAATATTCACCATTAACATGCGTTCAAAATCCATATCCAACAGGCGTTACAAATCCAACAACTAACGACGGATTTCTAGAGAGAGGAACAACCACCGGTACAGATATGAAAAAAGCATCATCACCGGCGGCGTAGGTCGCGCTAAACGGCGGTCTCCGATTTACCGGACGAACACCGGGAGAAAAACGCACCGAAATTCTCCCTTTTTAGAAAAACACCAAAAGGGTTTTTAGAGAGAGAAACAACCATTGTTAGAGGCCTCAAAAGAAACCTCAGATGCCTTAAGCATCACTCGCCGGTGGCGTTATACGGTAGCACAACCAGGGCATGAAAGCTCTCGCAAAACGGCGGTCACTGATTTACCGGACGGAGAAAGCGAAAAAAGCCCATCGAAATTCTCTCTTTGTAGAAAGAGAAAAAGGAGAGCGTCGTTTAATGAGGACTGGGACGGAGACAACAATGAGGTGTTAACACAACAATAAATCATCGAATAAACATCAATTAAGCACCGTCGATTTAAACAAATCAGAGAAGAAGGACAATACCACTAACTCCGAAGCGAGGGAGGGAGAGAACGCTTGTGAGATGAACCTATTGCCGTGGTGTAGACGGCGGCAAACATGCGAGCAGAAATACCGGTGGTCGCCTTCTCCGTCATTAGCAATTAGCAGATGAAAGAGAGAGATGTGAGGATACGTGAGACTGTGAGAGAGTCTTGATGTGAAGATGTGAGCTGTAATAAGACAGCAGGCAACCGGAGTAGGTATTGTTGTCAAAATATAATTGGTTACCAAATTGATTTGCCCGGAGTAGGTATTGTTGTAAAAATCTAATTGGTTACCAAATTGATTTGTACTTCTTTTATTGGCTACCAACGTAATAGTAACTCACCCTCTAAAAAAAAGTTACAATTTGTATATATATATATAATTAACTTTTTTTTTATCTTTCTTTATTTATTTTTTAGACTTTTTCTTGTCTTTTTTCGGTTTTTTTATTTTTCTATTTTCGTATTTTAGTTTTAGTGTAACATATTTTTATTTACGTATCATTAATATATTTAAATGATATTTTAATAGTAATGCATTTATATTTAGGGCCCTTTTTTACATAATTATATCGTTCGGGACCCATAATTTTTGCGGATTCTAAAGTTGTAAAAAGAATATCTAAAATCTATAATTTTATAAAATAGATTGAACGATTTAGGTATTTTATTATTTGAAAAAAGATTTGTTTAAAGAAATTAATCAGAGGAGGGGGTGTTGCGGGAGCCCGTAAATTAACCAGAATTTGAAGACCTTGGATCGCTAGTGGGCCTATTGTTGGCAAACCTTGAGGATGTCCATTGAGTTTGATTCATACTGGAGATAATTGGGTCCATTGGAGCAACCTTGAGTGAACATTCATGGTCAATAAATTTTGCAAATAGATCCGGATATGTGATTGTCGTATCGCGCATCTTCAAGGCAGTCGTGACATTAGCAAAGTCGTCACCAAGTTGGTTGAGGATGTGGACAACGAGATCTTCATCGAAGATAGGGATTTGGGCAAGGGCTAAGTCGTCCACAATTGTTTTCATGTCGTGCAGAAACTCGGCCACCCGGACGAGTTCCTTTCGGATTGTAGGCAAGCCTTGACTTGAGAGATATGATCCCCGAACGAGAACTGCTCGCATAACTGTTCGATAGGCGTTCGAAGGCTTGGGATGACTTCTCTGTAGAGGAGATGACGTGTTGAATTTGTTCCGAGCAACTCACGAGGAGGGCGCCTAGCAGAGTTTGGTCATGTCGGTTCAACTTTGTGTAGGCGGGATTGGCTTTAGCGGGTTCGGATGAGAGGGCTTTAGGGGGAACTTTTATAGTGCTGTCAACATAGTTGTCTAGACCGAGGCCAATGAGAGTGCCCATGACTTGTTTGCGCCACACAAAAAAAAAAATGGTTGGGTGAGTTTGATGGGGAAGTGTGTATTGGCGATGACCTCAATGGTGGTGGATTGAGTCTTGGTGAAATCGGAAAAAAGAGAGGGCCGGTGGGATTGGATCGGAAGGCAGACTTGTTGGAGTTATTATGGCTCTAATACCATATAGTGATTACAAGAGAATGATTGGAAAACTCAATTTCTCACTGATAATAATAATAAGCCATTTGTATGTCTTTGACAATACATGGAAAATACAATAATCAAAGAGAAACTTAACTTACTCAAGGAGAAAGAATAGCAATAAGATTAACAAATATTGAATACCTAAAATCTATAATGGAGATGCACATAAATACAAACCAAATACATTTTCCCTTTGTGATAATATTATCGTTAATACGCCATACACAAAAGAAAAAATGGGCTTAACGCCCATTACACACAACCTAAAGAAACTTCAACAAGGTTGCAATTATGATAATCGCTTAGAGAACATGTAATACAACTTTAACTTTCTTAAACAAGTTGAACAATTATATACAGACTTGTATCCAATTTTCATTATTAAAAAAAAAAGAAAAAAAACACAAAATATCACATGAAATTAATTTCCAACTTGCAAATATATATGAGTACTAACTAATCATGTGTCAGCCTCCTCATACGGGGCTTCAACCTGCACCTTTTCAGCTTCTTGAACCTCCTTCTCAGTTTTCCTACCTTTCTTGCTTTTATAATAAACACTCATGAAGTTCCCTATAGCTCCATACTTCTTTCTACACTTTTCATAAAGCTCCCCATCAAACATCCTCCAGAAGTCTTTCTCACTCAGTTCACTAACCGCATATTGTGTCTCAAACCCATGGTTCTCAATCAACCAATGCTCCATTCGACTGATCGCACCAGACCCGTCAAACGCTTCACCCCTTAACACCGGTCCTGGTGCGTTGTAGAGTCCGATATCCGTGTACATCTGGGCGTATTCGGTGTCACCACGTCGGCATTGTTGCTCGAATCCTGGCTCCGGGTACACCATTGTCTTGTGTGGGTGCTTGTATAATCTGTGTGGACAAAGCCATATAGGATATACCTGTTGCATATGCAAATAGTATAGTTCCCGCAAACGTATATATATGTTTCATTTTCAAGAATTTATAATTGGGAAAATCACGAAAATCATCTTTGATAACATTTTTTAAAATAACCATTGACTACTTCGACCAATAATAAAATGACACATCAGCATCCGACGGCTAAAAACACACAGGGCGCAGCTTTTAAGGGGCGGGAGGGGGCGCCCGACCCCCCGAATTTTTTTTTGCGATGTAGGGGGTATATAATTTTTGTGTAGAAAATTTCGATATACTCCGGTTTCGACCCCCCCCCCCCCCCCTACCCAAAAATTGACGTTAGGAAAAAAAATTAGATCCCGACCCCCCACTTGATATTTTCAAGCTTCGCCACTGAAAACACATGCCACATTGACAGGACAAGCCACTAACGTGCCACCATGTAGGACCTCCGGCTAAGGACACCAAGCTTAGGTTCGATGTGGCATTCCATCAAATGATTGAAAATTCCTTGGTCCCACCAATCAACCAATCAGAATTTGTCATGTGTACTAGCCAGCAAAAATTGCCGCCGGCAAATTTTATCCTCGGCAAGCTTAGTCGACAGCAAATATTTTCTTCTAACCTTTGTCACCCAATCATATTCTGACACGTGTCCAACTCCAAAAAGATAAAATTTGCCTTTCTAAATTTTTAAGAAGGCAAAATTTGTCTTTTTGAATACGTGTCAATCTAATTGGTGATGTGTGGGACCTAGAAATATTCAATGATTGGGATTTTGCCTTTATTGATTTTCACGTCGGTAAAATTTGTCACCTTGCCTATGTGGCGCTTGTTAGTGGCTCTTTTAAGACATGTAACTTATTTATTTTGGTTGTAAAGTCAATAGTCATTTTAAAAAGACAAAATATAGGTAATTACTTTAATAAAAAAGTGATTAAAGTTAATCATTTTAGTGATTTTCTCCTTATAATTGGTAAAAGTCTAGTTTCATTTAAAAATATTGATTTTTAAGTTGTTACGTACTAAAAGCACTTTAATCAATTATTCAAATAATGAACAATAGTACCTCCATTTCATGATGCGCCCATTCTAAAGCATCCGAAACCTTATGAAGAGGAACAAGCAAGTCTTGAAGAACATGCATGTCATGATAATACTTTCGTATCGCTTCGGATTGTGTCGCCTTAAGTATCGATATCTTCGGCGGCATCAACCAACCAAGAACGAGCCGAAACCACCACTGATCCGCAAAAGGAACAAGAAGCTTAACTTCCCAAAAGTAACTCCGAGTATGTCGATGATAATACTCACGAGTCGGTATATACTCAAAAAACTCACCCTTCTCTAACGCCGTTTGTGCATGCTGGTAGAACCACGGCTTAAACCACCGTCCGATTCTATTAATCTTCGACGGGTCACAATTCGCTTCTTCTTTAGAAGCGAATTTACCCGTCATGCAGACAGCTTCACGGGGATTGTAGATTAGCGTTTCTACAAAATCCGCGATCTTTTTGTCATCTTCATCATCATCTCCAAATCCGGTCACAAAAGAATTGATGTATTCTTTTGTGACATCCTTTAACGTGTTACTTTTTACGGGCTTATACGTTAGTTTAATGTATTCTTTGATTGGTACAAGTTTAATTTCGGCACACGTAAGCAAACCCAACGTCCCTTGGGACCACGGGACCGCGTAGAAAAGATCCGAATACTCGTTGTCTTTCGTCGCACGTACCACCCGTCCGTCGGCAAGAACAATCTCGTAAGCCACAACGGTATCCGTGAAAAGACCGTATAAATGTGAGCTTCCTTCAAGCCCGCTTCCGTTGATTAGCCCGCCAACGGTGAGATCATCGAGCTCCGGGACAACGGGGAGTGCAAGATTCATCGGCACGGTGAGCCGTGTGATCTGACCCATGTTCACTAACGGCTCGCATTTTGCAATCATCTTTTCGTGGTTTACCTCAAGGATGTTGTGAAAAGCCGAAAGGTCCACTTCGAAACGCCGAGCTCGTTTGTAGTCGACGTTCCGCATGCCGACGGTGACCCACGGGTTTCGGGCCGTGCAGATGAGACCGTCTTTCCACGGGTCTCTTTTCTTCAATCTTTTGATCACTTTCATGAGGTTTTCATCGTGTTCAATTTGGCGTTGCTTGTATGTTTTGCGGTGCGATCGAGCTTCGTGAAGATAATCGATGAAGTATAACATGAGAGACATCGGAAGTACGATGAAGACCACCAAAATCCATCGGAACTGGACCAAATAATCGACCCAGATCTTCGGTCTCTTTGGTTTTATCAGCGGAGTTACAGGAATAGACATATTACACTATTTTAGTTTTAGTTAAGAAAGAGTAGAAATCATGGAAAATGCGAAACAATCTTGGAGTATTTATCTACAAACCAAGAAACTGTTGATAACGTTTTAACGGCTATGAATTATGATAGGCCTTCATAGTAGAAACAAGTTATTTGAGGGCCCGGCCATCAATTAATTAGTTAATGACATAACATGTTTATATCTTAGTATGAAAAAAACAAATGAAAGATCTCATAAATCAAACAATTGTGTGGTAGTTAAATATATACGTGCCAAGTGCAAATCCCACTTTAAAAAAAAAACAACTTAAAGTAGGATTTGTGGGGATAAGATGATAATATACATTACTTCCATATGTCAAAAAGATTATAATAATAGTAAATAACAATAATAGTAATTATAATAATATAAAAAACTAAATAATATAAATTAATAGTAATGATAATAATAATAAATGGTAAAAAAATAAAAAGGTTACATAGTGCGGTGAAACCAGAATATTTTATCTGAAGGTCATAAGGGTATGATGTATACACATGTGGTGTGGTGGTAATATGAGCGATGACTGAACCACATACATCCACCACACACATGATGGTATACCCATGTGTGATATGGTGTGGTGAAACATTTAATTATTACTTTTTTCTTTTTGACATGTTTTCTTAATATTGGAATTGAAATATAAATAAAACTACATTAATATTAAAAAAATGAGATGACTTGAAAAGAAATAAAACGTATTCAAAAGCGTTCACGAGACAAATTTTTTTCAAAAAAAAAGAAACTAGTCCGTTTTCGTTTAAACTTACTTCGTTGTGTTAAAAAATAAAATAAAGAAGACTTCAAATTTTATTTCTTTAAACAAGTTAACATGTAAAAATTATTTAAAAAACACCAGATTTTAACCTAAATAATTATTTAGGTTTAATCTAATAAAATATATATGATGAGTTGTCAAGTATTGAATGGAACATAGGCTCAACTTCATGGGCGTGAAGTTTCTGACGCACAACATCTGCACACGATTATCACGCCGATTAGGGATGATTTGACGCCGTGGAGAATATGCCAACTAAACCACCACGCCTAAATCTTTTATATGTTTTTAAATATAAAAAAATTAGTTACACAACAGTTCCGAATCTGAAAACATATAAATATGTCAAAGTAATATATAATGATATTATACAAAGAGCCTTATGAAATACAACAGGTTCATTTTCGTTGGAAAATTAGTAAGTTAGATTAAAAGTTTAAGTTACAATAATAAACTATCAATTAAAAAAACTTTCGAGAGAAAAGAAATAATATAACATTGAAGTGGTTCTATTTTCGTTTTTTCGTTGTAAAATATATAAGCTGATCAAACGTTAAACTTGAAATAAAAACAATCAATAAGAAATTTGTAATAAGGAAAAAATAATATAATAATGAAAATAAATGAAATAGCCCAAATAGATCTGCGGTAGTATTTGATCCTTCTTTTCTGTGCTTTTCAGCCGGCTATTATTTAGCTTATCTTTCCTCTTGTTTTTTCTTGAAAACAATTCTTGAGTTCATCTTCTATTTAACCAGACTCCTGTCTTCCCAATTTTTCATTCTAATTTTCTGTCTTCATCTCCTATGTTTTTCTTTCTTCTATTCATTTTAACGTATACAAGAGACAAATTAGAGGGTCAAGTTGTAAGATATGTCCTACACAACAGGGCCGGCTGACTTTAGTTGAATTTTAAACAATTATATAGGGCCTTCTAAAATTTTAGGGCCCCATTTTCTAAAAAAGTTGTAAGTAATATATGATATAGATTTTGTCAACAAATTATATATTTGTACTCTCAGATGATGTAGTGAAAAGTAGGTCACTTTATTCCTTGCAATCTCATGTTCGAATCCAAGAAAATGTTGTGTTTTTTTTCACAGCTATTTTATATTTACATGTTTATATTTTGATCCAGGCAACTGTTTTATGTTTGTAAGTTCTTTCTTTACATGTTTACATTTTGATCCAAGCAACTGTTTTGGGTATTTTTTTCAAAGATCTTTTCTTTTGACATATTTATATTTTGATCCAAACAACCATTTTGTGTTTTTTTAGTTTTTCTCTTTTGACATGTTTATATTTTGATCCTAGCAACTATTTTGTGTGTTTTGTCAAAGTTCTTTTCTTTTGACATGTTTATATTTTGATTTTTTTTTTCCGGACACACTATATCAAAATCACTTAATCAACTTTGGGGTTTGACTTTTGTTTGAAATAACCAACTTTAGATGTTAAGAAAACAATTTAGTTTATAAATGAACTAGGTGTTATATTCTTAGTTATTTTCAATGAAAAATATAAAGCAATATAAACCGAGAGTACAAACTCAAGAAAAAATTAAAAGAGGGCCTCATATTATCAGGGATATATATTTACATGAGTTTCTAGATTAATATTTTTTTCTTAATATCTAAGATATTTTAGGCGGCTATTCTGAATTAGTGAGATTTCTAAGGCTATCTTGAATCCAGAATTTTTCATTCTTGAACAAATTCTAGTTCATAAAATTGTTAATTTCATCATATGTTACATCATTTTTTTATTTTCCTTTTTATTAGTTTAGTAATATATGATATTAAACTTTGAAAAATAATCGTACGTGTCTCTTTCAACCTTTATTTTCAATTGTTTTCAAACCATACCCTATTATAAATATGTAAATTTATTCGTATTAATAAATTATTAATTGGAACCAACAATATAAGAAAAAAAAATACCCAAACTATTTAATTATCCACCCTTCCACAAGTAACATTTAAAATCCGTGCAAGATATAATTCTACTATTGGATTAATTGGTTCACGTGCTAGTTTTTTGAATGCTAGTTAGTGTGATATATATATTAATTTGTGGTTTTAATTTTGATGATTGATGTGTGTGTTTATGTAACCTCTAACGAGGAGGTTTCGAATGAGCAAACGCGTAATACAATCATCCGAACATAGAAGTTGCGTGTTACGTGTAGTGTTTGTACTAGTGCTTTAGGAAATTTGGATGAGGAAACACATGGACTATGTGGGGCACACTAAAGCTCATTCACATATATTTACATTTTTAGATGTATCGGTATTTGATATAAGTATGTAGTATTGAAGTACAAATGAAAATTTTTGAAGGACGAGTAAAATTCTGATGTACTAGATGAGGTGGCACATTTTAGATAAGGATTATATTTAACGCCGGAAATGCTCTAAGTATTTAAATGTGGTGGCGGCATAGGGGTTTGATGATTTATTGTTGATGAAAAGGGAAGGTGTCATTGGGTTCACTAATCACTACTAAGGTGGTGGTGAGCGAGGTACTTTGTGGTTAACCGATTAAGGTGTGGATGTGCTGATCGGCCCGAAGGACTCAGTGACATAAAAATTCATAGAATAGCAACCAATTTGTTAAATGTTTTGCTTAAGTCTATCTTTACTTTTTGCAACTCCACACCATTCAATTTTCATTAGGTGTTCTAACTAATCTTGTATAACTTTTTGTATTTTTTTTATAAAAGAATTAAATAAGATAAATGAAATATATTTGAATATTGATACTATTTAGCGATTGCTTCTTTTTGTCACATTAATTTGAAATAGCAAGTAATACTAATGATACAGAAATTTCTAAATAACAACCAAGTTTCATAATTATACTATTTAAGTCAAATTAAAGAAAATCACTAAACAGTAATTAATATTCATATATTTTTCATTTGCCCTTACTTAATTTTAAGAAGATCCTTAACATTTGTAATAAAAAAAACAAATATAAAACATATGATTGGAACACTTAATAAATATCAGATGACTTTAAAAGGATAAATTAAAAAAAGTTTGGGTAATTTTACTGGAACATTTAATAAATAAACAGAAACAAGGGGAGGTGAAAAAACGTAAACGAATAAACATAAATGAAAATATAAATATTACCGAAAGTTTATAAACGTAATTGAACAAACAAGACCTATTTCATTTTGAACTAACGGGAAGGAGGTTCATGTTCAACTGTTCATGCATGTTCATTTACTACACGAACAAACGTTAACAAACTTCTCACCAAACGGTTTACGAACGGTTCCATACACGGCGTATAATTGCTACCGAATACCGAGCAACTTGATGCTAATTAGTACATATAAATGTATCATCTCTTTACAAATCCTGAATGTATGCATGTGCAGCAAAGTTTGGCTATTATGGCTCACGTCACGTCAGCTATTAATTTAAAGATGGGTCCTTATGTACTCGTGACGTTATGGCTCGTATGAAGCCAACCATATATAGGCACTTTCTTCAAAAGTAAATCTCGCATACTTTTATTGGAAAATTGGATTTTAATAATATGAGTTTTAACTCATTGATGAATAATAATACGAGTTTCAAAGTTGGCGGACAATAATACCAATTAATGAGGTGGGTGTCAATAATGAAATGTCGTTAGTTGAACCCTAACGGTGTTAGTGATTTGCTGACGTGGCACTTAATGAGGGACTCTTTTTGTAATTCTTAAAAATGAAGGGGCTTATACAATTTACAAAACTCATTTTATACAATTTACAAAACATACCCTTTATTTTTAGAAATTACAAAAAGAGTCCCTCATTGAGTGCCACGTCAGCAAATCACTAACACCGTTAGGGTTCAACTAACGGCATTTCATTATTGACACCCACCTCATTAATTGGTATTATTGTCCGCCAACTTTGAAACTCATATTATTATCCGCCAATGAGTTAAAACTCATATTATTAAAATCCAATTTTCCTACTTTTATTTTTTTATTATTTATTTATTTATGAACGGCAAATGGTTGTACGTTTTAATTAAGCAGTGGTCTATTTGGTTCACTGTTGAACCGACATATCGTCTCTCTAACACTGTAGCCTCAAACGAAATATATCAAATACGTAACACCAAGATGTTACACCAAAGAGTTGATTGACAAGAGAGAGATTTCAAACTCATGCATGTTTTAAAATTTTATGTAATCAAATAAATCTAACAAGATATTTAAGGAAATCTAAAAATAAAAATAAAAAAATAATTGGTTAAGAATACCTAATTGAACTATAAAAGAAAAGTATTTAAATAAATAGATAGATAGATATAATTAACGACAAATTTAAATTATTGACGAGCATAGACATGATTTAAAGAAGGAAATTGAAGAAGAAGAGGTAGACTAAAATTGACATGGGTAGAGTGCGAGGCATGATTTGTTAAACTTGTATCCCTCTGATAATATGGTCGAAGATAGGTCGTCGTGGAGGCGTAGGATTAAGAACTAAGAATGCCTAGAGGAGATAGGGTAGGATCTAGCGCGGTGTTTTGTATTTATTTATCTATTTATTTATTTTATTTTATTTTATTTTATTTTATTTTATTTTGTATTTTTTTAGTTATTTTTTTGGGCTTGGCTTTTATCTTTGTATTTTTTTATACTTTTTATTTATTTATTTATTCTATTCTTTTTTAGTTATTTATTTCTATGTATTTTGTTTATTTATTATTTTATTTATTATTATTTTCTTTTTTTTGTGTGGGTTTGGCTCCCTATTTCTTGGCTTTTTATTTATGATTTTCCTTTTTGTCCTTCTCTTTTGCTTGTTCGTCACGTTCTTCTTGATTTTGCGTCCTCTGGTGTGTCGGAGTTGGGGGTCTTCTTGGAATCAGCCTCTCTATCGGTTACGACGGAGGTAAGGCTGCCTACATCCCACCCTCCCCAAAGCTTAACAATAGGTTTTGCTTTTGGTGGGACTTTACTGGGTATGGTTGTTGTTATTGTTGACGAGCATAAAAACAAGACTGGAAAAGAAAAAGAAAAAAGAGGGAGAACTCCTAAAATCCAAGGAATCGACATGCACTAACGAGGGTGTGTAGGGTGGGGTCGAACATGTGCCTGCTAGGTGAAAGATGTGGGGCGGCTCCAACCATCAAGCCAAGCCCATCCATCTGTAGTAGGATAAAATACACCACCTACATTTTATAAGATTTGAACCCGTAATCTTTTTGTTATAAGATACACAATTTAACCATCAAGATGTCTAGAAGAATTATTTCAAGTGCAATCCCAATTTGTACTGCAGAAAGACTGATTGTTCAATTCAGTTCCATGTAATTGCAAAATTTAAGTGAGAAAGGAACAAATGTAGAAGTAAGAGAGAAAGAAGGAAAATAATTCTTAATCTTAGTAATTGATGTAATCCTTTCACATGTCACATTTGATCTGTGGTCCAAATTCTATGAACCGTTCCTTCACATGCGTCTTATTTAATTTAGCGGCCTATAATTTGAGCTAGAAGCTCTTTAGTGATAATAGTGATAAAGAAATAATTTAGCGGACTATAATTTGAGCTAGAAGCTCTTTGGTGATAATAGTGATAAAGAAATGATTTGGCGGCCTATAATTTGAGCTACAAGCTCTATTGTGATAATAGTGATAAAAAGATAATTTGACAAAAAAACTTATGTAGTGAGGCACACCACCGTAAGCACAGGCGGATCCACCTAAAACCCGCTAGCACACCATCGTAAGCACAGGCGGATCCACCTAGAACCTAACAGGGTCCTAAGCATCCACTCAAATTTGAAATTTTAGTGCTAATTCCTTAAACCGAACGACTAGGCACCCAAGGATGTTTTTCGAGGCACCCAACCAAGGTTGTTAAAAATGGCTTCTTATTAGTTGTTTTTGACATCCAAGGCAACCAAGGTTTGTGAAAATAGTTTCTTTTTAGCTGTTTTTAGCACCCAAGACGTCCAAAGTTATCAAATTTCTTGAATAAAAATAACGAATTTTAATATTGTTTTTTTAACTTATATAATCTATTGCTAATTTTTTTTTGCACCCACTGAATTTTTTTTTTGGAACCGCCACTGATCGTAAGGATGGTTACGGTTGGCAAAACGAGTGGGTCGGGTCAGGTTATGTCATGGGTCAGAACAGGCCAATTGAAGACGGGTCAAAAGACAGGATACAGGTCAGAACAGTCGATTTAGAAAGTTGCTTAAAGGGGGTGAGGCCTTACATACAGCGTAAAGGGTACCAGTCATTAATTGTTATTATTTATGCAGTATAAATTCAATTCATATTCAAATAAAATAATACAGTTATGTGATCATACCAATAAAAATTGGTGTTCAGATAAATATTTTCCAACACAATACATCCAGTGTACAAGACTCTGTCCTAAAATCAAAATGATTCAAATCATAAACGTTTGCAAAAGGAATCCACATGATTCACATGAATCTTACTCCAAGAAAGAGTCCAAGGATACAAGTACTTCACATTGCAAATGCATAAACCAAAAGATCAAAGAAAACACAAGTTTTATAGATAAATAACAACTAGTGATGATACCTGTGACGATCTCGGTCTCGGTCCCTTTCCCGACCGTATTCTCTGTCTCTTTCATAACTGTAATCCCGATCCCGACCCCTGTCCCTCTCACGACTTCTGCTCCTACGCCTGTTCTTGCTGCTCTCTCTTTCATCCCTTCTGTCTCTGCTTCTTTCTCTTCTATCTTTATCACTCATCCCTGCCAAAATAAAACAATTAGTAAGTTCTTCAAAACTTTCACATGCTAATGATGAACTTTAAAAAACAAACTGGAAGAAATTAAAGGAATACCTAGCTCCTCAACCTCCCAGCCTGCCCGCCCAGTTCCAGGTAACACCTGACCAACTTCAGTTTGTTGTGCTTTGACACGAAACTTCTTCTTCAAGTTTCCAAATTCATCATACATCTCGCCGTCATCCTGAAATTGCGTAGTAAAAACATGTGCACTTAAAAATTATAACTTCTGTAACTTGAAGAAAAAACAAATCTTACTTCTGCTTCACGCCTACGCCGCTTTGTTTCCTCTAATTCTTCTTCATCAAGTTCTTTGTACCCACCAGCACGTCCTCCTCTACATACAAAGACCATATTGCGTCATATATTTCACATGTGAATGTAAAAAAGATATGTTACTGAAATGATTTGTCAAATACAGTGTACAAGTATATACAGACTGAAATGATTTGTCTAAAATAGATAAGAGAATGATATTTGCTTCAGTTCATTGAAATACCTCACACCCCCTTCATTAACGCCAGGTTTATTCGTGTTGCAGATGTTGCATTTTAGTCTCTTTGCCCAGTTGATGTTAGCACACCTGGAGAAATAGTTTAAGCATTTATTTATGTACTTGTAGAAAAATACTTTAACTACTCACGTACTTGTTTTCCGTTAAAAAAAAAAAACTACTTATGTACTTACATTGGACAGGACCAATCGTTGGGACCAAAAAGGCCAGTTGGAGCACCAACTCCACCTCGACCGCCACCTGAATCAGAACCACCACGACCCCTACCCCGACCACCACCGCCCGCACCACCACCAGATGCACCAGCAGGCCTTGCACTTCCACAACGGTTGCATACACCACGAAATGCAAAGTTTACATTTGTACAACTGTTACAAAAACATCGCAAAAAAATAATTAACAATCATAACTAGTTACATGATAACATGCATATATACATTATAGAATAGAAAGAATGGGCTGCTCACCAATGTCATATCACAGACCTTGTATTCGGACACATCCAGTCACCATCTTGCTGCCATGCTTTCGGTGGAACGTTTCCAGAAGCGTCACCACGGCCTCTACCTCGGCCCCCACTTCCATCAACATCCAGAGCACTTTCATCGGGTCCCACATCATGGACCAAACTAGGTTCAATAACTGGTACTAGCAAATTATGTGAATTTTTTGACTGTGCCATGAGAACTTCAATAATATTCCCATGAAATTCCTTATTGTTAAACCACTCCACAGCAGCTAGTGCAGCATAGGGATCTTCATATGTCACTGTAGCATCTCCTTTAGGCTCGTCTGTTACCTTGTCCCGATATAACCATATTTTTGGCCGGCCTGTTCTTTTATCTTTCTATATTGTAGAAACAGAAAAAACTAGAATATCAATAACCAAATGAGATATGGAGTGATATGTAATAATGCAAACAAACATGCGAGTAACGAAATACCTTTTTGAACCCATACCTTTAGCAAGCCAATTGTGCCAAAGAATTCAGCTAACATGTCTTCATCTGTTCCAGGTGGCAAGTTACAAACATACACAGATCCATTGGAAGGGGCTCCCTTAGCTGAATAGGCTGCCATTGTGCTCAGGGAAAATCCGAAACTATATAGCTAACATCAAGGACTACAAAGAGTAAAAAAAAAGGGATTAATTGTTTGCTAAAATGCATTTTTGTGACCAATCTTAGGTCTCTGATCTGTAACCAGATAATCTGATAACAAGCACAAGTTTAATCATGGTTACAATATAAAGATTGTCTTGATTGGTTCGCATGTGAATGCTTAATGAATGTAACTTTTGGACCCTTAACTTAATATAAAGTGAATACACTAATTCAAGATATAAACATGTAAAGCCAACTCCTATGTTGATAAATTGTAAATATATGTCAAATGGTCATCACTCTTTACTTTACTGATTCAATAATCTCCCTGCTAGAAATTAGTACCGTTACCAAGTGGCTTCTAGACCAATGGTACCAAGGTGTTAAGGTGGTGTCCCCACAAGTGGTGAGGGTTCAAGTATGGCATTCTCGCTGTGGACAAATGGTACGGATTTAGGAGTAGATATAGAGTGTCTGTGAGTATTTCGTCATAATAAAAAGATATTGCACTGTTTCTGGGTTTCATACCATAGTTCAAATTCTTAAGTATTTTTCAAATTCTTGTCTGACAAAATATGAGAATTATTAAAATTTGAATAGTATATGATAAACAATAAGCAACAAATCAAGAACGAATATCACATTCCAGTATCTTTAAAAATTAGCCATGATTAGAGCACTCACAGTCCATTCCATATCCCTATAATTTAACTAAAAACACTAATTTATAGATTCATCACTCATGTTTTAATAAAGTCCTACATCCCATTCCCTATATATCCCTATTCAATTAAATATTACTTCTTTATTCCTTTTTAAATTATTTTCTCTTTTTACCACTCACATCCACACTCAACAAATATAAAATAATAGATATAGGGTTGAATAGTAATCTACATATATAGAGTACTTTTCTTTTACACCAAATTATAAGGATAAAGTATAGAGATAAGGAATCAATGGAGCAGATTTTTAGTGTTTTCCTTTATAATTTAGGGATGAGGATAGAGATAAGGAATGGGATGTGAATGCTCGTACCACCTCTATTCCAAGACTAGATATGTATTTGACTTGTAAAGTACTAGGGTGAAATATCAATCGACTAGCTATCACCATTGTTACGAAGTATTTTGTTGAACAAAATATAGTATGTCACACATTTAATTAATGTGGCTTCCTAAACCTCAAAGAAGAAGACAGACTTGGTTCTCTACAGTTATCTGTTTGTTATCCCATCACAATAACTATACCCCACAATAACTCCCTACTCCTAGAAAACCGATGAACAGTCACAAGATATCAACATTAGTCATTAGTGCTTCAAGTAGTACGTGATCGGTGGTAACTAAACAACATGTGATAATGAAAGTGATAAAAATGACAGTAACATTGCTAGGATACTAGATTGTAAGATGCTACTGAACTATCAACAAGGTTGCGGAAGTCGGAAGTAGGAGTCGAGGCGGCCGACGTCCTTGGAGGGATTCCTCGGATTCCTCGGGGATTCCTCGGAAGGAGTCGGATCGGATTTTTTATGTCAAAATATATATAAAAAATTATATGTATATAATATGTAAAATTATATGTATAATTATTTAATTATATTTATACAACACACTAAAACAACACATTATACGATGGTGGAAATTCTGGTCCATATAATTACACAATGAAGGGCATTCTGGTCCACACACAAAATTATATTTAAAAGGTAGGGTGAACACAATCAAATAAGACAAAAACAATTAGAGATTAACAGTTACGAAGCGGCGCCTAAAGGCTTTAATCGGAGATGAACACGCTTTAATCGGAGGTGAAAGAGGCTTCAATCGGAGACGCGGAGCCTTCAATCGAAGACGCAAAGGGTTAAAAAGCGACACCATTGACCAAGTCAACGACTTTTACCCCGACTTTTTGAAATCGGGACGGTGAACTTCCGCCTCACGATTCATCGCCGATTAATCGGCCGCCTCAACCAATTTTTGCAACCCTGACTATCAAGTACGTACTATGTAGTTTTAACCATATAACATAAGGAAAGAGGACAGCAAGTAGCAAGATGAACAGAAACTACATGGATGCTACTATTCTCCATCCTTACAGCATAAAATCTTTAATCATCAAATACAAGAAATGAGAGACAATGCCAAAAAACAATTTACACTTGGAAGAACAAATCCATCTCGGACACCAAAATTATCAACAAGACGATTTCTTTTTTCATTAGAGAGCAGATAATCAATACACATTTTCTCTACCAATGACCTTACTGTAGTAAAAAAAATAAACGAATAATTTTTTTTAAAGCATAGTGGGTACTTTGGTAACAAGTCTAAAATAATAAACTTACTCTTATTAGTATAAGAGTATGACATGGTGTAGTCCCCAATTACATAAAAATGGAAAGGTCAGTCTTCATATGTATAAACTTATAATATTACATAACTTAATGATACAGATTATTAGAACAAAAATGTAAGACGCAATCAAAAATCTTTAGTATCCAACAACCCTACAAGCCACTGGTGAAAGCAAAGCAATTCAAAAGACACAGTCTTCTCCTTTTGCTTAAAATGACAGTTTGTTTCATATATTGACAGATTTGGTAACAATGGGCATGGTATCACATGCTCTGTTCACGTGCTTGGTTAAAATTATCTTAAATTGAATGTCTGCCTAACCTGAGCCTCTCAAAGTACTCAATGAACAGGAGCATATTGTTTCATCAATATGAGATAACAGCATTGATGTTTAACACAGCATGTTACTTGATGCTAGCCTGCACTGCTAGGCTACCAATAAAAGCATGTAAACACATCTAGAAAATGAGGCTCGTCTAAACAAAGCTAAAATTGGTACTTTTGATACAACATGTGTACTTCACATTTATTCCATTGTTAATAAAACAACTTCCAGTTACAAATCCAAATGCAATACTAAGTAAGATACGCAGTCAAAATTTGGGGATCAGAAGGATCACCTTCGAGTTCAAAATTGACATGGAATTTAACCTCTATAACAGAAATCACAGCATAAGTAAAACCAAAATAACATCGATGTTAATAAGATTGTAACAAATCCATGAACATTTTGGGCAGGTTTCACACATAGTGGACTAATTTAAGCAACCATGAAGAACAGGCTCCTTCAATGAAAAATCAATGGAACTTTCATTGCGCTGTAGAGAGCATATAACCTATAACGAAATTGAAATTGAAATCGAACATTGCAGAAGAAGAAAGTATTCTGCATACTTCTAAACCCTAACTTTGTGTTCCGCTTTGATGATTGTAAAAAGAGGGGAAAAGTAGGTTGAAATGGAGTTCGAATGAGGAAGATGAAAAGGAGAGATAGAGAGAACGGGAGGTATGCTCACCGGAGACAAAGGTGGAGAGTCTGTATGCCGAGATCGGAGAAACGATGCCGATGAGTAGGGCGCCGTAGGCGAGAAACTACACAGGTTTTTTGGTTAACGCCTTGATGGTTGATTGGTGGATATGAAAGGAGCCCAGAATTGATATTACTTGTGGGCTTAAAGTTATGGGCCTGGGCCTGGGCCTGATACTGGGCCTTTTGCTGGTTGTAAATTTTTCATTGGAAGGTTTAAAGTGCAAAGTGGCAAACTGAACTCACTTTTGACTTTTGGTTTTTCAATTTGGTAGAGGATTCTAGCTTTCTGTTGTACAAGTACTAGAAGTTGAGGCTTTTTTTGTAAATGTGTAACCACCTAACTATCAAGTCAGTTTGTTTTGTTTAATTTGTTTAAGTGTTTGTTAAGCGGGTTAAGGTTTCAAGGCTTCGACTTGGAGGGCATCTGCGGCTAGTGGCTACTACCACTGCCATTGCGGCAGCTTGGTGGTACTGCTTCATTTTCGAAGCCGGAGCTGCTTGAGGGGAGTACAAATTTCTTGCTTAATGTTTCAACTCCGTTGAACAACAATTTGAAGATATGGCTCGTTCAAGAAGGACAAGCATTTTTTCGTATCCATGTGGAGGCTCATACACGATGGGTGGATTGTTGTTTTTCCGATAATCCTCGTTACAACAAGAATATTTTCAAAGTCAGATTTCGAATATCGAAACAATTGTTTGTAAAAATCGTTTACGATATTCAGGAAAATTTTCCATGGTTTAGAGCACGGCGTGACGCAAGGAACAGGGAACGTTTCACACATTTACAGAAATGCACATTGGCAATTCATTAACTTGCATACGGTAATGTTCCTGACGAATATTATAAAAATTTATGCATGTCTGCTAGAACTTCACATGAATGCCTACTTTATTTTTGTGATGCTATAATTAAATTATGTAAAGTTGAATTTCTACCACGACATTACATTTTTATATAATGCACATTTAGAAAGTCGTGGCACTCCAGAGATGATCGGTAGCATTGATTGTACTCATTGGGTTTGGAGAAATTGTCCAACTGAATATAGAGAAGAATTACACCGAGGTGATCACTAATACCCAATGATCATACTTGAGGTGGTGGCGTCACAAGATACATGGTTTTGGCATGAGTACTTTGGTGTTGCTGGTTCTAACAACGACATCAACGTTCTTAACTATTCACCTTTGTTTACGAACGAGTTGTAAGGAATCGGTCCAAGTTGTCCTTTTGTTATTAATTGTCGATAGTACAAGTGTGGGTATTACCTTGCTGATGACATATACCCAGCTTGGTCTGCTTTTTTCAAGGCCTTTCGTGTTCCGACTGATATCAAAGAAAAGAAAATGATGAAGGTACAAGAGTCAGCAAGAAAAGACGTCGAAAGGGCATTTAGTTCTATAAAGGGAAAGTGGGTGATAACTAACCTGTATTGTATACATGCATGATATTGCACAAGTGGCTGTTAGCAATCAACAACCATGTAAGTCGAGGGTGGGGGTGGGGAAATTCCGTATGGTTTTGGCGGTTGTCCTTTGGATAATATCTGTTGATCAGTAGGCATATATTCTTTTCGTTGTTATATTTCGGTTCGTGTCATTTCTTTTCGGGTTGCATGTGCTGGTTACTATGTTACTCTCGGATCAGGTTCTGCTTGATCAGGCTCCGGTTCGGTACATTATGGGGTGGGGGGTCATGGGTTACTTATCTTGCTGTGTGTGTGTTTTGGTGGGTGGGGTGGATGATATGGGTTGGGTGTCTCGCTGGGCAGGCGACCCTAATTGTTTCCTTCGTGTTTCTCTTCGCTTCGTGTTATATATATTCGTGTGGGTGTTGATTTCTGGGGGGGGGGGGGCTGTATTTGGGGTGTTGGGTTTGGGGTGGATGTCTGCAAGATGGATCCTTATATAGTAAGACTTGGAAGGGCTTGTGGGTATTTGAGATCGTGACCGGGCTTCGGTTCGCTATAGGCTGGAGCTTCAAACTGATCAAGTACTTGGCTTGGCTTGGCTGATAATCTACTATATCCAGGTGGAACCTTTGATCGAATGGTGTAGTTGGTGGAGGCAAAATGGGCCTGCTTGTTGTATGAATGGCGCCTCGTGCAGGCTGTTCCAATGGGTGGAACTTTTTTATTATTTGGAGTCCTGGTAGCAAGGTGGGTTGGGGAGCTGGTTTTGCACATTTGTGTAGGTTGGTCTCAAAAAAGGATTATACTACCTGAAGTCTTGGTACAAAGGTGGTTTGGGAAGCTACTTCGACTCGTGGTGCTCTGCTGGAACTGTGCGGTGATTCGGTAGCTAGATGCCTTTCCTCTTGTTTCTGTTTTTGTGTTGTTTTAAAGTTTTATTGTCTGGTTGTTTTAGTGCTTTATTTGGCTACTGTCTTTCTTTCCATTCTGTATTTGTAATAACAGAATGGAAAGAAATGGAAATATAATTACCATCAACAACCTACAACAATTCCGCCAAATAGGAGGAATCTTGAGATAGAGTCATAGAGATAATGCTCAAGGAAAATGTAGTATCGTTATCTGAAATTCAACACTTCAAAAAATTTGATTCTTACATAATTCAAATCATAAATCGCTGCTTGGAGATCACACGGCAACCATCGCAGTAGAAGAATCAAGAAATGCCAGTAAAAACTCACGTGTAGATTATAACAATTTTCTTGATGAGACATCAGACATATTTATGAAGTGCTTATAGTTTATGTTGGCTTGACTACAAAGATGAACCAAATGGATTTCAAGTTCATATGTTAACTGATGTGTGGTATAAATGAAAATTTTAACAGACTCTCATTATGATCAATGTGTGGTGTTCATAAAAGAAAGCAAAAGGAAAAAGACTTGTCCACCTACTATCACATTCTATCTTCATATTGCAATTCTTCATAAATAAATTTGATCAAAAACATAAATTTCAAGAATTCAACAGCAGTTCAAAACAAAAGACATGTCCACCAAAACTCAACAGATTAAAATTTGTCTCCCAAAACTTCCGAAGTCCAAAGATGACATGGACATCTAACCAAGCCTTAAACAGGTACCGGCATAGGCATTGGCAAAGGCTCATCGGCAACAAGTGGTGGTCTATATTCCTCAACCTCTTTAGGTGGAAGTGCAACAACATCATCCTTTGGCATGTGAATAATAACGTTGTCGGGTAGTGGTGTCTTGGGTCCAAGTTTGCCCGTAGGGTCCCAGTCAAGCATGATCTTAACCTTGATACCAAGAACACCCTGTAAACAGTTTACATAATTTTAGTTATTTATCAGCATAAACGATGAAAACTGAGAACAAATAAAACAGAAAACAGCCGTTCTTACCTGTCTAAGAAGCACGTGCCTCACAGCAGAGTCGATGTACTCTTTCACCGGTTGACCAGATGACACCATGTAACCATCCTTGAATTTCATTGATTTGGCACGTTGAGCTCTAAGCTTTCCACTAACAATCACCTGAGATTAACGAACAGTGCTCAAAAAGGTAACAAATTTGTCTGTATAAAAGAACAGAAAGATAATAATCAAATTACTAACATACTACATACCTCACATCCTTTAGCACCATTCTCCATAACAAATCTCAGAACACCATAGCAGGCCCTAAAAACAGTTGAAGAAACAGTTTGTTTGAGTCAACGAAAACTAAAATGGCATCATCGTGTTCACATATTAGAAGTTGAATAGAAATAATTGTTTGCATACCTCCTAACAGCAAGCCCTCCAAGAAGCTTGTAACGCAAAGATTCAGCCTGGGCAATGGCACAGAGCCCCCTGTTGTTGACTCTCTCAGCATAAAGCTCAACACTGTTTTCGGGGAACTTAAATCGCTTCTGAACAAGAGAAGTCAATTCCCTTATCCTCCTTCCCTTCTCACCTGGAATATAAGGTTCAATATATAGATAGCCATTGCATTAGAAATTAGAAAGTCTAAGACAATTTTGTCAAAGTAAAGCAGTCAATAAGAACTACTATAAGATGTTAATAATGCTAAATTGACAACAGTTGTCCTTCAATATAGCATAAGGAACAACAGCAACAGATCCTTGACATCTTTTTAATCTTTTTAATGTTCTTACCTTTGTTTATCAGTTTTTTTATTAGAGATCAAAGAAGCAAAGGGTTTCAACACTAATCACAAGATACAAACATCTTTATC
>JBCNJP010000007.1:105332526-105402886 GCA_039602395.1 Deinandra increscens subsp. villosa | reverse complement strand
CTAATAAAATATATATGATGAGTTGTCAAGTATTGAATGGAACATAGGCTCAACTTCATGGGCGTGAAGTTTCTGACGCACAACATCTGCACACGATTATCACGCCGATTAGGGATGATTTGACGCCGTGGAGAATATGCCAACTAAACCACCACGCCTAAATCTTTTATATGTTTTTAAATATAAAAAAATTAGTTACACAACAGTTCCGAATCTAAAAACATATAAATATGTCAAAGTAATATATAATGATATTATACAAAGAGCCTTATGAAATACAACAGGTTCATTTTCGTTGGAAAATTAGTAAGTTAGATTAAAAGTTTAAGTTACAATAATAAACTATCAATTAAAAAAACTTTCGAGAGAAAAGAAATAATATAACATTGAAGTGGTTCTATTTTCGTTTTTTCGTTGTAAAATATATAAGCTGATCAAACGTTAAACTTGAAATAAAAACAATCAATAAGAAATTTGTAATAAGGAAAAAATAATATAATAATGAAAATAAATGAAATAGCCCAAATAGATCTGCGGTAGTATTTGATCCTTCTTTTCTGTGCTTTTCAGCCGGCTATTATTTAGCTTATCTTTCCTCTTGTTTTTTCTTGAAAACAATTCTTGAGTTCATCTTCTATTTAACCAGACTCCTGTCTTCCCAATTTTTCATTCTAATTTTCTGTCTTCATCTCCTATGTTTTTCTTTCTTCTATTCATTTTAACGTATACAAGAGACAAATTAGAGGGTCAAGTTGTAAGATATGTCCTACACAACAGGGCCGGCTGACTTTAGTTGAATTTTAAACAATTATATAGGGCCTTCTAAAATTTTAGGGCCCCATTTTCTAAAAAAGTTGTAAGTAATATATGATATAGATTTTGTCAACAAATTATATATTTGTACTCTCAGATGATGTAGTGAAAAGTAGGTCACTTTATTCCTTGCAATCTCATGTTCGAATCCAAGAAAATGTTGTGTTTTTTTTCACAGCTATTTTATATTTACATGTTTATATTTTGATCCAGGCAACTGTTTTATGTTTGTAAGTTCTTTCTTTACATGTTTACATTTTGATCCAAGCAACTGTTTTGGGTATTTTTTTCAAAGATCTTTTCTTTTGACATATTTATATTTTGATCCAAACAACCATTTTGTGTTTTTTTAGTTTTTCTCTTTTGACATGTTTATATTTTGATCCTAGCAACTATTTTGTGTGTTTTGTCAAAGTTCTTTTCTTTTGACATGTTTATATTTTGATTTTTTTTTTCCGGACACACTATATCAAAATCACTTAATCAACTTTGGGGTTTGACTTTTGTTTGAAATAACCAACTTTAGATGTTAAGAAAACAATTTAGTTTATAAATGAACTAGGTGTTATATTCTTAGTTATTTTCAATGAAAAATATAAAGCAATATAAACCGAGAGTACAAACTCAAGAAAAAATTAAAAGAGGGCCTCATATTATCAGGGATATATATTTACATGAGTTTCTAGATTAATATTTTTTTCTTAATATCTAAGATATTTTAGGCGGCTATTCTGAATTAGTGAGATTTCTAAGGCTATCTTGAATCCAGAATTTTTCATTCTTGAACAAATTCTAGTTCATAAAATTGTTAATTTCATCATATGTTACATCATTTTTTTATTTTCCTTTTTATTAGTTTAGTAATATATGATATTAAACTTTGAAAAATAATCGTACGTGTCTCTTTCAACCTTTATTTTCAATTGTTTTCAAACCATACCCTATTATAAATATGTAAATTTATTCGTATTAATAAATTATTAATTGGAACCAACAATATAAGAAAAAAAATACCCAAACTATTTAATTATCCACCCTTCCACAAGTAACATTTAAAATCCGTGCAAGATATAATTCTACTATTGGATTAATTGGTTCACGTGCTAGTTTTTGAATGCTAGTTAGTGTGATATATATATTAATTTGTGGTTTTAATTTTGATGGTTGATGTGTGTGCTTATGTAACCTCTAACGAGGAGGTTTCGAATGAGCAAACGCGTAACATAATCATTCGAACGTAGAAATTGCGTGTAGTGTTTGTACTAGTGCTTCGGGAAATTTGGATGAGGAAACACATGGACTATGTGGGGCCACACTGAAGCTCATTCACATATATTTACGTATTTAGATGTATCGGTATTTGAAATAAGTATGTTGTATTGGAGTACAAAGCTCACTGATATATATTTACATATTTAGATGTATCGATGTTTGAAATAAGGATGTAGTGTTGGAGTGCGAATGAATGTTTTTTAAGAACAGGTGAAAATCTGATGTACTAGATAAGGTGGCACATTTTAAATAAGGATCATGTTTAGCGCCGAAAATGCTCTAAGGTGGCGTTTGGTTCACGGAATGTAATGTAATTGGAATTGTAAAGTTTTCCTTTTAAAATTATGCTTAAGTTGGGTAAGGAAGGGGTTTGAAATACAATGAATTCCTTTAATCAATGGAATTTGAGGTCATGTAACTTTCCTTCGTTAAAGTGAAGGATTTCTAAATTCCATTGATTAAAGGAATTCATCGTATTTCAAACTCCTTCTTTACCCAACGTAAGCACAACTTTAAAAGGAAAACTATACAATTCCAATTACATTACATTCCGTGAACCAAACGCCACCTAAGTATTTAAATGTGGTGGCGGCACGACATAGGGGTTTGATGATTTATTGTTGATGAAAAGGGGAGGTGTCATTGGGTTCACTAATCACTACTAAGGTGGTGGTGAGCGAGGTACTTTGAGGTTAACCGATTAAGGTGTGGATGTGATGATCGGTCGAAGGACTCAGTGACATAAAAATTATAGAATAGTAACCAATATGTTAAGTGTTTCACTTAAGTCTATCTTAATTGTTTGTAAGTTAACCCCACTTTATTTTTATTAGGTGTTCTAACTAATCTTGTATAACTTTTTGTATTTAAAAAAAAAATTGAATAAGATAAATGAAATATATTTAAATATTGATTACTATTTGGTGATTATTTTCTTCTAAGTTGATTTGAAAATTGAAATAGCAAGTAATATTAATGATACAAAAATTTCTAAATAACAACCAAGTTTCATAATTATACGATTCAAGTCAAATTAAAGAAAATCGCTAAATAGTAAATAATTATAAGAAAAATACTTACATTTATAATAAAAAAGAAATTATACATTATTGGAACCCTTAATAAAAATCAAGTGACTTTAAAAGGATAAAGAAAAGTTTGGGTAATTTTAATGGAAATTTTAATAAATAAATAGAAACAAGTGAAGAAAACGTAAAGATTGAACATAAATGAAAATATTACCGAAAGTTCATGAACACGTAACTGAAAACCGAAAGGAATTCCGTGTTCATGCTTGTTCATTAATTAAACGAACTTCCCACCAAACGGTTTACAAATGGTTCCCTCTAACATTCGATTCCTTTCGAACGGTTTCCTGCACGGCTTATAATTGCTACTGACTTGCGAGCAACTTAATGCTAATTAGTACATATAAATGTATCATTTCTTTACAAATCCTGAATGTATGCATGTGCAGCAAAGTTTGGCTATTATGGCTCACGTCACGTCAGCTATTTAAATCTCGCATACTTAAATGGGTTGTACGTTTTAGTTAAGCAGTTGTCTATTTGGTTCACTGTTGAACCGACATATCGTCTCTTTGTTTTAAAATTTATGTAATTAAATAAATCTAACAAGATATTTAAGGAAATCTAAAACTAGAAAAAAAATTAATAATTGGTTAAGAATACCTAATTGAACTTTCAAAGAAAAGTATTTAAATAAATAGATAGATATAATTAACGACAAATTTAAATTATTGACGAGCATAGGCATGATTTAAAGAAGGAAATTGTAGAAGAAAGAGGCAGACTAAAATTGACATGGGTAGAGTGTAAGACATGATTTGTTAGACTTGCATCTCTCTGACGATATGGTCGAGGATAGGTCGTCGTGGAGGCGTAGGATTAAGAACTAAGAATGCCTAGAGGAGATAGGGTAGGATCTAGCGCGGTGTTTTGTATTTATTTATCTATTTATTTATTTTATTTTATTTAATTTTTATTATTTTTGTATTTATTTAGTTATTTTTTTGGGCTTGGCTTTTATCCTTGTATTTTTTTATACTTTTTATTTATTTATTTATTCTATTCTTTTTTAGTTATTTATTTCTATGTATTTTGTTTATTTATTATTTTATTTATTAATATTTTCCTTTTTTTGTGTGGGTTTGGCTCCCTATTTCTTGGCTTTTTATTTATGATTTTCCTTTTTGTCCTCTTTTGCTTGTTCGTCACGTTCTTCTTGATTTTGCGTCCTCTGGTGTGTCGGAGTTAGGGGTCTTCTTGAAATCAGCCTCTTTATCGGTTACGACGGAGGTAAGGCTGCCTCATCCCACCCTCCCCAGAGCTTAACAATAGGTTTTGCTTTTCGTCGGACTTTACTGGGTATGGTTGTTGTTATTGTTGACGAGCATAAAAACAAGATTGGAAAAGAAAAAGAAAAAAGAGGGAGAACTCCTAAAATCCAAGGAATCCACGTGCACTAACGAGGGTGTGTAGGGTAGGGTCGAACATGTGCCTACTAGGTGAAAGATGTGGGGCGGCTCCAACCATCAAGCCAAACCCATCCATCCGTAGTAGGATAAAATACACCACCTACATTTTACAAGATTTGAACCCGTAATCTTTTTGTTATAAGATGCACAATTTAACCATCAAGATGTCTCTTGAAAACTCTATAAGTTAAACCACTTCTTTTTAATTTCGGTTGGTGTTTAGTGATTTAAAGAAGGAAATTGCAGAAGAAATTATTTCAAGAACAATCCCAATTTGTACTGCAGAAAGACTGATTGTTCAATTCAATTCCATGTAATTGCAAAATATAAGTGAGAAAGGAACAAATGTAGAAGTGAGAGAAAGAAGGAAAATAATTCTTAATCTTAGTAATTGATGTAATCCTTTCACATGTCACATTTGATCTGTGGTCCAAATTCTATGAACCGTTCCTTCACATGCGTCTTATTTAATTTAGCGGCCTATAATTTGAGCTAGAAGCTCTTTAGTGATAATAGTGATAAAGAAATAATTTTGCGGACTATAATTTGAGCTAGAAGCTCTTTGGTGATAATAGTGATAAAGAAATGATTTGGCGGCCTATAATTTGAGCTACAAGCCCTATTGTGATAATAGTGATAAAAAGATAATTTGACAAAAAAACGTATGTAGTGAGGCACACCACCATAAGGATGGTCACGGTTGGCAAAATGAGTGGGTCGGGTCAGGTTGTGTCATGGGTCAGAACAGGCCAAGTAAAAACGGGTCAAAAGACGGATGCGGGTCAGAACAGTCGATTTAGTAAGTTGCTTAAAGTGGGTGAGGCCTTGCATACAGCGTAAAGGGTACCAGACCAGTCATTAATTGTTAATATTTATGCTGCATAAATTCAATTCATATTCAAATAAAATTATACAGTTATATGATCATACCAATAAAAATTGGTGTTCATATTTAATATTTTCCAACACAATACATCCAGTGTACAAGACTCTGTCTTAAAATCAAAATGATTCAAATCATAAACGTTTGCAAAAGGAATCCACATGATTCACATGATTCTTACTCCAAGAAAGAGTCCAAGGATACAAGTACTTCACATTGCAAATGCATAAACCAAAAGATCAAAGAAAACACAAGTTTTATAGATAAATAACAACTAGTGATGATACCTGTGACGATCTCGGTCCCGATCCCTTTCCCGACCATATTCTCTGTCTCTTTCGTAACTGTAATCCCGATCCCGACCCCTGTCCCTCTCACGACTTCTGCTCCTACGCCTGTTCTTGCTGCTCTCTCTTTCATCCCTTCTGTCTCTGCTTCTTTCTCTTCTATCTTTATCACTCATCCCTGCCAAAATAAAACAATTATTAAGTTCTTCAAAACTTTCACATGCTAATGATGAACTTTAAAAAACAAACTGGAAGAAATTAAAGGAATACCTAGCTCCTCAACCTCCCAGCCTGCCCGCCCAGTTCCAGGTAACACCTGACCAACTTCAGTTTGTTGTGCTTTGACACGAAACTTCTTCTTCAAGTTTCCAAATTCATCATACATCTCGCCGTCATCCTGAAATTGCGTAGTAAAAACATGTGCACTTAAAAATTATAACTTCTGTAACTTGAAGAAAAAACAAATCTTACTTCTGCTTCGCGCCTACGTCGCTTTGTTTCCTCTAATTCTTCTTCATCAAGTTCTTTGTACCCACCAGCACGTCCTCCTCTACATACAAAGACCATATTGCGTCATATATTACACATGTGAATGTAAAAAAGATATGTTACTGAAATGATTTGTCAAATACAGTGTACAAGTATATACAGACTGAAATGATTTGTCTAAAATAGATAAGAGAATGATATTTGCTTCAGTTCATTGAAATACCTCACACCCCCTTCATTAACGCCAGGTTTATTCGTGTTGCAGATGTTGCATTTTAGTCTCTTTGCCCAGTTGATGTTAGCACACCTGGAGAAATAGTTTAAGCATTTATGTACTGGTAGAAAAATACTTTAACTACTCACGTACTTGTTTGCCGTTAAAAAAAAAAACTACTTATGTACTTACATTGGACAGGACCAATCGTTGGGACCAAAAAGGCCAGTAGGAGCACCAACTCCACCTCGACCGCCACCTGAATCAGAACCACCACGACCCCTACCCCGACCACCACCGCCCGCACCACCACCAGATGCACCAGCGGGTCTTGCACTTCCACAACGGTTGCATACACCACGAAATGCAAAGTTTACATTTGTACAACTGTTACAAAAACATCGCAAAAAAATAATTCACAATCATAAGTGGTTACATGATAAAATACATATATACATCAAGAATAGAAAGAATGGGCTGCTCACCAATTTCATATCACAGACCTTGTATTCGGACACATCCAGTCACCATCTTGCTGCCACGCTTTCGGTGGAATGTTTCCGGAAGCGTCACCACGGCCTCTACCTCGGCCCCCACTTCCATCAACATCCAGAGCACTTTCATCGGGTCCCACATCATGGGCCAAAGTAGGTTCAATAACTGGTACTAGCAAATTATGTGAATTTTTTGACTGTGCCATGAGAACTTCAATAATATTCCCATGAAATTCCTTATTGTTAAACCACTCCACAGCAGCTAGTGCAGCATAGGGATCCTCATATGTCACGGTAGCATCTCCTTTAGGCTCGTCTGTTACCTTGTCCCGATATAACCATATCTTTGGCCTGCCTGTTCTTTTATCTTTCTATATTGTAGAAACAGAAAAAACTAGAATATCAAGAACCAAATGAGATTTGGAGTGATATGTAATAATGCAAACAAACATGCGAGTAACAAAATACCTTTTTGAACCCATACCTTTAGCAAGCCAATTGTGCCAAAGAATTCAGCTAACATGTCTTCATCTGTTCCAGGTGGCAAGTTACAAACATACACAGATCCATTGGAAGGGGCTCCCTTAGCTGAATAGGCTGCCATTGTGCTCAGGGAAAATCCAAAACTATATAGCTAACATCAAGGACTACAAAGAGTAAAAAAAAGGATTAATTGTTTGCTAAAATGCAGTTATGTGACAATCTTAGGTCTCTGATCTGTAACCAGATAATCTGATAACAAGCGCGTATTTAATCATAGTTACAATATACAGATTGTCTTGGTCAGTTCGCATATGATTGACGAATGTAACTTTTGGACCCTTAATATAAAGTTAAAACACTATTTCAAGATACAAGTAGTGAGGGTTTAAGTATGGCATTCCCGCTGTGGACATATGGTACGATTTAGGAGTAAATATAGAGTGTGTGAGTTTTCCGTTATGATAAAAAGAAATTGCACTGTTTCTGGGTTTCATACCATAGTTCAATTTCTTAAGTATTTTTCAAATTCTTGTCCGAAAAAAATGAAAATATTTAAATTTGAATAGTATATGATAAACAATAAGCAACAAATCAAGAACGAATATCACATTCCAGTATCTTTAAAAATTAGCCATGATTAGAGCATTTACAGTCCATTCCCTATCCCTATAATTCAACTAGAAAACACTAATTTATAGATTCATCACTCATGTTTTAATAATGTCCTACATCCCATTCCCTATACATCCCTATTCAATTAAATAATACTTCTTTATTCCTTTTTAAACTATTTTCTCTTTTTACCACTCACATCCACACTCAACAAATATAAAATAATGAATATAGAGTTGAATAGTAATCTACATATATAGAGGGGCACTTTTCTTTTACATAAAATTATAAGGATAAAGTATAGGGATAAGGAATAGATGGAGTAGATTTTTAGTGATTTCCCTTATAATTTAGGGATGAGAGTAGAGATATGGAATGGGTTGTGAATGCTCTTGTCACCTCTATTCCAAGAATAGATATGTATTTGACTTGTAAAGTACTAAGGTGAAATATCAATTGACTAGCTATCACCATGTGTTACAAAGTATGTTGTTGAACAAGATATAGTATCTCACACATTTGATTAATGTGGCTTCCTAAACCTCAAAGAAGAAGACAGACTTGGTTCACCCAGTCATCTGTTTGTTATCCCATCACAATAACTATACCCCACAATAACTCCCTACTCCTAGAAAACTGATGAAAAGTCACAAGATATCAACATTAGTGCTTCAAGTAGAATGTGGTTGATGGTACCTAAACAACATGTGATAATGAAAGTGACAAAAGTGATGGTAACATAGCTAGGACAGTAGATTGTAAGATGCTACTGAACTATCAAGTATGTACTATGTAGTTATAACCATATAACATAAGGAAAGAGGACAGCAAGTAGCAAGTTGAACAGAAACTACATTGATGCTACTATTCTCCATCCTTACAGCATTAAATATATAATCATCAAAATACAAGAAATGAGAGACAATGCCAAAAAACAATTTACACTCGGAAGAAAAAATCCCTCTTGGACACCAAAATTATCAACAAGAAGATTTCTTTTTTCATTAAAGAGCAGATAATCAATACACATTTTCTCTACCAATCAGTGTTGTAGAAAGCGCTAGGCGGTAGCTAGGCGGTCGAGTACCGCCTAGCATTTAATCGGGATTAATCGGGATTAATCGGGATTAATCGATTTGTAATTTTTTTAATTTATATATATACATATACACATTTATATGAAAATAATACTTTCAAATCCACATTAATACTTCATAATTCATAGAATTCAAGCTTAGTTATAAGTTATAACAAAACAAGTACTTATAAATCCATTTTTTTCGATTTTGACCGATTTTTTTTTATTTTGACCGATTTTTGACCGGCTTTGACCGATTTTTGACCGGCTTTGACCGATTTTTGACCGATTTTTACCGATTTTTACCGATTTTCTCCGCCTAGATATTCCACCGATTAATGGACCGCCTAGCTAAAAATTCCAAGAGAAATGACCGCCTAGCGATTAATCGCCGCCTAGGCGACCGCCTAGGCCGATTTTTACAACACTGCTACCAATGACCTTACTCTAGTAAAAAAGATGATGAAATATTTTAGTTAACCATAGTGGGTACTTTGGTAACAAGTCTAAAATAATAAACTTACTCTTGTTAGTATGACAGTACGACAGGGTGTGGTTGCCAATTAGATAAAAATGGAAAGGTCAGTCTTCATATGTATAAACTTATAATATTACATAACTTAATGATACAGATTATTAGAACAAAAAAGTAAGATGCAATAATAAATCTTTAGTATCCAACAACCCTACAAGCCACTGGCGGAAGCAAAGCAATTCATAATACACAGTATTCTCCTTTTGCTTAAAATGACAGTTTGTTTCATATATTGACAGATTTGGTAACAATGGGCATGGTATCACATGCTCTGTTCACGTGCTTGGTTAAAATTATCTTAAATTGAATGTCTGCCTAACCTGAGCCTCTCAAAGTACTCAATGAACAGGAGCATATTGTTTCATCAATATGAGATAACAGCATTGATGTTTAACACAGCATGTTACTTGATGCTAGCCTGCATTGCTAGGCTACCAATAAAAGCATGAAAACACATCTAGAAAATGAGGCTCGTCTAAACAAAGCTAAAATTGGTACTTTTGATACAACATGTGTACTTCACATTTATTCCATTGTTAATAAAACAACTTCCAGTTACAAATCCAAATGCAATACTAAGTAAGATACGCAGTCAAAATTTGGGGATCAGAAGGATCACCTTCGAGTTCAAAATTGACATGGAATTTAACCTCTATAACAGAAATCACAGCATAAGTAAAACCAAAATAACATCGATGTTAATAAGATTGTAACAAATCCATGAACATTTTGGACAGGTTTCACACATAGTGGACTAATTTAAGCAACCATGAAGAACAGGCTCCTTCAATGAAAAATCAAGGGAACTTTCGTTCCGATGAAGAGAGCATGTAACCTATAACGATATTGAAATTGAAATCGAACATTGCAGAAGAAAGTATTCTGCATACTTCTAAACCCTAACTTTGTGTTCCGCTTTGATGATGATAAAAAGAGGGGAAAAGTAGGTTGAAATGGAGTTCGAATGAGGAAGATGAAAAGGAGAGATAGAGAGAACGGGAGGTATGCTCACCGGAGACAAAGGTGGAGAGTCTGTATGCCGAGATCGGAGAAACGATGCCGATGAGTAGGGCGCCGTAGACGAGAGAAACTAACTACACAGGTTGTTTGTTTGTTAACGCCTTGATGGTGGATTGGTGGGTATGACAGAAGCCCAGAACTAATATTTACTTGTGGGCTTATGGTTATGGGCATGGGCCTGATTCTGGGCCTTTTGCTGGTGTTCAATTTTTCATGAGGCAAACTGAACTCACTTTTGACTTTTGGTTTTTCAATTTGGTAGAAGATTCTATCTTTCTGTTGGACAAGTACCAGAAGTTGAGGCTTTTTTTGTAAATGTGTAACCAACTTAACTATCAAGTCAGTTTGTTTTGTTCAATTTGTTCAAGTGTTTGTCAAGCGGGTTAGCCGTTAGCGTAATAAGGAGGAGGGCATACCCTCGGCTTCAAGGCTTCGACTTGGTGGGCATATGCGGCTAGTGGCTGCTACCGCTGCCATTGCGGCAGCTTGGTGGTACTGCTTCATTTTCGAAGCCAGAGCTGCTTGAGGGGAGTTCAAATTTCTTGCTTAATGTTTCAACGCCGATGAACAACAACTTGAAGATACGGCTCGTTCAAGAAGGATTAGCATTTTTCGTAACCATGTTGAGGCTCATACACGATTGGTGGATTGTTGTTTTTTCCGATAATACTCGTTACAACAAGAATATTTTCAAAGTCACAATTCAAATATCGAAATGATTGTTTGTAAAAATTGTTTACGGTATTCAGGAAAACTTCACACCTTTACAGAAATGCACATCGACAATTCGTCAACTTGCATACGGTAATGTTTCTGACGAATATGATGAAAATTTATGCATGTCTGCTAGAACATCATGTGAATGCTTACTTTATTTTTATGATGCTATAATTAAATTATATAAAGAATTTCTATGTGCACCTACTAGCCACAACATGACCATTTTATATGATGCACATTTAGAAAGCCATGGCATTCCACGGATGATCGGTGGCATCAATTGTACTCACTGGGTTTCGAGAAATTGTCCAACTGAATATAAAGGAGAACTTCACCAAGGTGATCACGAATACCCAAGGATCATACTCGAGGCAGTGGCGTCACAAGATACATTGTTTTTGCATGAGTACTTTGGTGTTGTCGGTTCTAACAACGATATCAACGTTCTTAACCAGTCACCTTTGTTTACGAACGAGTTGAAAGGAATTGGTCCAAGTTGTCCTTATTGTTTTTAACAGTCGACGGTACAAGTGTGGCTATTACCTTGCTGATGGCATATACACTGCTTGGTCTACTTTTGTCAAGGTCTTTCGTTTTCCGTCTGATATCAAAGAAAAGAAAATGAAGAAGGTACAAGAGTCAGCAAGAAAAGACGTCGAAAGAGTATTTGGTTTTTTAAAAGGAAAGTGGGTGATAACTAACCGACCGGCGCGTGCAATGAAAAAAGAGAAGATAGCGGCTTTACTTTATACATTACTCTATATAACATTTTACAACATATGTACAACCTTTGCAACACAAGTTACAACATTTAAAGCATGTAATTGGATTGTATAAGTCTTAAAGCTCATCTTACAAGTTTTTATGCATATGTTGCATTGCATCATGTACAAATGGTGATGCTTATAAGCAGAGAATACAAGTTACCTTGCATCATGTACAAGTGCTCACCTGCATCACATATCTTTAGTCGTACATTACACGCCTTTTTCTCCCTCTGAATTTCTCTCAACCTCACCTCACCCCACCCATGCTTCAAGAGTTCAAGGACAAATCTGCTTTACTCTTCGGCATGGAGACGTTCGAAAGACATCAACAGTCTTCTTCCATGAACTACAGTCACACAAGGACAGTAAAAAGTCTTACTCTCCACTGTAGCCATATGGGATGGTTGCTTTATCTTCGCACGATTGCTTCATCGACTGCTTTGTTTTCTCATCGTTGGTATCGTAAGGTGAGTTTCTTTCCTCTTAGGGGCTGTTTGATAATTCATGACTGGGTAAGAGCGGATTGGTTAAGAGCTAATTGAGTAAGAGCTGACTGGGTAAGAAGCTCTAACTCAAACTTGAGTGTTTGATAGTGGCTGACTGGGTAAGAGCTGAATGAAACTTGAGTGTTTGATAGTTGTTGACTGGGTAAGAGCTGACTGGGTAAGAGCTTAATGAGAAATGCATATTATAGCTTTTTAAAATTAATAATCACCATTGCATAATTATTTATAAAAAATTAAAAAACGATAAAATAAAATATGATGAAGCAACAAATATCTTAAACATATTATCTTAAAATTCAAATATCTTAAACATAATATCTTAAAATTCAAATTTTCATACAAAATTCAAATCAAACAGAAATCATACAAATCTAATTTGAAGCAGTTGAAAATAGTTGATTGGCAATCTGATTACGCAAAGTAGTCATGTATTCAGTGCCTTCTAAACCCCACTCTATGCTCTCACTTCCTCCACCTTGCACATTATGAGTAACCATATTCATCTCTTCAAAGCCCATAAACAATTCATCTTGAATATTGTATTTTCTTATAAAATTATGGACTGCAAAACAAGCAATGACAACGTCTCGCTGCACTGGAAAAGGATAAGGAGCCATTTGTTTTAAGATTGGAAATCTCGCCTTCAGTACACCATAAGCACGTTCAATAACATTTCTGAGTTGCGCATGAGCATGATTGAATCTTTCTTCCTTAGATATCGGCCGTCTTCTTCGAAAATCCGCTAACCAATACCTCGTATTGCGGTAAGGAGTCAAAAATCCACGAGTGTTGGTATATGCAGCATCACAAAGATAATATTTATCTATAAACGTCAATGTAACATCTATTATTTAAAGAATAAATACAATAATATATTTAACAATAAAAGTTTTAGTTAAAAAACAAACCTGGTGGAGGGAATGGAAATCCAGAAGTCGGATTAGATGCAACTTCTTTCAGAACTCGTGAATCATGTGCTATGCCTTCCCATCCAGCCCATACAAAGGTGAAAATCATATCAAAATCGCATATTCCTAGCACATTTTGATAACATACACCCTTTCCTCTTCCCCTATAACAATTCTGTTGATTAGTAGGCACAACTGCATGTACAAGAGTACCATCTAACGCACCAATTGCTCCGGGAAATATGGCTTTTAACCTTTGATGTCGTTCTGATATATTTATAGTTTCATCGGAAGATGTTGGCACTATAATTTCCCTTGCAAAAGACATCATTGCAATCAAAACCTCGTGAAAACACTGATGAACTGTTTGAGTAGAATGTTGAAATCGCCGTTTAACCACTCGAAAACGTTCATTATGCCCTATAATATGTAAGAACATAGCCATCTTCTCTTCCATGCTTATTGTTCTACTAGCTTGCAACCAATTCCGTTGTCTAAAATGGTTGCATAATAATACAAAAGCCTCGCGTGAAACCCTCATCATTTCATGGCATTGTATAGACGATCCATGTAACAATTCTTGTGTATACGCATGCCCGGTTAATGCAGAATCGTTATCTCTTATTCTTTCAATACCTCTCTTCCTTTTCCGAGCCAACATCAACCAATACCACGAAAGTAAAATGAAAGCTACAATTTCACCTTTTGTATACATTTGTGACCTGTTAAATGTCATATAAAAGTCAAAATATAATATAAATGCCATCCACATTTAACATAACAATCATCCAAATATAATATAAATGCCATCCATATTTAACATAACAATCATCCAAATCCAAATATAACCAAAGTCTCAAAAACACCGAAGTCATACCAAAGTCATAAAATAAACAAAAAACACAAGAAATTCATACGACAAAACATCTAAACATAAAATAATCATCGAAACAAACCGAACCTCCTTCCAGCATTTCGCACCCACGACTCGCAACTTGGCGCCTTAAGATGTAACCAAACTTTCCTAAGATCGGCACTTTCACCAAATAGCAAAAGAGCCGTGTCGTATCTTGGATCTCCTTCCCCCCACCCCATTTTTTCCAATTTCTCCATACATGCTCCCACGTCATTTTCTTTCTCTTTTTCCTTCTCTTTTTCCAAGCGTTCAATTTCTCTCTCTCTACTCAAACGTTCATTTTCCACGAGCATTTTTGCAACATTCACAATTTCCTTCCCAACCTCCCTAAAGTCATCATCAAGTGTGTTTTTACGCGCCCTTTTGCTATTTCCTTGACGTTCATTATGTTTTGACCGGCTGCTTGATTCATCACTTTCATGTGGGGCCTCCGTTTCCATCTGAGTGAAATTAACAGCATCCATATCATCCGTGGAAAATTCTTCTGCGGGGTGAGGGAATGTAGAAGATGGCCCCCAAGCATGAGCGCCGGTCGAGGTCACCCCTTCAAACAATTGCACACAAAGTTCCGGAAAAATCAGGGGGGCATTTTTCACTTTCTCTACATATGAGTCCAACTGTTCGAAGATTTTATAAATATAATTAAAATAGTAAAACATAATAAGCCTAGTTAAAAAAAATACTCATAAATATAAAAAAATACCTTTATCTCCGCCGCCCATTCTTCCTCACTCATAGTGAAAGTATTTGTTAAGGGATTATAGATATTCCCTGTTTTGTTTCTTAATCTCACCCAAGCACAAAACTTTTTTCTTATGTAGTCATAACGATTTTTCATTTGTCCTCGGTTGACAATGAAATTATGCTCATTTTTCAGTTTTTCTCCAACTACTTTCCAGGAGGATCCTTTCAAACTAGTACCCTCCCGACCGTTGATTGTTATTTCGTGTAGACATGTTTCAAGAAAAGTTTTGTCCACACTTTCAGACTTCCAATTGGCTCTAGGTTTAGTAGTGGCCATGTCTACATACATATGAGAATTTAAAATAAATGATAAACACATAACAAAACAATTCCACCAATTAAATATTAAAATCTCTTCATTCTCTTCAATTGCTAACACAATATCCTTAAACAAATTGGTCAAACAAGCAACAAAATTCACATGGATAAAACAACCCAAACCATACAATAACCATTGTTTTAAAATCAAACCAAATCACTAATTAATTTTGTTTCAAAAACCAAACTAAAACTAATGATAATATTAAGGTGTGCTCAGATTACTAAAACCAAATCACTAATTAATTTTTTTTCAAAAATCCAAACAAATGTTCAGTATGCTATCATAATCAGTTTATCACAAATAGATTTAGGGCATATTACCTTGAATTTGGTGGGCTTAACAGAAGATTTAAACATATCAAATGAAACAATAGAATTTATCACAACTCAGATTTTAGAATCAAAACTTATAACTCAATAATGTGGTTTAAATTAAAAAAACTCCAAATCAGATTTAACTATTTCATAGAAACAGAACCAGAACCGTAACTCAAATTGAAACAAGCCAAACTATTAAAACAAGCAACTGCTTGAAACCATTCAAGCCCTCAACAGAATTAGATGGTACAATTGATTTTGGAGATGATCGCTTAAATCAACAACAATTACAGAAAAAATTCACTTGTCCTGAATAGATTGTGATCAAACAATGTACAATTCGAGTCACATTTAGCAGCAAAAATGTGAACTACGATAAACCCTAATAAAGCAAGTTAAGCAAACATATTCATCACGAGATGGAAGTAAATTAACAAACATTGACAAAATTTGATTGATCAAATGAGGATTTAGAAAATCTGCTGAAATTAACAAAAGTGAAACGAAATTCAACCTCAGCTACAGCGATTCTCCGATCAACAAAAACTGAAAGCGATACGATGATTGTCAGATTGAATCAATTGCAGGTCGTGAATCACGAGTTCTTGAAATCGATATTAAAGAAAAAAAAACTCAGGGCGATGAAGAAATCGATGGTTTCAAGCAAAGGAGAACCGTACCTGGTGGCGGTGCAGAGGAGAACTCTTCCTTCTCCGGCGGCGGCGCAGAGGAGAACTCTTCCTTCTCCGGCGGCGGCGGGCACAGCGAGTGACGGCTAGGGTTGGAAGCCGGAGGTTGCACGGCGGAGGGCACAGGGAGTGAAGGCTAGGGTTTGAAGTTGGAGCACAGAATTCGGTCAGAGATAATTATAAACTGAATTCGGTCCGAGCACTCGGACTCGGTCCGAGCAAACTACTAACCATATCAAACACTCGGACTGCTGACCGAGTCCGCAGTCAGCCCTTAATGGGCCGGGTCAGAGCATATCAAACAGGCCCTTAGTTATTTTGGAAATTCATCGATTGATTTGGTGTTTTTGTGTCGATGTTTACATCCATTCTTCTACAGGTAGTAGTATTTCAAGCCCTAAAACGATGAATTCGACCCTATAGCAAGTAATCAATTATCATTTATTAGAGATGTGTGTCGTGGATTTGGGGTTTTTTAAATGGGTAGCGGTGATGATTTCTGGATGGCAACTTCGATTTTAGACTTTTTATCGATGTCGATTACCTATTTTGTATGAGTTTCAACAGCAAATTCGGAGAACAAGGAGGCGGATCTTCCTTCTCTGTGCTCGAGGGTATTTATTCGTTCTGCCCTATCAATTTTTCATTCATTGCTTCTTAGAGTTATCAAATAGTTGCCTACTTTGTTTGTGGTTGTGAATTGGGCGGATTTTTACTTAATACATGTATTGTTTCTTCTTATTTGGTTCTAATCTGGCCTTTAATTTTGATTTTGGAAGAAAAAAAGCAACAGGTGCATCGAATGGAATTATCATGTCGTATTTTGATTCTTTGAATATATTGGTTATGAACAGTTCGATTGTTGGAAAAGATGGTTCAATGGGATCCCTCATTAAACTGGGTATTATCTATGTATGCGCACATGTTTGTTGAAATTCTTTTCAATTTCTTGCCTTTGTGCCTCTAATTTCAGGTCTTAAGTTTGGGTATTTTTAATTGTTTTAACTTAGGTATGTTTTAATTCTACTTATATGGTTGCGTGTTGCTTAATGTTTCATTGTTATGGATTTTCACGCCTTTCTCATTATTAAACATTTTTGTTCTATGTGCTTGGTTTAGGTTCTTTTGATGTAGTGGATGCAACTGATACAAGGTTATTGTATAAGGTATTATCTTTGTTATTCGTTCGAATGTAAACATTTTCTATCATTTTACTGATTTCAAACCTAGGTATTGGCTTGGGATTTGTAAGACTCTTTTATTGATCATGGTGAATTTCTTTCTTAACTGATAAGACTAGATTTTAAGATAAAAGTCAATATATGAGTCATGAGCTTAAACAAAGACAATCCACATTTGACTTCCTTAATATAATATATTAGTTTTATAGCAAATTCCAATTTGAGTGAAATATATGGTATCAAATAAACACCAAAAGTCAAAGTACACATTTTCAGTTGCTTGGTTGGGTCAAAATCAGCAACTGTAAAGCTATTTCATATTGATCACTTGCCTAAATGGTTTTTGGACAGTTAATTTTATGTACATCGTGTAAAATGATGATCAAGTTAACATTTATGATGTTTGGTTTATAGAAATATTTGTTGCAACTATAAATACGGTTATGATTAATCTATGTTATAAACCATCATTTTAAACACAATAATATATAATAATAGTCGGGGTAATGATATTGATTTAATCTTCTCCCAAAGTCTATGCAGGATGAGATGTGGGTTTATACTCCATAGCTTACAATGGGACGGACATGGGTCTCTACGAAAAGCTTTCGCGATCTTAGATGTATACGCAGGTTCGAAACTTGAGCAGGTACACACCATTATATTGTAATCATATATATGTATTGCTTTCTGATTTGAGGTTTTAATCTGCCTAAAAAACATAAATGAGCAATTTTCTGATTTGAGGTTTTAATCTGCCTAAAAAACATAAATGAGCAATGTAGATTACTTACAGTTGCATACTAAAAGAATTGACATTTTCAGGAGAATGCAATCCAGCAGTGTGCTAATTGACCCACACATTGCTATAGCATCATAAATGGGTTAGAGGTAAACAATAGTACTCTTTTCTAATTAAAATAAATATTATTGCTAACCCAATTTCTTAAAAAATAATTCAAAGCTGTTAGAATTGGAGCACCAATAAACAAAATCACCTTACGATCTACCAACAAATTGTCAACACCACCACACACAACAATTGGTCATCTTCATCAGCAGAACAACTAGACATTGAAGGTGAAAACAACTATTTTGTAGAATATGATAACCCCAATAGGCCAAAGGTGCCTTCCTATCTATTTTAGAACCCCTTAGTAGGGTGTTGTAGTGTACTAAAACTTAAACCCTTATGTATGTTGGTTGTCATGTATTAAAAGTATCGACTTTATGTATGAGTTGTTAACAAAAGGTAGGCTATTCGGTCTCGCACGCACCATTGCAAACGGGCAGCTCCGACACCCCTTTCCAATCGAAGCTCGCTATGTTGCGCTAGCCGCAACGCGCTAATAGTGAAGCTTGTTCATGATATTGCACAATATAAAATGAGGGGAGAGCGATCATTGATACACGTTCTAGATCCTCCAATCAAACCGGTTCTCGACGATAATATCATGTTGGAATTACGAGATCAAGAGACGCATTTAAACTTAGATTTGATATTACAGAGCACATAGCTGCAAACATGGATGTCCATTTAACGACGGCGCAGCTAAACGCGTAGTATTCTAGATCACCTAAATAAATTGTAGTGTTTCTTTGACTTTTTTTTAATCGAGTATTGTTTGTTTTAAAAAAAAATTGTAGTGTTTCTTATTATTTTAATATGTTTTGTTTTTTTTTAACAAAATTTTTTAAAAGAAGATGAAGCCTTGAAGCTTCAAAGTTCAAACACCAAACATACCCTCCATCTTCAAGCTTCAAGACTTCAAATTCTTTTTTTTTCTAAGACGTGACGCAATGTGGTTGCTAGCATCTTGAAGCTTCAAAGTTCCAAAATGCAATCATACCATCCTTCCTAAAAGAGTTTTACAAAATGAGGACACTAACAGTAAATTAGAAATTATTTTATTATATGCATTCTCTCTTTTAAGTTTCTATTGAACAATGGCATAGCATACATTGCCCATCGACACTCTGTTATGGATAAATTGATCACCACACGAAAGTCATAACAACAAATTTGCAATGAAGATTAATACTAGTAGCTGTTAGCAGTCAACAACCACGTAAGTCGACACCAGAAAACAAGAAATGGAAATTCGATTACCATAAACAACCTACAACAATTCCGCCAAATAGGAGAAATCTTGACATAGAGTCAGAGATTATGCTCAAGGAAAATGTAGTATCGTTATCTGAAATTCAACACTTCAAAAAATTTGATTCTTCAAATTCAAATCATAAATTGCTGCTTGGAGATCACAACGCAATCATAGCAGTAGAGAAATCGAGAAATGCCAGTAAAAACTCCCTTGTGGATTATAATAATTTTCCTGATGATATATCAGACATATTTATGGAGTGCTTGCAGCTCATATGTTAATGGATGTGTGGTATAAATGAAAATTTTAACAGATGTTTATCATTATGATCAATGTGGGTTGTTCGTAAAAGAAAGCAAAAGGAAAAAGACTTGTCCACCCACTATCACATTCTATCTTCATATTGCAATTCTTCATAAATAAATTTGATCAAAAACATAAATTTCAAGAATTCAACAGCAGTTCAAAACAAAAGACATGTCCACCAAAACTCAACAGATTAAAATTTGTCTCCCAAAACTTCCGAAGTCGAAAGATGACATGGACATCTAACCAAGCCTTAAACAGGTACCGGCATAGGCATTGGCAAAGGCTCATCGGCAACAAGTGGTGGTCTATATTCCTCAACCTCTTTAGGTGGAAGTGCAACAACATCATCCTTTGGCATGTGAATAATAACGTTGTCGGGTAGTGGCGTCTTGGGTCCAAGTTTGCCCGTTGGGTCCCAGTCAAGCATGATCTTAACCTTGATACCAAGAACACCCTGTAAACGGTTTACATAATTTTAGTTATTTATCAGGAAAATGATAAAAACTGAGAGCAAATAAAACAGAAAAAAAGCCGTTCTTACCTGTCTAAGAAGCACGTGCCTCACAGCAGAGTCGATGTACTCTTTCACTGGTTGACCAGATGACACCATGTAACCATCCTTGAATTTCATTGATTTGGCACGTTGAGCTCTAAGCTTTCCACTAACAATCACCTGAGATTAATGAACGGTGCTCAAGAACGTAACAAATTTGTCGTATAAAAGAACAGAAAGATAATAATCAAAATACTAACATACTACATACCTCACATCCTTTCGCACCATTCTCCATAACAAATCTCAGAACACCATAGCAGGCCCTAAAACAGTTGAAGAAACAGTTTGTTTGAGTCAACAAAAACTAAAATGGCATCATCGTGTTCACATATTAGAAGTTGAATAGAAATAATTGTTTGCATACCTCCTAACAGCAAGCCCTCCAAGAAGCTTGTAACGCAAAGATTCAGCCTGGGCAATGGCACAGAGCCCCCTGTTGTTGACTCTCTCAGCATAAAGCTCAACACTGTTTTCAGGGAACTTGAATCGCTTCTGAACAAGAGAGGTCAATTCCCTTATCCTCCTTCCCTTCTCACCTGGAATATAAGGTTCAATATATAGATAGCAATTGCGTTAGAAATTAGAATCTCTAAGACAATTTTGTCAAAGTAAAGCAGTCAATTAGAACTACTATAAGATGCTAATGATCCTAAACTGACAACAGTTGTCCTTCAAGGTAGCATAAGAAACAACAGCAACAGATCCTTGCCATCTTTTTAACGTTATTACCTTTGTGTTATCAGTTTTTTTATTAGAGATCAAAGAAGCAAAGGGTTTCAACACTAATCACAAGATACAAACATCTTTATCTTCAAAAGAGGAAGCCACCATGTACCAAAATCCAACACATGTTCACTTTTTCTACTCTACAACCAAAAAATATGCTATGTTTTCGCTTATAGATCTTCATAATATGACCATGATACCTAATTAGTAAAAAAATAAATATCTTCCAAACAGAGCTTCTTGCAAGTGAAAAAAAATGTGAGTATGGTTGCAGTAACATTGAAAAATATGATTAGGTTAAAATGTAATGAACAAAGAAAAGCTGGTTCTATGAAGACTTACCAAGTTCTAGATACATAATATATAAAATAACAGATCATAAATTGTTGTCACAACCAGAACTTATTCAAGTTTAATTATCATTCACACAAGATGTATGCTCCTTAATAAACAGATATAAAAGTCACTACCAATTGAAACTCTTCCACATAAAATTTCCATTCAATGTATAACTAAAATTATGGCACAAATGATATCGCAGATCCCTAAACATCAGATTAATGTTCCGTCTTCTAGTACAGATGCAGAATGCGATTTCACTTCCGATTGCAATATCAACAGATTACCGAATCACAACTTCTACGAGATTTAACGTAAGCAAGTATCATTTCATTCAAATTACCGCGATTAGAACCTTACCTAGAACGTTTTGGGTCCGGGTGGCTCTGATGATGATCTCAGTACGCATAGGCGTAACCCTAACTTCAACGCCGGAGTAACCGTCTTCCGCGAGCTCCCTGGTTAGGACCTCGTTCAACTCGGCGAAGAAAACGCCATCAGCTACAAACTGATACAGAAAACCAAATTACAACAAGATCTACGAAATCGAGACGTAAAATCAACCGGAGACTGTGAAATAAAGAGCTCACCTTTCGCTTTTTGCTCATTTGAGTCGCCATTGTTACCGGTGCTGAATACACTGACCACAACAGCTGCTTCTCGTGGTGAAATCCGATACAGCGTGGATTATAAACGATGAGATTTAGGGTTTCAGATGTATTTAACGAGACAGGTTTGAAGGCCGAATTGGATTTGGGCTATCAAGGCCCATATCAGATTTATTAGAAGGTGGATCGGATTCTGTTTTAGACCCGTACTCGGAAGTGGTTGATACTTGATACCCGAGTTTGACAGTATCCGGTTTCGGTTTCTATCTGGTTGAATCTGTCGGTTCCTAATCGGTTATACATTCGTGCGCTTATCCTCAGGAAGTATGCGGAACTCCCTATGTAATCTGTTATTGTCATTTTTTGGGCTCAACAGGATATTACTGTTTATGATCGTTAGAGGACGGTCATCATTGTTTTGGATGTATTGACTTAACACTCAAAAAACACTCAAATGGAATCAAGCATGGTGAGGATTAAACCAACAATGAGATGTTTCCAAGCTTGGTGAAGTTTGATTTGTGTGGAATGTCAAACGATACCAAATTGTCATGCTGCGAGAATTGTGCTTGATTTTTCAAGTCAGACTCCATCGCTACTTTGGAGATATCATTTCGTAAAAACAAAGCGGTGAAGAAGTGCCAAAGCAATGAACTCATAAATTCGATGTTTCAAAAGGGTTTTCATTTATTTCTAACTAGAATTACAATATCCATTTGGGAAAAAAAATTAAACGGCCAATAAAAAACAAAATAGTTATTAATATGAACTCAAAGCTAGATGCTAAAATCCAACATAGTTCAAAATAAAAAGACAAAACAAATTACATAAGTTGCTAAAATGAAAATATACACTATCCGTCTATCCCTTCCCCAAGTCACCAATTTTTTGAGCGATTTTGCAACCATAGAAAAGCCAAAATCTTTACGTCCTCCTTAAGACCAAATCGAGATGATGGGTTGAACTACGTTGAATATCGATTCATTCCTAGCTTTTCATAAGACCGAAAATTGATGTAAGTATGACAAGATTGACCGCATTTTTCTTTTTTGGGGAGCCTTGCACAAATATGTGGAGCCACAACAAATCATTAACTTCGAACGCGTAAAGGCAGTTAAGTTGCACCACCGGGAGACAAAATCCCACAACGAATGGGCTAGCGAGAAAGTCGTGAAGATATGATCAACAAATTCTATGCAGCTATCACAAAAAGGGATACCTCTTGAGGTCTCAGGTTCTATCCTCACTCTGGGTTTTTTCATAATGGTGGGTTTCCTCTTAAATTAGTGAAATAAAGGTTATAACTGATATACGAGCTTCCCTTTGTGGACGTGTCAGCCAATCGATTGTTGCTGCTCATAAAAAGTTACCTTTGTAAGAAATTAAAATCACCTAAATTAAGCAAGCCCTAAGGAAGTTCAACACGGTTGATATTAACCATACAATTTTGATCTCAAGAAACTTTTGGCATATTTGATGCATTCTTGTCTCTATTGCTTGATTTTTCTAATTTTACCCCTGAATGGCCTGAGTTGACATACATCTTAAAAATGAAAAGTGTTTTCAATCTCCAAGAGAATTATATCACTAGCTACTTAATGGATTTAGTAAAAAAAAAATTAATAGCAAATCCCCGATCACCCGGGTTCCCCAATGTTAAATGGTTCTCCCTTCCATCCAGTAATCTGAAAGTATAGTGACCCAGTTCCCTCATTCATCCCAGAGGATACTCACCGCCCAAAGGCTCATTGTTATAAAACCTCTGACACACCTTTATAGTTTTTTATTCATTTATTTGTAACATGTGAAATTTGAACCCTCAACCTCTACATTGAAAGGTGAGGGATAACACCAAATGGTGAGGGATAACACCATATTATGTGTGTATTACATCTCTAGTTATAGTCTCAATCATTCCTTCTTATAGCTCTTTTCATGAATGGTTGATAGACTTCCATGTTTAGCTCAAAACATTCTCGAATCTATTCTAATTCCCTCTTCTCTGTTTTAATAAGAAAGATAATACAAAAACGCAATTGATCCCTCTGTTTTTTAGATGGCATCAAAGCGGATTTAAGACTAAGGCAATCCTGATCAACGCTAACCATTGTCTAGAAGAACCCGAAAGAAGACGATGAATGAGTACTGGATTCAAGTGCTACCGATCACATAACCCATAAGATCTTTACTTATGTGACGGTACACTGCTTATGATATCAAACAGTTACGTTAAAATGATACATCATTTGATATTTTTGGTTGTTTAAAACTAAATACATTAACAATTAATAATAACTAAATAAAATCACATCCACATATATATTTCACATGAAATTTGAAGATCTAAGATCGAATTGACAAGAAAAAATGAAATGATTTTATTGATCTCGAAGAAGAACATTACAACTGCTTATATAAGCTTATTAACAACAAAACAAACCTAATCTCGCTTAACAAACTCTAACAGCTATTTAAACTAAATTTACAGAACTAGCCCTTTAACTATCATCAGAATTACATATGAAGCTTCAACTTGTTAATTAAAGCCAACATACTCCTCCCTAATTCTGATGCTTATTCTTCTTCAATTCTGCACACAATCAGCAAGAAATCAAACATTGATAACCTAACATTAGCAACATATACCAGTGATTCACAGAATTTGTGCATATGTTGTGTTAAGCTCCCAATCCTATGAATTCTTTTACTGCTGTTCCAGTGAGCCAATTAACCTTCTCATTTCATAAAACTTGTTCCTAGAAAGTGGTTTTGTTAATATATCAGCTTTCTGCATATTTCCACTAACAAATTCAACCTCCACTTGTTCCCTTTCAATACACTCTCTTACAAAATGGTACCTCAAGTTGATATGTTTAGATCTACCATGAAATATTGGATTTTTCATCAAAGCTATTGCAGATCTATTGTCTACCATCAACTTGACTTTCTTAGGCTCTTGTCCAGTTAACTCTCCCAACAACCTGGACATCCATAAGGCCTGACAGGCTGCTGTTGTTGCAGCCATGAATTCTGCTTCACATGAAGACAGAGCCACAGTCTTTTGTTTCTGAGAATTCCAAGATACAATTGATCCATTATAGAAGAAGACATTCCCTGATGTGCTCCTCCCATCATCAGTATCCATAACATGATTACTATCACTGAATCCCACCAAATTACCATTCTGCCCTTTTCTGTAAAACACACCATAGTTCATAGTTCCCTTGATGTACCTTATAATCTGTTTTACAGCCTTCAAATGAGACTCTCTTGGTACCTGCATGAACCTGCTAACATAACTCACAGCATATGTTATGTCTGGCCTAGTTTGTGTCAAATACCTCAAGGAACCCACTAATTTTCTATAGCTAGAAGCTTCCACAACCTCACCTCCCACTTCTTTGCTTAATTTCAATCCTGGATCCATAGGAATCTTAGCATCATAACACTCCTCTAATCCAGCTAAATGAACCAGCTTCTTAGCATATGCAGATTGTTTCAAGCTTATACCATGACTGCCTTGACTTACCTCAATTCCTAGATAGTAACATAGATCACCTAAGTCAGTCATTTCAAACCTCTTACACATCTGAGCCTTAAAATCATCAACCTCTTGCTTGCTACTACCAGTGATAAGCAAATCATCTACATACACCCCAAGAATTAGACTTGAACCATTCCTATTCCTGGTATAAACTGCTGATTCATGTCTACACTTCTTAAAACCAAACTCAGTTAACACCTCATTCAGCTTTATATTCCAGGCTCTAGGAGCCTGCTTCAACCCATATAAGGCTTTAACCAACTTATACACCTTATTTTCAGACCCTTTCTTGACAAATCCCTCTGGTTGCATTACATAAACTTCTTCTTGTAATGTACCATTGAGAAATGCTGCCTTAACATCCAAATGATAAACTTTCCATCCTAAACCAGCAGCATGAGCCAAGATAAGCCTAATAGTCTCTATTCTTGCCACTGGGGCAAAAACCTCTTCAAAATCAATTCCTAATTGCTGCACATACCCTTTGGCAACAAGCCTGGCCTTATGTTTAGTAACATCTCCCTTAGCATCTCTTTTAACCTTATAAATCCATTTAAGACCTATAGGCCTGGCATTCTTAGGAGGATCAGTTAGAATCCAGGTCTTATTTCTCTCTATAGCTCCTATTTCTTCTCTCATGGCCTTATTCCAGTTATCATGCTTAGATGCCTCAACATAAGTCCTAGGCTCCTCCTCATGAGCAAGTAACAAATTTACTTGTTCATCTATTTCCTGAACTTGACTCCCCATTTTTAGCCTATTATCTAAGACATAGTCCTTAAGATGAGGAGGTAAATTTCTTTTCCTACCTGTCCTCTTATTGGGCTCATCTCCTTGTGGCTCAGATTCTTCCATAGTCATAATTTCCCCTGTACCAGAATCACCAAACTCTAAATCTGGATCTTCCCCTGTACCAGAATCACTAGAATTACCACCAGATTCTGAATCAGAAGCATCATCTTCAACTTCTATCTGATCAGCCAACTTAAAGATAACACTATCAGAACTACTACTCTCAGGGTCCCTAATATCAGACTTAGTGCCTTCCCATGACCATTTTCTGGTTTCATCAAACTTAACATCCCTTGATATGACTATTTTACCCTTCTCCACATCCAACATCCTAAAGCCCTTTGTACCCTGCTGCATTCCAAGATATACCATAGGAGTGCTTCTAAGATCTAACTTCCTTACTTCAGGTCCTAAGGTCTTGACAAAACCAACACACCCAAAAACTTTAAGATTTTGAAGATTTGGCTTCTTACCTTTAATTAAAGTGTATGGTATGTCATTTTTCAAAGCCTTAGTGGGTAATCTATTCAAAACATACACAGCATGTCTTACACCCTCAGCCCAGTACATCTTAGGCATGCTCATCTCATTCAACATACACCTAGTCATATTCATGACAGTTCTATTCCTTCTCTCTACAGCTCCATTCTGCTGTGGAGAGTAAGGAGCTGTTAAAAGCCTAGATATAGCATTTTCTTCACAAAATTGATTAAACTTAGCTGAGGTAAACTCCCCACCCCTGTCAGATCTTAATGATCTGATCTTGAAACCTAACTTTCCTTCTACTTCAACTTTAAACTTCTTAAACAGATCATATGCTTCATCTTTAGACTTTAAAAACTGGACCCACATAAACCTGGAAAAATCATCCACTACTAACATGAAATACCTTATTCCACTCTTAGTTTCAGGAGCTATGGGTCCACACAAGTCTATTGAAATATGCTCTAAGGGTACCTTAGCTCTATAAGATGTTTCTTTTGGAAAAGACTCTCTAGCTTGCTTCCCTGCAAGACATACATCACAAATATGAGAGTCTGTCTTAATCTTAGGAAGCCCTTTTACAAGATCTTTCTTTGTCATATGCTCAAGGGTATGAAAACTAACATGACCTAATCTGCTGTGCCACTTCCAATTCTCCTCATCCTTTCTTGCTTGGAAGCACATACTAGTTCCTTTGTTCAAGCTAACTTTATATAGCCTATTATGAGACTTCTTAACCTTCATGATCAACTTACCTACCCTGTCATACAACCATAGGTATTCACCTTTGATCCTACTCTCACAACCTCTTTCAGCCAGTTGCCCAAGACTTATGATATTACTCCTCAACTTAGGCAAATAATACACATTAGTCAGAATCCTATGATCTATATCCTTGCCTTCTAAGATCACAGACCCTTTCCCTCTAATCCCTATGCTTGACCCATCTCCAAACTTTACATTCCCTACTATATTAGTATTTAAAGAAGAGAATAAGGAGATATTACCTGTCATATGATTTGAAGCCCCATTGTCTAAGTACCATTCAGTCTCTTCTGGTCCATCCTTTGAACATCTTTGAGAGGGGGTGATACTCAGTTCATTCAAGAAGACAGTCTCTTTTATATCTTCTTCTGCCCAAACCATCAGCAACTCAGGATCATCATCAGAATCTTGGATCATATTGGCCTCTTGATCTTGGACCTTTTTCTTTGTGCATTCACTGGCATAATGGCCCATATTGTCACACTTGAAACACTTTATTTTTGATTTGTCTTTCTTTGGTTTATTAGAAGGTTGCTGCCCTTTTGAACCTCTATCACCAAACTTCCCTTTTCCATTTTTCTTTTGAGAATCATTATTGTTTCCATTCTTTTCCCATCTGTTTTTCCCTTTCTTGTCTTTGGATCTGGCCTGCCACTCAGCATATGTGAGTAGAACTTGCTCATCTTTCCCAGTTTCCACCTTCTTCTTCCTACCCACTCTTTCCTCAAAGGCCTTAAGTCTTCCAATTGCTTCTTGGAAGGACATTGTGTCCAAATCCATGAACTGTTCCATTGAGGCAACAATATGGATGAACATTTCTGGTACAGACTCTAATAGCTTCTTTACAAGGGTAGGATCATCAATTGGAGTGCCCAATTCGGATGATCTTGATGACAAACTACTTAACTTTGCAGAAAAGTCATCAATTGACTCATTTTCCCTCATTCTAAGGTTACTAAATTCTGATTTTAGAGTCTGTAATCGGGCCTTTTTTACTTTATCTATCCCAATGAACCGAGTCTTAATTGAATTCCATACCTCTTTGGCAGTTGTCATATTGGCTACCTGAAGAATTAAGTCCTCGGGCAGCGCCTGGTACAAGTAAGCAATCGCTGCGTTGTTCTTCTTTTCATCAACGTCAGCCCCTTCCGCTGGTTCAATTACCTCCCACAAATTGTGGACATTGAAGATTGCCTTCAATTTGACGGACCAAATTGAGTAATTCGTTGCAGTTAATATCGGACATTGGAGAGGAATTGTGGTATAATTTTCCTTCACCGTCTGCCTTCCTCCCGTATCACCCATTGCCGGAATTCGAGGACTTCTCGGAGACCTTGGCGATCGAACTGGGGAACCCCTTCTTGACGATGACAGAAGACGATGAATTTTGCCTGATTTAGGCAGAGGATGCAAGGTCCTCTTTACAAATCGAAATCGAACAGATAACGATCGGATGGTGAATCACGAGCTTGAGAAGCTCTGATACCAAATGAAGATCTAAGATCGAATTGACAAGAAAAAATGAAATGATTTTATTGATCTCGAAGAAGAACATTACAACTGCTTATATAAGCTTATTAACAACAAAACAAACCTAATCTCGCTTAACAAACTCTAACAGCTATTTAAACTAAATTTACAGAACTAGCCCTTTAACTATCATCAGAATTACATATGAAGCTTCAACTTGTTAATTAAAGCCAACAAAATTAACATATTAGAAATATAGTTCACATAATTTGCAAATAACATAACGAGGAGAAACACAAGTAAAGTACACATTCTGAGAAAAAAGAAAAAAAAACAACCAAATGATAAAGATGCTTTACTTACGATACCATTATACTTGAAGTTCACAGTAGACAATAGATCAGCAACATTTGAATTCTTGATCACCTTTCAAAGAGAGTCAATCAAAAAACAAAATTAGAGCAAAAGAAAATAAGAGGAATTGTTTGTTTTTTTTCTTTTGAAAGATAAAAGAAGTTAAAGAAACCTACTTGGCTCCGTAGGAAAAACCTTGACTTCTAAGATGCTTCAAATGAAGACGCCACTCATCAATAAATCCCATCTTGTCAGCATCTATGTTTGGTCGTCCTCGAGTTTCAAGCATTTCTATTATCTGAGTGGTTCGTCCAAGAAGGTCGACTGCAGCCTTAACACTAGCCTCTCGTTTTTCTATTACACTTTCATGACATCTTATTTCTACAACTTGTGGTATGTTGGTGAGGCAAGCGGATAATATGTCTGCAATCATGTTAGATAATCGTTTAAACAACTCCTTTTCAGTAATCTCCGAATCGTTGCTTTCATATGTATGCATGATTGTGTGAGCAATTCGATACATTGAGTTGGCAGCAATTATCTTTGAAGGAAGTTTATCCTTCTCTACCGGTTCTCCACCGGTACTTCCCATAAATTCATTTACATTTTTTTCTGCTATACGAGCAAATTGTTTAACAATATGTGTTGCCTTTTTCCCTTCGTAAGCACTTCTTTCTAAAGTGGTTTCCAACCACTTGTAGTTGTCTTCGACCTCATGCCACAATGTCACAGTTGCCCTTCGAATATTCACATACACAGGCTTCGTATTTAGGCTTTCCTCCACTAGATGAGTGTACGAAAGACCTTCACTAACACTTCTGAACAAGTTATCAACCATGTCTGTAGAAATATTTGGTAGAGTAATGGCGATGCATGTTAAGCTTATTATCGGTAAGCTCCAACTATTAACAGAAAGTATGGATTGAACTTGATTGGTGTCGAAGGCCTCTACTCCGTCGAATGTACCAGATTCTTCAAGAAGCTTCAGAAGATTCTTACGTTGTTTCTTTTCTGCCTTATTAATCAAGCGATCCATAGAATCTGAAATTCCTTTCATAGTTCTTGTAGCAAGCGGCATATTCTCTTCGAGTAACAAAACATAACTGCTTAGATCTTCATTTCTGTGATCATCGCTACTTGTAGGTAACATCATTGCCTTCACTGATTTGAAATAACTTGAACAATATACGAAAAAAATGATAACCACGACGGGAATGAGCCTGATTATTTTGCATGATGCTACAATTACCTTCTGACAAACGATACAAAAGCTTAGAATGACGTTTTTCAAATTATGAAGAACAACTCTTGATCTACGACCACTTGACAAAAAACTTATGTGATTTTCTTTCCATTCACACAATTTTTGCGTCCAATACCTCTCTACTTTAAACTCCAAAAAATTGTTTCTATTCTGATTGGTAGATGATATGAAGCTCAAGAGTGTAAAACATCTACATATTGGGGCAATGGAACCCACAACAATTCCGATGGACTGTGTAATTAAAATGGCAAGGATTGACCACTTATACACACATTGAATGTTACAAGATCATTCCAAGGAGTATTGGTCCACCCCTTACGCTGCAGAAAAATCACCCACAGGGAAACCAAGTGAATGAGCATAGTAATTGCACAAATTATGCCAGATGCATAGGATAATGGATTACTAGCCATCACAAATTGAGGGCTACCGGTTTCTGCCATGATCCAATATCTTTTCACAACTCGTCTAAGCTTCTCAATTATGTTTACTTGTGGATTTTGATCATTCAAAGCTGTTTTGGTAATGACTTGATACTTGACTTCTAAAATTTTCTTTAAGGTTGGAAGTGTTATAGCAGAAGAGATCACGATTATTAGTAAGAAGAGTAGCATACCCGTATGGATAAATGCTACTATTAGTAATCCTAGATCGGCATGTTCATAGGGATGAATGACATGAGTCCTAATCTGAATTAAAATATTCACAATGAGGGTAATAACTAGAATGGATAAACCTGTGACATTGGCAAGAAGTGATTTGTTGTGCATAGACGCCAAAGAAGGCATTAAGTTAGACATCATTGTACACATAAAGGCCAAGCTTCCGAGCTTGGCAGCTTGTTCCACCATACCTGGCATTGCACTAGTCAAATCCACAGGCAGTTTCATAGCGACAGTTATCACGGTGATTGAAGCCGCATTAAGAGAAAAGTACTTGGTTGGAAACCAAAACTTTCTATTTCGGAAACCGGACAACAAATCGAGTGTCATTGGAAGAATGCAAAATAAGGATGCTATTGAGATGTAGACCCCAATTAACACCATAGGTTTGCTATACCCGCCCTCAATTGTCGAATCGTCTTCAAGTTGACATATCTTGTATTCAAGATCAACGTATCTGAGGGCAATATATTCTGTGTAAAGCAGAAATAGTTTTGCTTTCACAGGTGAAGTTTACAGTTGTAAACTGGCTGGAGACAAGTATCTAGAAAACGGGCGGACTACATCGAGACATTTCCGAGTTGCAGGATGCAAGGTTGCATTCCAGTATGACACCATTTGTGGCAAAATAATGAGTATCTAAAGGGATGCTAATTGCTTAGAAAATAGAAAAAGAACCATCTCTTCTCTGGACAGCAATCTGCTGTTAGTATGCCGAAATTTATAGGAGTAATGCAAATGAAGATGAGTGGAGAAGAGTCAGAAGACGAAGACTGACTTGGTGCTTTTATTATGAGGCCATCGTTGGATATACAATTGATGTGAGATTAAGTTTCTCAAAAATAAATTGCTAGTTATCAAGTCTTTTTGTTTCATTTTCGAGATAGAGAAAGTATTTTTAGAACTTAGCCATGTACTTATGGTTTATATATATTCAAAGAAAAAAACTATAAGAACTTAAATCAAAGAATAGAAATTAACTAGCTATAATTCATATTTCGAGTGTTTGTATTTCTAAACAATTTTTTGACTAGATGAGGTTGGGTTATTAAACTTAACCAAATTTCCAATAATATGAACTTTGTTGATAGAGTCGTCCCGGATAAAAAATTCACTCCCGAACTCAACCAAAACCACAACTTTTACCCCATCATTAGTTTCCTATGATTTTGTTCATGCAAGTAAAATGCTGAGACTAAATAATAATTTAGGAAAACTACGACTAAAGTTACTGTTGGGAATGTTCTGCTTGGCAGAAATTCTCTAAGTCAGAGTTCCGAAGGAAGTTAGTCCGGAACTTCCTTCACACTGAGTAGTTCCTCCGGAACTTCTCCTAGTGTTACTCCGGAACTTTGACTTATCCCCTGTTGCAAGTTCCAATGCATAAAGCTGTCAGAAAGCAGTTTTACTTTACACCATGCTGTGCACTGTTCACCGATAGGTCTGCTCAACTGTTCACAGAAGCATGCTTGTACTACAACAACTCTGGAGTAGATATTATTTGTTTATTTAGCCTTAGAGCTAAAAGGAAATAAAAGAAGATCTTTTATTTCCTCCTTGCACTATATATATTAGTTGTATTTCCTTTGTTCAATTATCGAACACTTCTCTTGTTCATCAGTTGTAACTCTCTGTAAACACTGTGAAGTATAAATATAGTAGTGCTTGGAATTGACATCTTGTGTTCATCTACTTTACTTCATGTTTACTTGTTACAGTTTCGATCAAACCGTTTTCAAACATTAACACAAACAAGTCTGATTCCGCCTTTCTTGTTTGATACTTTTAGTAATTTGTTTGGTTAGTTGTCTCTAACCACGATCCTACAAGTGGTATCAGAGCTTTGGCTCTTGAGTCCTTAAGTTTTTAAAAAAAAATTGTATTTTTTTTTTAAAACTTTTCTTGCTAAAAGGGTTACTGTTTGATTTGGATAAGACTGTTTTGATTCTTGATCTCTGAAAATGAGTGAACTAAGGAATGGCAGCACTAACAAACCTCCAACCTTCACTCCTGATGACTTTGACACATGGAAACTCAGAATGGAAATTTTTTGCAAAAATACCGATCACAAAATGTGGGGTTCCATTGTCAATGGACCAAAAGTCATTACCACCCCATCTGCTACTCAACCTGTTGTTGACCTTGTCAAAGCGTATGAGAATTATTCTGATGATGATCATAAGGCCTGTGAATGTGACTACAAAGCTTTGTGGGCACTCCAGGCAGCTCTTCCTAATTCCATACTAATAGGCTTTAAGAGATGCAAAACTGCACATGATCTTTGGAAAGCACTTATTGAAATGTATGAGGGAACAGATGAGGTGAAAGAGAACAAGAAAGACATTTTAAAACAAAGATATGAAAATTTCTGTCATAAAAGAGGTGAATCAATGTCTGAGCAGTACTTAAGATATGTCCGACTTATAGATGAACTACAGGGTGCAGATGTAAAAATTGACAATGCTGATATAATCAGAAAATTTTTAAGATCATTACCTGAAGTTTGGACTGTCTATACAGTCAGTATCAAGTACAACAAAGACCTTAAAACCTTGAAATTAGGAGATCTCTATGGAATGCTGAGTGCACATGAGATGGAAATGAATGAGAAGTCTGGTGTATCATCGAACCAGACATCATCTTCCAAAGGCACTTTGGCCCTCATCACTGCTCACTCAGAGAACTATTCTGAACCAGAACCATATGTATCCTTTCCTGAGTCTCCTAAAGGACATGAAACTTCATACTACCAAAACTTTGCTAATGTTGCTAACAGTTCTTATTCAGGTTTCACCAGATCAGATCTAGAGTGCATCAGTGCTGATGACCTAGAGGAGATTGACATCACTACCCAACTAGCCATGGTGTCACTTAGGGCTCAAAGGTTCTACAAGAGAACAGGGAGAAAATACAATGGAGCCAAGAATGCTCCTATTGGTCTTGACAAATCAAAGGTCAAGTGTTACAACTGTCATCAGTTGGGACATTTTGCCAGGGAGTGTTCTCAACCAAGAAGAGAAAATGGTTACAGTGCTGAGAAGAAACAAGAATATACCAAACCAAGCTCTTCCTCTGGTCCTACTCCACCAAAGCCTTCTTACAACACCCAAAGCCAAGCAACTGCTGCTGTAGCAAACCAAACAGGGTTTGTTGACTGGGAAGATGTGATGCATGAGTTTGCTCCAACTAACCATGCCTTGATGGCAAGTGGTTCTTCACCTGCTTCTGCAGAGGTAAACTCTAACTCCAGCACTGAATCTGAGAATGTGTTATGTACACCTAAGTGTATTGAAGTGGTTGAGAGTTACAAAAAGCATAATCAGGCACTTGTGGATGAACTTAAAAATCTAAATGAGTTGAAAGAGTACTCAAAAAGGGCTGATATTGCTTACTCAACCAAAACTGATGAACTCAGACAAACAATAGGGATTTTGAAACATCAACAAACTAATTTTATAACTCAAATGGATGATGTGGTTGAGCAACTAAATATTTCAAAGAAGCAAAATGTGGAATATGTGCTTGACATTCAAACCCTAAAGGATCAGCTAAGGGAAGCCCTGTGCAATGCTGATAAATTTCAAATTGCAAGTGAAAAAGCAGAAAAGTTATGGCATGAGCACACACATGGGAAGGGAAGGGTATCTTTTAAAATTGTTGAAAACCCTGATTCATACACTTGTCTTGAAACCCTAACTATTAAAGAAACAAGTGTTCCATTGTCCCCTGACCCATTGGAAATTGGTCCAGTAACTGAGGACCCTTCCAAAGAAGCTGAAAGTCTGAAAGAGAGTGATGACATGAGAACTGATAGTTTTATTGGCTTTTCTGACATCAAAACTGAATCAACCAGCACTTCTGCTGAGGTTGATAAATCAAAGATTTCAAAACCAATTCTTAAAAACTCTAAGAATGTGAGTTTAGAACATGATGATTTCAAACTGTCAAAATCTACTACTCAAAGGAATGGCAAATCAAAAACTGTTGGAAATCAAATCAGTTCAGAGTCATCAAAACAAAAGTCTCACACCTTTGTGAAAGAATGCATAATTTGTGGTGAATTAGGACATGTTGCTGTAAATTGTTCCTACAATCCTTTCAAACAGATAATTAACAATGCTAACACTTCTCCAAGGAGAAACCAAAATCTGTTAAATTCAAAGAATTTAAAGGATAGCAGGAACATGTCACCAAAAAGATCACATGTTGATCAAAAGATTTCTGGAAAAACTCAAAAGGTCTGGATTGGAAATGAAAAGAATAACAGCTTTTCATATGTTAAAAGAAACAATTTTTCTAAGGAACAACATTCCGCAGGAACTTCATATCTTCCGGGAGAAAATTCCTCCGGAAGAAATACAGTTCCCTCGGAACATTTTAAAAACATCAGGTCTTCTAATCCCTCAAAACAAAGACCTGAATTTCAATCCACTGAGTTCATTAATCAAATTCACCCATCTTTCAAAGGAAATTCACGAGCAAAATCTGCTCCTCGTGAAAGAAAACAAGTTTTTGAACAGTATGAAGTGCATGATTATCCTGCACAAGTGAGTTCCTACGGAACTCAGCATCCTCATACTGAAACTTTCAAAGTTGCTGCACAACCAAAACTTGAAACTGCAAGACAAAGAAGCAACAGAAAGTTTAGGGAAAAGAAGGCTTTTATTAAGAAACATGGTTTTCCCAAATGGCAGAGTTATAACAGAAACTTAAATGAGAAAAATGGTGATTTTTCTGAGTATGATGATTTTCCTGCAGAACAACTTGTGTTAGGAAACTACTCTTATAATGATGCCATGGGAAGACCCAAGACCACAAAGGCTTGGGTCCCATACTCCAACTGATCATGTTCTTTACCTGTGTAGGGGTCACCTAATAAATCTCAAGCAAATGTTTGGGTTGTAGATAGTGGGTGCTCCAGTCACATGACAGGTAATAAAAACCTTCTAGAAAATACAAAAAGATATGATGGTGGTCCCGTTGCTTTTGGAAGCAATGAAGGGTACATTACAGCACTTGGTAATGTATCAAATGGAAGTTTTACTCTTGACAAGGTAAGTCTTGTAAATGTTCTAAATTTTAATTTGCTGAGTGTATCACAAATTTGTGATAAAAGGATGAATGTTCTGTTTAATGATGAAGAAGCTCTAGTACTTAAGCCTGGTCTAAAAATTCCAAATGAAATGATTTTGATAAAAGCAAAAAGACAAGATGGCTTGTACTTACTTGATATGGCAAGTGCCAAATCTCTGGATGGCAATACTTGTTTAATATCAAGAGCTTCTGTTGATGAGTCTGACCTTTGGCACAGAAGACTTGTACATGTTAATTACAAAACCATGAACAAACTTGTTAATTTAGGTTTGGTCAATGGTTTGCCTCAAAAACACTTTAACTGTAATGAGCATTGTACTGCTTGTTTGAAGGGCAAGCAACACAAGTCTTCTCATAAGTCCAAAACTGAAAACTCAATTTCTCAACCCTTAGAATTGTTGCATATGGATCTCTTTGGTCCTACCAGGGTAATGAGTTTGGGAAAGAAATCATATTGTTTTGTAATTACTGATGACTTTTCAAGATACACATGGGTTTTCTTCCTAAGAACTAAGGATGAAACTCCTGAGATTTTAAAATCCTTAATCACTCAACTTGAAAATCAGTCAAATTTCAAAGTCAAAACAATTAGAAGTGACAATGGCACAGAATTTAAAAATCATGTTTTAAATTCTTTTTGTGAAGAAAAAGGGATATCTAGGCAGTTTAGTGTTGCTAGAACTCCTCAGCAAAATGGTGTAGCTGAGAGGAGAAATAGAACACTGATTGAAGCTGCTAGATCAATGCTGGCTGAGTCTAAGCTCCCTGTAACTTTCTGGGCTGAAGCAGTGAACACTGCCTGCTATGTTCAGAACAGGGTGCTTGTGGTCAAAGGTAAAAACAAGACACCATATGAACTTTGGAGAAAAAGAAAACCAAGTATACACTTTCTCAAAGTTTTTGGTTGTCCTGTTACAATATTAATAACCAGTGAGAATTTAGCCAAGTTTGCTGAAAAGGCAGATGATGGCTTCATGGTTGGTTACTCAGGTATTGCCAAGGCATACAGAGTATACAATCTCAGAACTAAAATTATTGAAGAGTCAATCAATGTGTTTTTCAATGAAAAATCAACAAATAAGTTTAGTTCTGAACCCTCATGGTTATTTGATATTGATTCACTAACCAATGCTTTCAACTTTACTGTTGATAAGTCCTTTAGTGAGTATGTGCAGTCTCAGGGGGAGAATTCAAATGCAAAGAAGGATGGCTACAAATTTGGTCATTACTACTCCTCTGTCAGCACACAACCTTTCAAACCATCAACCATGCCAACTGATGCAATTCAACAAGTCACTGATCCCACTCCAGTGAATGTGGTTGAAACTGAGTCAAGTGACTCTCAGTCACAACAGGATGGTTATGTCTCAGATACCAGTGATGATGGGAGCTTGCAGCATTCTCCAAATGACAACTTACATGGTGATCCTGATGGTTCTCATGAGTCAAATTTCAATGACTCATCTCTTGGAGATACCATCAACTCTGCTAACAACTCAAGTGATCAACATGTCTCTGCTGCAACTACATCAAATTTGCCCCCTTCACAAAGATTGCCAGGAATTGAGCTTAGTGTCTTATTGCCCCCAATTATTCCTCCAACTAGGCAAGTTCAAAGTCACGAATTTCCAAGTTTTCAGAATACCAATGTCAGCAAAACTCATCCCATTGAGAATGTGATTGGTGAAGTGAATGCTCCTGTTCTTACAAGAAGCAAATCTGCTGATGCAAACATCTGTTTATTTGCATGCTTTCTGTCTCAAGAAGAACCAAAACAAGTGGAGCAAGCACTTAAAGACAATCATTGGATTGAAGCTATGCAAGAGGAATTGTTCCAAATCAACAAACAACAGGTTTGGGAACTGGTGGATTTACCAGTACATGCTCAACCTATTGGAACAAAATGGGTTTTTAGAAACAAGAAGGATGAAAGAGGAATTGTTGTCAAGAACAAAGCTAGGCTTGTTGTTCAGGGATACTCTCAAGAAGAAGGGATAGACTATGATGAGGTTTTTGCTCCAGTTGCAAGATTAGAGGCAATTAGAATCTTCCTTGCCTATGCAGCTTACAAGAATTTCACTGTTTACCAAATGGATGTCAAAAGTGCTTTCCTCTATGGGAAACTGAAGGAAGAAGTTTATGTCTGTCAACCACCAGGGTTTGAAGACCCACACCATCCTAACAAGGTGTGTAAACTTATCAAGGCTCTCTATGGTCTCAAGCAAGCACCAAGAACCTGGTATGAGACTCTGTCAAATTACCTGCTTGGCCATGGATACAGGAGAGGAGCCATTGATAAAACTCTCTTCATAAGGAAAGTTGGAAAAGATAAGTTGCTTGTTCAGATTTATGTGGATGATATTATCTTTGGATCTACCAATCCTAAGTTGTGTAAGGAGTTTGAGACCCTGATGCAAGATCAATTTGAAATGAGTTCAATGGGTGAACTTAATTTCTTTCTGGGTCTCCAAGTTAAACAAACTGCAGATGGCATCTTCTTGAATCAGTCAAAATATATTCAAGATATGCTCAAGAGGTTTGATATGCTATCCTCCTCTTCTGCAAAAACTCCTATCTCAACCTCTCACAATCTGAATTCAGAATCAGAAAGTGAACCTGTTGATCAGCACACTTACAGGGCAATGATTGGTTCTCTGATGTACTTAACTGCTAGTAGACCTGACATCATGTTCAGTGTATGCTTATGCTCTAGATATCAATCAGCTCCTAAAGAATCCCACATGAAGGCAGTAAAGAGAATCTTTAAATACCTCAAAGGTCAACCAAAACTTGGTTTGTGGTATGCAAAGAACAATGACTTTTCACTTATTGCCTACACTGACAGTGACTATGGTGGCTGCTACTTGGATAAGAAATCAACATCAGGAGGATGTCAATTTCTAGGAAATAGGCTTGTATCATGGCAATGCAAGAAACAGACCTGTGTTTCTACTTCAACTGCTGAAGCTGAGTACATTGCTGCTTCAAGCTGCTGTGGTCAAGTACTTTGGATTCAGAATCAAATGCTGGATTATGGAATCACATTCCTGGAAACTCCTATGTATGCAGACAACACCAGTGCCATTTCCATCACCAACAATCCTGTGAAGCACTCTAAGACAAAGCACATCGAAATAAGGTACCATTTCATTAGAGATTGTGCAGAAAAGAAATTGATTAAGTTACACAAGGTTCATACTGATCTTCAATTAGCTGACCTTTTCACAAAGGCATTTGATGAAGCAAGATTTTTCTTTCTTATCACAGCTATTGGGATGATGAACTTTGGTTAACTTTTGCTGTCAATTGTTGCTTTTATGTACATAAATTGTTCTATCACCTTATGTGTTTGTGTTCTTAACATCCATCTCTTCAAAATCATGAGAACTCTTTCAAGAAATGTTCTTATAACTGATAATTTTTGAGAAACTTCCAAAGTTATGAGCATTTCTGAACTTTCTGATATTTCTAAGTAAATTCCAAGGGAACATTGTTCCGGAGGAACTTACTCCTGAAGTTTTCCCCTCTCAAGAGAAGTTCCGAGGGAACTCTCTAAAGTTTCTAACAGGTTTCAAGTGTTTTCTAAGTGTTTCAGGTGTTCCGGAGTAAATTTTGAAACTCCGAAGGAACTTCCTGCGGAAGTATTATAGGAGAAGAGAAGAAAATTCCTAAGGGTAAAAGTTCCGAGGGAACTTCACTCTTCCGAAGGAACTCAATTGTTCCGAAGGAAAAGTTCCGGAGGAACTTTATTGACTTAATCTTTTTCTGTGGATTAAGTGGGACCCTTTATTTTAAATTTTAACAGTGACGGTTAACTGGTGGCCCCACTGATTCCACCTTTTCCGTTAACGTCAATTTTCTCTCTCTTCACCCTTTTAACTGTCACTTCCAGGGAAACCCCTTCACTTACAAAACCTAAATCCCAAATTCCCTTCAATCGCTCTCGTTTTCTCTCAATTTCATCAAATTTTCTCTGAAACTCTCAAGCAATCACTCAGTACAGAACAAATGGCAGCATTCGCATTTCATAACGAGCACAATCAAAGGGCTTTTCTAGAGAAAACAGAGAAGTCGGCTCCGTTTGATGGAATGATCGACTTCCTCACTGCGTCAGAGCTAAACTTTGCCCTAACTGTAAATCCCACGATCTACGACGAAACTATCTCTCAGTTTTGGGCAAATGCTGTAGTAGGTGCCGGTAATGAAGATGGCAAGCAGGTGATGCAAATTGAAAGCCAAGTTCACGGTAGAAATGTGTACATCACTGAAGAAATGATCAGAACTCATCTGAAATTACAAGACAGAGATGGTATTCTTACTGTTCCCAAGGAAGATTACCAATTCACTCTGATGGGCATAGGATATGGAGGAAACCCCAAAAGCAAAACTGTGAAGAAATGTCACATCCCACCTGTATGGAGGTTTCTTGCCCATACTCTGATGGTTTGCCTAACTCCCAGAAGGTCTCATGAGGAACTTGGTGAAGTCCAAGCTACTGCTCTTCATGCTGTGATCAGGGGAGATTGCTTTAATTTCTCAAAAATGATTTTTGATGGGCTCAGGGAGAATTGTGAAAAACCTTTTAACATGTATCCCAGATTTTTACAACACATTTTGGATACACAATTCCCTGAAATTCCCAGAGCCGGTACCATTTTTCACCAAAAGAACTTAACTGAGAAAATTTTTTCTTACTTGCTTTCAAAGTCTGCTATTTCTAACTGTCTTGGTGTGGAAAATGACCATCCACTACCCGATCCAAGAGTTATTCCTGCACCTAGGGTGCAAGAGCAACCAGTTGCTGTTCAAGAACCAACTGAGCAACCTGCTCCAGGTGACAACACTGAACCTACACCATCAGTTGTTGAACCCACACCTGAAACTGACCCTCTAGCAAAATTACCTGTAAATTTTACTTACATAAGAAAGAGGGTCAAGCACTCAAAAACTACAACCAAAACTTCCTCACCTACTCCATCACAAGTTGTTGAAAAGGAGACAGGGTCTACTCCACCTGTGTCTCCTACTGCCACCCAACCTGAAAACCTTGAGCATGACCCACTGTCTACTCAACATCAAAGCCAAGGGTTAAGCCATATTGCTGATGACCTCTCACTTGAGACCTCATCTTCTATCAGATTGGATGTACAACCCTCATCCCTTTTGTTTACCTCCATAGACCTAAACCAAGATTTACCTGTGGATGATGAAGAAACTGATTTAAATCCAAATGACAATCTCTTCTCATTAACCTCACCTCATGAAGATGATTGGATGGATCTAGATTATGCTTCTCCTAACCCCCATTCACCCACTAAGGAGTTGAACATCAGGAGTGATGAAGATGTTCATATAGAAAGGGCTGCTACTACAATTGGTTCCCCACTGGAACAATTGGACAGTAGTAACATTCTTAAGACCCAATCTATGGCAACCAGCAGCCAGTTTGAACCAAAGGAACCAGAAATGGAACCTGAGGCAACAACTGTGCTTGCAGGGAATCCCAGGAGCCAAGACAACCAGGGTGTTGACCTTGATCAAGCTAGGCTTGATGGCTCTTCTTCGCCCAAGGATGTTGAGAAATCAGTTGAGGGCAGTGCTTTACTTAAAGAATTGACGGCAAATCAAACTGAATTGCAGAAACAGATGCAATCCCTGCTTCACACTATTCAACAGCAGGACACCTTGATTGAAAGGCTTAAGCAGGAGAAGGTTAGTGCATCAAACCCAACTGGTGAAGCTGTTGCTACCAAAAAGGGGGAGAAAGCTAGCTCTTCAAAATCTTTTGAAAACATTTCTGCTAAAAGTAAGCCAACTGAAGACTCTGCTAGCTCGTCTGAAATTGAATTTGATCACAATGAGAGGATACCTGAGAAGATGAAGACAAAGCTATTCAAAATCAGTGGAGTTAAGCCCTTCAACCCAATAGAAGGTTTGCTTAATGTTCACATGGATCAGCTAATGCAGGCAACACCTGAAGAATGCAAAGTCAATCACATGGAATTCCTAAGATTCGTAATGGCTGCTTCAGGTGCTCACCCTCAAAACATTGCAGAAGTCAGAAGCTTTATTTCAGAAGTCTACTTAGCAAAAGAGAAAGAGTATCTTCAAACAGGTGTAGAACAGTTTGAGGCTGAAGGAGGAGAAAGAAGTGAAGAACAGGTTGATACACCTGAAAGTAAACCAGTGGAAGATGTGTCTCAGCAAGAAGATCTATTTGACATAGATGTGACTGAAGCCTTACTTAACCTAAGGAGCACTACATCTTCTGCAGCAAAGGTTGTAACAGAGGAAATTCCAAAGGATGCTGTTCCGGAGGAATTTGCCTCTGACACTGAAATTCCGAAGGAAGTTACTCCGGAGGAGCTAATCATCACTGGTGAAACTCCGAAGGATGTTACTCCGGAAGAATCAACCTTGGCTAAGGAGATTCCGAAGGAAGTTACTCCGGAAGAACTTCTCACCACTGAGGATGTTCAGAAGGAAGTTACTTCGGAAGTTGTTTCCAAGGAATTGCCTAAGACTATTTCGGAACAAATTGCTCCGGAAGTCAGTCCCAGGGTAGTTACTTCGGAACCTGGCACTAAAACTATTCCTGAGCAAGTTATCTCGGAAGCCAGTTTTAATGCTACAACTTCACTTCCTGAGTCTTCAAAGCCTGCTGATGGTGATTCTCTTGATGAGAGAACCATATCTGGTTTCACTGACATGGATGAAGATAATCAGAGCACAGGTGATCAAAATGAAAATATGGACCCTGCCACAAAAGCTCTGATTGATCAATTGGAGAAGGAGAATGTTGAAATGCAGAAGAAGTTCCAAGAACAGAAAGAGGCTGCTGTATTTGATGAACAGAAACAACTGCTCATAGAAGGAGGTATTTATGAGTATGTTGTCAATAACTCAGACCTAATGTTCTTTATTAATGGAGCTAGGCTAAGATCAGACAACTATACAAGAGAAAGGATTGCTAGAGCTGAAAAGCAAGGTCTTTCTGATAAAGTTGAAAAGTATAAAAGGGTCTTAGCGAATGACTACAGGAAAATTCATATGAAAAGCAATGAAGACAACAAAATTTTCCTTGGTCAATTCAGTATTATGCTCAGAAGCAAGGAGTGTTTTACTGATGCATGGGTAAATGAGATGCAGGGTGATGACTTGATAAATTGGATGTATATGATTCTCACCATTCAAGCTGATGAAGCCAAGAAGATGAATGTTAAAAGGTTTGTTGAGTGTAGCTATGAGCAGGAGAAGGCACAAGAGAAGCAAGGTACCAGATATCAAAAGCTATCTGAGGAAGATGACTTGCTGATTCACAAATGGTATTTCAAAGAAATCTTAATGGAGAATCCTAAGAGAATCAACTCTTGCAAACTGCCAAGGCTAAGATCTGAACTTGATGCCATCAGGAAGAGTCAAATTGAAAAGGAGAGAACTACTGGTGAGAAAAGACCACCAGGTATGTATACTCTTTTCGACTCTCTTCATCCTGAAGGTCTCAGTTACCTCAAGGAAAAGAAGAGAAAAGCTCCTGTCTCTGCTCCTCAACAGAAGAAACCTAGGATCAACATTGTCAAGCAAATGTTTGACACTGTTTCTGATCCTCACCTCTCATCCTCATCACAACCCTTTACCTCATCATCACAACCCACTGCCCCTACATTTCAAACTCCAAACCAACCAATTCCATCTCCACCATCTTCTCCACCTCCCAAAATTCCAAAGCCTACACAACCCGAGCCTGAATCCTCATCCCAAAAACCTTCATCAACTCAGCCTATTCCCTTCTCTTACTCTGGAAGAAAGAAGTCTATGGCAAGTAAGAAACGCCTAGCCAAAAGAAAGAAGATAGCTGTAAGTGATTCAGAAGAAGGATCCGAACCTTCAGATTCTCCAACACCAAATGTTGAAGTCACTCATCCCTGCATTCTAAGGATTGAAGATCACAGGAGTGAGAACATGTATTACTTCTTCATGAGCAATGGTGAAATTAGGAAGAAGCCTGAATTAAAAATGGAGGATTGGGATAAGCTGAATCAAATGGATATCATGGCTATAATGGGAACTCCTAACTACAAGGCAGTGTAGAGCTCAAGTCAAAGCATCTTGAAGATTCAGACAGAAGAACAGTTTTTGGTAGCAACATCTTAGGGGGAGACTGTTGGGAATGTTCTGCTTGGCAGAAATTCTCTAAGTCAGAGTTCCGAAGGAAGTTAGTCCGGAACTTCCTTCACACTGAGTAGTTCCTCCGGAACTTCTCCTAGTGTTACTCCGGAACTTTGACTTATCCCCTGTTGCAAGTTCCAATGCATAAAGCTGTCAGAAAGCAGTTTTACTTTACACCATGCTGTGCACTGTTCACCGATAGGTCTGCTCAACTGTTCACAGAAGCATGCTTGTACTACAACAACTCTGGAGTAGATATTATTTGTTTATTTAGCCTTAGAGCTAAAAGGAAATAAAAGAAGATCTTTTATTTCCTCCTTGCACTATATATATTAGTTGTATTTCCTTTGTTCAATTATCGAACACTTCTCTTGTTCATCAGTTGTAACTCTCTGTAAACACTGTGAAGTATAAATATAGTAGTGCTTGGAATTGACATCTTGTGTTCATCTACTTTACTTCATGTTTACTTGTTACAGTTTCGATCAAACCGTTTTCAAACATTAACACAAACAAGTCTGATTCCGCCTTTCTTGTTTGATACTTTTAGTAATTTGTTTGGTTAGTTGTCTCTAACCACGATCCTACAGTTACACAATTATTATGGGTTTCCAGTATAGAGTTAACTGAAGTTACAAAATGTAAAATTATTATGGGTTTCTAGTGTAAAGTTAACAGGAACATGACTAAAATCCAAAATCAAGATTATAAATTAGACTAAATAATAATTTAGGAAAACTAAACATATCCGTAATTTGTAGAAAGAAATAAAAAAAGAACTAAAATCTCAGTAAATAGTGACAAAGACAAATTAACATTGACAACTTGACTCCAAGTGTGAGGTGCACTTTTTTTTTCTTTTTCTTTTTTTAATGGTTAAATTTAACACCAACTCGTCTTTTGTATGGCTCTAAATCTTAACCTCAGGAGGATCAACACCTTAACTTTAATGGTTTTGATCATTGGACCTAACCACACTGATGTGCGAGGTGTAGATGTTGGGTGTGGAGGCTCTTAGTCAGTTAGTCGTCTCAAGTTTTGGCCCAATAGGCAATAGTATTAATAGGCATGCTATCATGTTTTACTTAAAAACTATAAGAACTAATTACATATTACATACTTATTACATACTTATATACATTTGAAAAAGTTCGTTCTTTTTACTACGTTGCCATTAGAATTTTTATCATTTGCTCATAGTTTTTATCCGAAGAGACAAGTTTAGCACGTAAGTTTGTGGTGTAACAGATGTATAACTTAACTTTTAGGCTATAGGCTCAACGCTTTGAGCGTTCGGTTTCTAATTTTAACATTACGTAGTCTTTTTCTATTGTGATTGAGTTGTTTGAGCTTGGTAAATGAGCTTTTTTTTTTTTTTTTTGTGTGTGTGTGTGTGTAATAGGTACTTATAGATTTCCTTAGGTATAGTAGTGTAACATAGTTTTTTGTTTGAGTCATTTTGGTCGTTACATATTTTTTATTCCCGTTTTTTTACATCCCGTTATATAATATAACAGCTTTGTGTGCCAACATTATCATCGCGGTAATACACGAACAACAAATCTAGTTTACACCCTTCATCGAAAGGCAACAATTTAGATCCATAGTGAAAATCAAGAAGTGAGAAGCAGGCTATTGATCCTCATCATTAATTTATCATTTTATCTTAATCAAACAAGCTTAAATGTTCGCTCTCCTTTCACACATAAGAAAAAAGATTTAGAATTAAAGAAAAAGCGTTACAAAGTTACGAATAAAGTATTACTTGTGAAATCTTTAGAATGAAAAACCGCTTCACTAGCTTTTCAATTAATCCACCAAGCCGTCATCATAATAGCCTCCGACATGTCTCTACCCTTAAACCATTTTTAGCGACAAATGTTGGTCTAATAGAGTCCGGTAAATTTAGCTCTAACCATGCCGCGATAGAACTTCAAATACTAGTAGTGATCTTACATCCTTCTTCAAACACGTGATCTGACGTTCCCCATAAAAAGAACAAAACACACATGTATACTATATTAATAGTAGTGATTTGGTATAATTTTCAAAATCTTGATAACCACTTAATACTAGTTCTTCTCGTTACTAATTATATTATTACTAGTACTATTCTCGTTGCTCGTATACGATGAAAGAATTAATTGAACTAGGATCAATTAATTGACAGCACACAAAAATCACTTGAACTAGGATCAATATTCAATAATGAATTAATTGCTTGGCTTAAACATATCTTGCCACTTACGTTTAAATACCGGTAAAGTCTCGGTTTTTTTAAATAACACCTACACTACTTCTAATTTACATCAAGTTCTAAACTAAGGAGCTGTTTGATTTCAACTAACCAGGTTCAGTCAGCTCTGAGTGCTAACTCAGTCACTGTTCAAAGCGTTTAATTGCGTTAAAAATGTATGATTGACTCGGTCAGAATCACTGAGTCACGCCTGGAATTGTGTTTGACCGGCCGGTAAAAGATATAAAACCTCATAATTAACCGAGTCAAAAGGTGATGAGGATAAGAAACAACGCCTAACCATCCTGAGTAAGATTTGAATAAAATAGAAAATGAACATCCCATTCATAGCAATGTCTTGTTAGTATGCTGGAAATTTCTAGGATGATACACATGAAGTTGAGATTTATAGCAATGTCTTGTTAGTATGCTGGAAATTTTTAGGATGATACAAAAATGAAGTTGAGATTCATAGCAATGTCTTGTTAGTATGCTGGAAATTTCTAGGATGATACAAATGAAGTTGAGTGGACAAGACATTATTATACGTATTGTGATAACATCTAGATTTATATATTTGATTGGTTGAAATTTGAGTATGAAATAAATTAATCGTTGTCTTTTAAAATTGAAGATAGAAGACTTTTATGTCTATTGTTTGGTGTCCATTAATAGAAATTTCGTTATCTATTAAAACAGGTAAAGAATAATCATCATCATCATACTCACTTACTCAGTATATCCTATCAATAGCAAAGTACGTTAAGGTAGGGTTAGAAGATGGTAAGATGTAGAACAGTTTTACCTCTACCCCATGTAGGAATAGAGATGCTACTTCTAGCGAGACCCCCGACTTCGTAGTTTTTTTATCAAACCTTGGACATAAAACACATAACACTCGGCAAATCGGGATAAAGACCGATTGGTGCATGTGTCCTTGCCTTCCGGCTATCAACTCCACCACACGATGAATGATTCACTGTCCCTCACTTTTAACGTTATTTTCACGAAATTAGTAAAATAACGTTAAAATCATGAGTGCAAATTTCACTTTTGCCCCCTAAGGGCCCACACATATATATACATTATATGCGCACACTGTAAGCAGGACGTGAAATAAAGAATCCTTAATCTATAATAAAAAGAAACTTTAATTGTCTAAAGTAACAAAAATATTAAGCTGAGTTAAATGGTAACAGGGTATAAGGAAATTTTTATCCTTAGTTAGTGGGTCAAGGCTTATAGTGTCGAAATTTTTATCTTTCGTTATTGGATCGAGGCATATAGATTTATTTGTAAAGGAGTTCAATAGAAACACTGTAAGGTGTAGTAATTTTTTTTTAATGTTATGAGATGCAACTGACACATGGTTCCAGCATAATTTTAAGGTATAAAGAATCTCTAACAGTTAGATACAGTTTAATTTTATACTTTTGAGAATTGTTCGTGCAATTGAGACAAAAAAAAAATTACAGTTCATGAGTATAATTAATTGGTACAAACCGGCCGTTCTTCAGTTCCCAACTTTACAATAAAAAACAAAATAGCAATCCAATTTAATAAAATAGGTAACTTTTAGGTTGGAATAGGTTTTTAGGTTAATCTAGGATAGTGACGGCTTCTAGGTTAAGTAATTTAGTTTTTAAAGTTGATTGCTTGGCTTAAAGCATATACTTACCACTTACTATACATTTCAATACCGGTAAAGTCTTGGTTTTTCTAATTAACACCTACACTACTTCTAATTTACATTAAGTTCTAAACTAAGGAACTGATTGATTTCAACTAACTAGGTTCAGTCGTCAGCTTTAAGTGCTAACTCGGTCACTGGTCAAAGCGTTTAATTGCGTTAAAAAATGTATGATTGAGTCGGTCAGAATCACTGACTCACGCCTGGATATAAAACCTCATAACCGAGTTAGAAGGTGGTAAAGATAAGAAACAACACCTAACTATCCTAAGTAGGATTTGAACAAAATAGAAAATAAATATCCCATCCTAGCAATGTCTTGTTAGTATGGTGGAAATTTCTAGAATGATACAAATGAAGTTGAGTGGACAAGACATTACTAGACATTGTGATAACATCTAGATTTATATATTCGATTGGTTGAAATTTGAATATGAAATAAATTAATCAAAAATTGAAGATAGAAGACTTTTATGTCTATTGTTTGATGTCCATTAATAGAAATTTCGTTATCTATTAAAACAAGTAAAGAATCCTTAATCCTTAATAAAAAGAAACTTTAACTGTTTAAAGTAACAAAAATATTAAGCTGAGTTAAATTTTAAAAACTACATGAACTTTAGGTATATTGAGCAAGTGTGATGGAAAATGCATATATAGGACTATGAGTATACCCGCACGTTGCAGTGGGACTCCTTCAAGAATGATTTTCCTCTAGGTATTTTATGCATGTTTAATCTAACTCTTACTTTCACTGTGTTTCAAGGTTCCATTTTTTTTCATTTCGAGTATATAACTGTTCTTGAGGCTTCTTGATTTTAGACCATATTATGATTTAAAGCTTTTAGACCATTTCGAGTAAATGACAATGTATTGATTCCTAGCACATGATTTGATACACTTATGTATTTTAAAATTCATAAGTAAAGATTACTTATGGAATTGCCGTTTTATAGTCTTATTTCTTTGCATTTTCTTTATAGCCATGAGATTGTTTATGCATGAGATGCAAAGGCAGAATGCGAGTTGGAATTTATATTACACTTTACTTGTAAAGAAGTAGCAACACGACTCACGGACTCAGGAGTATGTTTATTGCTTATTTTTGATGGGTTTTATACATTGAATTTCAGCTTCCCCTAATCATATTGGTTCACGTATAGACGAATCATATCCCGTTTCGTGCGTTTATTGGTTCTATAGTCTTTATTAAGAACAGATTGACTTTAGTTCTTCATGTTGTACTACAATGGGAGGTTATATATCTCACCTGCAAAAACAAGGTCTTTTTAACCAATTTGCAAGCTTTTTTCTTTCTTTTTCTTTTACCAATTTGCAAGCTTTGAATTGTGCTACGTTGAATATGCATCAGAGATTAAGACATTAATGATTGAGCTAGATGTAAAGAAATTTACCAATTTTAGAGCAAATTGCTGGACTTTGTTGCTAATAAGGAGTGGATAAATCTATTTTTATTTTGAGCAGATATAGAAACTGTTGTTTAATCGTTAGAGAGTCGAACTTATTTGTTTTAAGTATCGACTATATATATCGTGTCCAAAAACTAAATGGACCCCGGACCCGTCAATGGAACCCGCCCAAAAACTAAATGGAACCCGTCAATGGAACCCGTCGCAATGCGCGGGGTATGATACTAGTAACCATTAATAATTAAAAATGTATTGTAATAGTTAATTCTTCAAAATTAATCTAAACTAAATAGTTTAGTTTAGCTATTGATATGCAGGGCCTTATCTCATCTGAGGTTGGTAGTCAGGTCAGATGGCTTTGGGATTCTTCGGGGGCCTCGGAGCTTTATTCTGAAGTGGTCTTGGCTTGTTTCGGCTAAAATTAACATTTTTATGTAGCGTGCTCAACGGGGGGGGGGGGGGGGGGGATTACGTCTAAGGTCGCTTTGGCTAAGCGTAACGTTCCACTAGTTAACTTATTGTGTCCTTTTTGCTGGGAGGCTGACGAGACGACTCCTCATCATTTTACCGGTTGTTTTGTTACGGTGGTCATTTGGAATTTGGCATTGTTGTGGTGCAAGATCCCTCAAGTGTATGCTTTTTCGATTGAATATCTCTTGGTGTTGGCGGATATGATGAAGGTTGAGCAAAATAAGAAAAATCTTTTTCAGGCTATTATGCTAATGGGTGTTGGGTCATTTGGAATTGAAGAAATGAGATGGTTTTCAACGGCAAGCGGCTTTCTTTGGGGCATATGTTTTTTCGAGATTAAATGTCTTAGTTTCCTTTAGGTGAATAATCGTTGTAGAGGGCGAGGGATCTCATGGGAAGATTGATGTATGCTTCGATTGTAATGTTTTGTTTGCCTGTCCTAACATCTTGCTAGGTGTTTTTGTCGTTTAATGAAATCGTCATTAAAATAAAAACGTAACTAAATATATAGTGAAGCACCATGATTGGGCCACGTGGCTCTATCGGGTGGATGCCATGTGGCAATTTAAAAAATGCTTTTCATTTGATTTTTAATTATTTATAAATTGTTTCTTAAATGTGTATCCTTAATTTTTGTTTAGTTTCACACCAGCGTCTTTAGATAACAATTTTCACGTTCAAAATATAACACACATTGGTTAAATATAACATAAAAAGTGAAGTAAAACACAAACTCTCAAAGAACGAAACCATATGGTAACGTCGCTTTATGAAATCATTCTATGAATCGCTTGAAATCTTCACCTACATCACATAATTTGAAACAGATAGAAGAAGACTAAGGCAACAGATACAATGGATATTTTCTTCTTTGTAATATAAGGAAGTTATAGAAACTTACCTTGGCTTCATACGTAAGACCCTCACTTCTAAGGTTGTTTCAAATGAATGAATGAGATTACAAGTTCCTTCATGGTAATCAGAGCATTAGGTTAGTTTTTTTTTCTCTCCTCCTTGCCGCCGTCACCATGGTTGACACCGCCGGCGACAAGAATCCTGGCTCCTCCACCCCTGTCGACAAAACCCCCCTCCACACAGCCTTCACCGTCTCCAACGTGAACCTCAAAATACGAACGTTGGACGGGAAAAAAAAACCCTATTCGACATGGGTGAAACTATTTAAAAACCATCTCAAGATTTACAAGGTTCTGCACCACATAGACGGCACCGAACCCCCCTCTTCCGATGATCCAAAGTACCAATCATGGGTAGAACTTGACTCTCTTGTTCTACAATGGATCTATGGCACGGTGTCCGATGAAATTCTCGCCCGCATCCTTGACGATGAAACCACTGCCAGGAAAACTTGGCTTCAAATTCAACAAGTTTTTTTGAACAACAAAAACGCACGAGCAGCCACTTTGGAGCAGAAATTCACTAATACTACACTCGCCGCATCCTCCTCGTCCGATGACTACTGCCAAACTTTGAAGGATTTGGCGAGCCAACTCGGTGACGTTGACCAACCCGTGTCTGAAAGCCGCCTCGTGATTCAGATGGTGCGCGGTCTTCCAGTCGAATACGACACAATTGGCGCCATTATTAATCATCGGTGTCCTACTTGGGATGAAGCGCGTGGTATGGTCGAGGCTGAACAGCAGCGTCAGGCTGCCCGATCTACTACCAGCCGTGACACAGTTCTGGTGCACTCGGCATCGGCATCGACTCAACAACAACAGAATCGCAGCGGCTCTCAAACAAACCCGACTACCGGCGGCTCTCCCTATCCTAACGGGTACCGTGGCAACAATTACGATCCCGTTAAAGCCGCTCGGGGGCGAGGTCGTTTCAATCGTCCGCCTGGTCGTGGCACAGGTCGAACTCCGACGGTTCCGGGCACTGGCAATTGGTCTCAGCCGGGTTATTCTTCAGGGGGAATTAGCGGGTCTCGCATGGGCTCCTACCCATCTCAGCCGGCCCCTTACACTACGTGGACTCCACCTCCCAGCCCTTTCCTATCACTCGTCGATAAATCCCATCTTATCAGGATCCATGTTCGGTAGTTCTAGAGTTTCAAGTCTTTCTATTATCTTAGTTGCCCGTCCAAGAAGGTCGAATGCAGCTTTAACACTAGCCTCTCGTTTTTTCTATCACACTTTCATGGCATCTCAATGCTATGACTCGTGGTATATTGGTGAGGCAAGCAACTAATATGTCTGCAATCATGCCAGACAGTTGTGTAAACAACTCCTCTTCGTCAATCTCCAAAATGTTGCTATAATACTTATGCATGATCCTTTGTGTAATTCGATACATTGAGTTGGCCGCGATTATATTTGAAGGAAGGTTATCCTTCTGCACCGGTTCTCCATTGGTACTTGTCTTAAATTCATTTAGAATTTCTTTTGCTATATGATCAAACTGTGTAACAATCTCTGTTGGTGTTTTCCCTACGTACTCACTTCTTTTTATGGTGGTCTCCAACCACTTGTAGTTGTCTTCGACCTCATGCCATAATGTCACAGTTGCCCTTCGAATATTCACATACACAGACTCCATATTTAGGCTTTCTTCCACTAGATGAGTGTACAAAAGACCTTCACCAACACTTTTGAACAAGTTATAAACTATATCCTTATGAATATTTGGTAGAGAAATGGCGATGCATGTTAAGCTTACTACTGGTAAGCTCCAACTATTAACAGAAAGCAGAGATTGAACTTGATCAGTGTCAAACGCCTCCACGCCATCAAATGCAACAGATTTTTCAAGAAGCCTTAAAAGATTGTTATCTTGTTTCTTCTCCGCCTTCTTAATCAAGCGATTCATAGATTCTGAAATTCCTGCCAAGGTTCTTTTAGCGAGCGGCATATTATCGTCTAGTAACAAAACATAATCACTTAGGTCTTCGTGATGATCATGATCACCACTTGCAGCAAACAACATTGCCTTCACTGATTTGAAACAACTTGAACAATATACAACAAATATTATAACCAGAATGGGAATGAGCCCGGTTAGCTTACATGATACTATAATTACCTTCTGAAGTACTATGCAAAAGCTTAAAGTGGGTTTTTTTTTTCAAATTATGAAGGACAACTCTTGATCTACGACCACTTGACAAAAAACTTATGCGACTTTCTTTCCACTCAGACAATTTTTTAGTCCAATACATTTCTACTTAAAACACACAAAAACAATGGTTTCTATTTTGATTAGCAAACGATATGAAGTTCAAGAGTGTAAAACACCTACATATTGGGGCAATGGAACTCACTACAATTCCGATGGACTGTGTGGTTAAAACGATAAGGACTGACCACTTATACACGCTGTTGTATCTTTCAAGTTTGCACCAAGGAGTATACTTCCACCCCCAAGAGGGCCCCCAAAAAGGCACCCACAGGAGAACCAAGTGAACGAGCATAGTAATTGCACAAATTATGCCAGATGCAGAGGATAATGGATTACTAGCCATCACAAATTGAGGGCTAGCGGTTTCTGCCATGATCCAATATCTTTTCACAACTCCTCTAAGCTTCTCCATTAGGTTTTCTTGTGGATTTTGATCATTCGAAACCGTTTTGGTAATGGCTTGGTACTTGAATTCTAAAATTTTCTCTGAGGTTGGAAGTGTTATAGCAGATGATACCAAGATTATTAGTAAGAAGATTAGCATACTCATATAGATGTATGCTACTATTATTAATCCAAGTCCAAAACTCGGAGCAATTACATGAGTCCTAATCTGGATGAAAAAATTCACAATCAGTGTAATAACTAGAATGGATAAACCTGTGACATTCGCCAGAAGTGATTTGTTGTCCATAGACGCCAAAGACGGCATGAAGTTAGACATCATTGTGCACATAAAAGCCAAACCTCCGAGCTTGGTAGCTTGTTCCAAATGACCTGGCATTGGACTTGTCAAATCGACAGGTAGTTTCATAGCCACGGTTATCACGGTGATTGAAGCCGCATTAAGAGAAAAATATTTTGTTGGAAACCAAATTTTTTTTATTTCGGAATCCAGACAAGAGATAGAGCGTCATTGCCAGAATGCAAAATAAGGACGCTACTCGCCCTCAGTATTTGATTTGTCTTCACAATCATATACATCAGAGCATAATTCACCTAAAGCAGAAATAGTTTTGCTTTCGCAGGTGAAGTTTACAATTCTAGAACCGGCCGAAACAAACTTCGAATAACGGTAATAGTATATCGTAACATTTTTGTGTTGTTGCAGGATATGAATCCATGTTTGTCATTTGTGGCAAAATATGTAAACTATAAAGGGATGCTAATTGTTTAGACAATCATCTCTATTCTGGCAATCTGTTGTTAATAGTATGCCGAAATTTATAATGCAAATGAAGACGAAGACTAGATTAATTTAGTATAATGAAATGACCACAAAGTAATTTGTCAAACATTCTGTTGTATAAAAAGGTATTGGTATCCTGATAGCAAATCGAAGTCGTGATCAAAAACACTTTCAGAACGATTAATTGGAGTGTATACCAACTAACGTCCGGATAAAATCGATAAGATTCAAAGGTTATTGAAGTTTTATGTTTGCGGAGGATCTTGATCAGAGAATTGATTCGGCCAGGGTTAGGAAGAAAACGAATTATGATATATATCCAATTCGGTTTTGGATTTGGCAGTTACTCCATAAACGAATTATGATATATATCCAGCTCGACCCCAGCCAGGGGCTCTGCCCCTTGGACCCGCCAGGGGCTGCCGCCCCTTGGACCCCGCTTCTCTCGGGGGCGCTGCCCCCGAACCCCCGTTAGTCTGGTCAATATGCAAATACGCGTCGACTCATATTTGCATATTAAACTTAATCTATTTTACACTAAAATACCAACACATTCCGGCAAGAAAAAATATATACATGGACTGACTTGGGTTATTAAGATTAACCAATATTTAAATAATATGGAACCCAACTTCTCCTTGGTACAAAGTACAAACAATAGGGAAGTATGGATACGAATTATTATCGGTATATATTTATTTTCCTTATACTTTGGTTGAGGTTTCCTCTCTATACGTTACGGTATAAGGCCAGTGCCTTTATATGTATAATACTATTTTATTTAAATTCTATAATCTTCTTGAAAGATGTTGGTTGTTATGATATCCTTCTTTTATTTGCATTTTGATATTTGAGTTCGTGTAATCGCGGACTCGCTACCGCAACGCACATCAAGCATCATTTTCGTTAGCATACAATATTAAGTTACATCTATTAGGCATTAGATTATAACTATTAAGATTAGAGTTAATCAGTATGAAATAACTGGATTAATATTATTAAATAACAGGGTTATAATATATAGAGAATGAATTCTCAATCCTAGATATTTAATGGGTCCGTGGACTCATACTAATTAACTCTAATCTTAATAGTAATAATCTAATGCCTAATAATGAGTCAGTGGACTCATACTAATTAACCATAATCTTAATAGTAATAATCTAATGCCTAATAACATCTCTCTACCCTTTTTAGCGACTCTTACCACAAAAACAATATTGCGAGCTTGAGAGAGCCCATTAAGTTTAGCTCTAACCATGCCGCAAAAAGACCCTATATACTAGAAGTGATCTTACATTCTCCAAACACGTGTTCCAACCATTCCACATGAAAAGAACAAAACACAAACGTACATTATTAGTTTTAGCGATTTGGTCAACAGCCAAACCGTTGGTATAATTTTCAAAATCTTGATAGCTAATACTAGTTTCTTTTTTCATTACTTGTAATATTACTACACTACAAGAAACTAGATATTTAGTGGCGACAGAATGTCGCCGCTAATAATCTCCTATGTCGCCGCTATTGACCTTTAGCGGCGACACGTCGCCGCTAAAAGGTCGCCGCTATAAACTGGCCGCTAATCCTGATACGTCGCCGGTAAAAAGTCGCCGCTATTAATAGAGTCGCCGCTATTGACCTTTAGCGGCGACACGTCGCCACTATTTCCTATTTATACAAAATACGTATTTCCCCTGTATTTTGTACTTTTTCCCTGTACTATACTATATACATTTCCTGTTTGTCAACCACATACACAATTAATGCTGCAAATACCAACAATAGATACATACTTCCGCAAATGTTAAGTTTGAGAACACAATCAAGTTTCACATACTACCGTTAGTTTACGACCGTTCCTAAAAGTTTTACAATTCACTAATAAACATAAAACTAGATGCATAGGTGGGAAATTCCTTCATTCACTATCGTTGTCGTTTTCATTTCCCTCGTCGTTTTCATTTCCCTCGTTGTCTTCTCCGCCGCCTAAATTTTGGTTTCCAATGTTGAAGCCCGTAACTTGTGAGAGTTGAGCTAGAAATACCGGATTTTGAACTAAATTTGTAATTTGTTCCTACAAAAAAACACAAACATAATGGGTCATGTTACAAAACATACAAATACTAACATCATAAGTTCATAACTACTTGCAAATATTTACCAATTCTAGTACTAACATTTACCAAACTAATACAATACATATACAAGCATACTATCGGGTAGTCGTTGATTCTGCGCTCAGGAAGTGTCGAATCGGTGACGTTTGCAAGAATCGCGAAGTGACCTTTACGAAGGCACTTTTGAGCTTTGAGAAACGAAATAATACCAGTCACTGCTCCACCTTTCTCACCTTGAACCGTTAACATTTCACCTCCTTCGAGTGGGATACGAACCACTTTTTCTTTACATAAGATTTCAGCTCGATTCTCAGATAACCAATCCATTCCTAATATAAGGTCAAAACTACCAATCGGGAAAGGCATAAGGTCAACTCCTAATGTATGGCCAGCTAGTTCTAACTTACAGCCCTTAACTATCTGGGTCGTATCATGAAGTTTACCATTAGCTAGCTCTACCACATACTTAGCGTCTAGGGCAATAGGTCTAGCATTAATCAACTTAGCAAATTTAGTGGAAATAAAACTTTTCTCAGCACCAGAATCAAATAATACAGTAGCAAAGAAACCGTTCAAAATAAATTTACCATTAATCACGTTGGCGTCATTGCGAGCTTCACCCTGACCCATGACGAAAGCTCGACCTCTACCATTTCCACCATTCCCGTTATTACCATTTCCGTTGCCATTCCCATTACCATTACCTCCACCGTTACCATTCCCACCGTTGTTTCCTTGGTTACCGTTCCCTTGCCTTCTCAGCTGCGGGCAGTCTCTCTTAATGTGACCTTGAGCACCACACTCAAAACAGCCACGGGCTCCCCCATTGTTGTTGTTCTGGTTCTGACCGTTGTTGTTCCCATTACCCCGATTGTTCCCATAGTTGTTGTTTCCATGATTGTTGTTGTTCCTCCTGGGGCGGTTTTGTTGCTCGGGCAAAGTTGCCCAACAGTCTTTTGCTTCGTGGCCTCCCTTGCCACACCTTTCGCAGTTCAGATTCTTCCTACAAACACTAGCATGATGCTTCCCACATTTGTTACACAGAGGCAGGTTACCCATGTAGTTGCCTTGACCATTGCCACCCTGGCGGTAGTTGCCACTGTTATTCCCGGACCTCTTGCTTTGACCTTGGGAGTTATAAGACCTCCCAGTGCTGTTTCCAACACTCTGAACATTCATTGAGTTCTCAGGAGCTTCATCATCAGCTTTTCTTTTGCCACTAAGGGCAGTCTTCTCAGTGGCCTTTGCAGGAAGTGTACCCTTTTCCACCTCCTGATCAGTAAGTTTGTGAGCCAAACGAATGGCTTGTTGCACGGTCACGGGGTTGCTGGCAGTCACCAGACTCTTAATTTGGGGCGCGAGGCCTTCCAGATAACGCTCAATGCGTTTGAATTCAGCATCAACCATTGTGGGGCACAAGACCTCGTACTCATGATATCGTGCAGTGTACTGCTCGACTTCAGACCCAATCATCTTCAGATTCAAGAATTCGCCTTCTAGCTTCTTTACTTGGTCACGGGGACAGTACTCCTCCATAATCAGATCCTTAAATGCTGCCCACTGCATGTTATTAGCCGCGTCTAGCCCAACCATCTGAATTTCAGCGTTCCACCAGGAGAGTGCAGCTCCTTCGAAGGTACCAGTAGCAAACTTCACCTTGCTTTCAGCTGGGCAATTACACATGGAGAAAACCTTTTCAGACTTCTCAATCCACCTAAGGAGTCCTACAGCTCCTTCTTCGCCGGAAAATGTCATCGGCTTGCAGTCCATGAAGGTCTTGAACGTGCAGTGGTGGTGGTTTCCTGATGCATAAATAGTTCGGATTTTAAAATTAAACAGGTCAAGATATAATCGCTTTGTGCCTTAACCGGCATAATAGTTACCCTGTGCGGCATATGCAGCTTGGACGGCTGCCACCGCGGCTTGCACATGTTCATTAATCATTGCTTGCAGCTGTGCAGGCGTCATGTTTATGTTGCCTCTTCCGTTTCCTCTTCCAGACATCTTGCTGAACAGTTAAAGTAGCCAGTGTTCAGTCACAGTTATACTTTATACATATCCCATAATATGCATAATAACATTTTCCCGTTATCCCACTATTAGTCCAGAAAATTTTGTGCATAATGGAGGCGTCGTCGGAGAACGTCGCAAGTCGGCTTTCCCATAAAAGTCACCGTCGGCGTAGTCGTTGTAGTAGAAATCAGGACGTAGCGTGTAGCATCGTTTCGTTGTCGCTTTCCCCCGGCACAGTGCGCGCATTAGCGTTCGCGTTTCGTATTTGTGTGTGAAAATTTTCCCTAAGGTTTTCCGTTAGACTTCCTAGACACAGTCTATATATATATATTTATATATATATATATATATATGTATATACGTACGTACTAAGCTTTTACTTACACAGCAGAGCGAGTATCCCAGGTTGGCACGTAAAAATTTTTGGTTTTGGGAATTTGTTTGTTCGTTTGTAACTAAGGTTTCAAGTTGCAGTTTCCAAATCGTTTTCAAAATTGATTCCAGTTCTCTGCAACTTATGGGTCTGATACAAATCTGTCACACCCCCAAATAACCTCTAACGGAGTTTATACCGTTAAGGGGTGCGGCTAGACCAGGATTCACAACCACTAGTTACAAATACTAAATGAATCAGAGTTAGTTCAAAATCAGTTATAAAGTAAAGTCTCAAATACAACGCATCGGAATAAAATATTGTCTTAGCACTAACCACGTGCTTTACATAAACATTGTTTTAAAATTCCCAAGTTTAGTTTAAACAAAAATAAATATCTTCTCGTGCCATGCCAACCTCCAGCGGATACTCCTTAGCGATCTGCAAAAGTTTAAACCACGCAAGTGTCAACCTAACGGTTGGTGAGTTCACAGTGGGCTTGTCATGCATTGGCCCAGTCTCATAATCAGAATTTGTATCAAGGTATACTTACATAGTATTCGTTTGTGAAAAAAAAAACAATGCAAAATGTTATGTCTTAGTTTATAAAGGAATTGTCCGTGACCTACGTCATCGGGTATGTACTAGTTTTGTATAGTTAAAGTGCTCAACCGATATCGCGGGTAGCTAATCCGTTGTTCCATGCACTAAGGAAGTTTGCACCAAAGCTGACTATAATTTATTGTAGTGGCTGAGCCATCTAGTACTGCGGACCTACGTCATCGCGGATTTGCCTCCCCCGTGTCCTCTCGGGATCACGGTCAAATAGGCTGATATTGTACCTCCGTGCACTCCCCGTGCCACGGGGCGGAGTTTGTCAAACTCCAGTAGATCTACCCAACATCCCCTCGCTTTACAATTAATGGTACAATTTAGTTGAGGACTTTTAAGTTTTCAAGGCATCCTTAGAAATCATGTGATATCATGTGGTTTAGACTTTAACCTACACTAGCCATATTAAAACGGTTTACTGGATTCTCATGAATCTCAAAAGTGTTTTTGGTTTCGTTTTAGAAATCGTTGTTTTGGTAATTCGCAAGTGCTTCCCATAAAGCACTTCAAGTTCTTTCAAGTGGGTGCCGAGCACTCCAGGTTTTCCAATTTATCAGGGAGGTGCCTAGCACTCTCGAGTTGTCAGCATTGTTTTACTTTTAGGTATTTGGTGTGTCCCAAACGGGTTCACGGTAATCGGGTTAGTGACACTCACCTTTGGTTGCACTGCTACACTTGCTAATAATCCAAGTATGCTTAATGAAGACCTATGAACACGTTTAGGTCTTAAGTATTAGTTTTGTGTCTAATCTTTACTTAACGTCACTATGGCCCATAACATAGCACGTTGGAACTATGACTCGACATACAAACACACGACACCAATGGTTGATCATAAACAAGGGTTCATACATATCAGGAATCAAAGCATGTATCATCATGGCATAATCATGTAAGTCATGGCATAACATTCAAGCAAATTGTATAAGTTTAGATTCTGGTCACAGTTTCGCTAGCCTAGTTTCGCTAGGCAGTTTCGCTGTGTACACGGGCAGCACTTTCGCTAGGCAATGCCCGATGACACAGTTTCGCTAGACTAGTTTCGCTCGAAACTGTTGGCACAGTTTCGCTAGCCTAGTTTCGCCCGAAACTGGTTTGAACTTTCGTTCAGGGAATTTCGCTCGGTAGATTCGCTCGAGCTGGTCTGGTCGGTTTACCCAGCGACACTACAGTTTCGCTGCATAGTGTCGCTGGAAGGAGATATACATAGTTTCGCTGGACAGTTTCGCCCAGAGAACACCACAGTTTCGCTGGTCGCGAAAAACATACGGATCAGCCTAAAAATTGACCTAACAGCTTCCATTCTCACATGCAATTCATTGTTTAGCATACATAGGCATTTACCAACATAAATCAGCAAGCTTTAACACCTTAAACATGCATTTTGTCATCCGATCACCCAAAATACATATAAAACCCTAAAATGGCTAAAATAGCATAAATCTTTGTCATGGATGGATTTCACATGTAAAGTTATCAACTTTATGGTAGTTCTAGCAATCCTAAGCAACATATCAGAAGATCTAACCATATCACAGAGATCTAGGCATGCTTTATGAAGAAACATATAGAAAACATAAAAATGGTGGTTTTTGGGACTCACGATCCGATCTCCAAGCTTGATGGATGATGGTTCGGGGCTGAGATCTCGATGGCTCGGTGTGAATCTCGACTGACCAGATTTCCAGAGGTGTGTGTGTGTGTTTTGGAGAGAATGGTGCAACAAAATGAGGCAACTAGGGCTTTATGTTATTATATATCAGGGCCTAGTTTCGCTGGCAGTTTCGCTGGCCAGGCGAAACTGGCTCTGATCACAAGTGAGCCAACAAGCTGCCGGGCGACATTATAGTTTCGCCCGGTAGTTTCGCTGGTTACCCAAAAGTGGTCAATTTCACATTCTAAGCAAGATAAACACGATTCACAAATTATCATGCTATTCATAATATTAAATCATGCGTTTAAATCACATTGCACATAATGACATCAATAAATGAACACATAACACATATGGGCGGGTTCGGTGATCAACCAAAGGACGTGGACGTATTCGGCCTAGTTAAGCATTAGTTACTAAGTTAACACTTATAACGTAACTAACGGAGTTTGTCTAACGGAAGTTAACCTTGGAATTCTCGGAAGTCACAAAACGGGTCAAACTACTAACATTTAACAAATACTAACATCATTATAACCACTTACTCACTTTACATATCTCTACTTACTAACTTTACATATCTACATATCTACTTACAAACAATTAACAATTCTACTAAAGTTGATCAACCTAATACCATAGATACACAAACATACAACATTCAGGTCAAACGGGTCATTTTACAAACATATAAGTTTCGGGTCAAATTACTAACATTTAACAAATACTAACATCATAACTACTTACTAACTTTACATATCTACTAACACTTTACCAATTCTACTAACATTTATCAAACTAAGACAAAAGTTAGTGTACGTTACCGGTGTGAATTGTTGGAATTGCGCCTGTTGCGACTCCTGATTAGAAGCGGGTTCAGAAATGGGTTCTTTCGAAGATGCTTTAAACCCGATCCCTCGGATCCATCCGCGTCGAGGCTTCAATACCTTTTTGAACACAGGGACTTGAGAAGAAGTGGGGGCTTGAGAAGAAGTCCCTTCAACAGGAGGTTGAGTTTGGGAACGAATCTCCTCCTCTAATTCGCACTGTATTTTATAAAGATGATTTAATATAGATATATATATCTATAAAAAAATTATACATAAGATCTTCGAGAGCGTCGCCCATATTGTTTTCCGACACAACGTCATCTACATCTACAACTTGAGGAACAGAATTTTCACCGTGATAGTTCCAAACCTTGTACATCGACCAAAAACCCCATCCAAACAAATGATTCTTCACTTTTCGCAAGGGAAACCTGAGCGAATTCTTACATTTGTTACATGGACAAAAAACATTTCCTCTTTTGTCGATAACACCTTTGCACAACTCGAGAAAAGAATTAAGTCCATCATTATACTCCGTTGAACTACGGTTTGGATTGTTAAGCCAGCTCTTATCGACAACCATGCTATAACTAAAAAGAATGGAAACACGCAACCTAAAACCATATAATGATTAATGCACAAACCATTTGAAGATAATTAATATATGTATTTTAATTCAAGCTAATATCGAAAATACTCAAAATCAATAAGTCCCAAAACTCTTGATGAAACCTCATAAACATAAAACATGAACTTTAATTCAAGCAAATTAAAAAGGACTGTCGCCGCTATTGACCTGCGTCGCGGCTAATGATGTCGCCACTAATGAACCAATTTCTTGTAGTGTTGACGGTACCTCGATCGATGGTTCGGACAAGCTAGACGACAGTAGACATGATCGAGCGATGGCTGTATCACCAGAGTTGATAAGCGGACCAACAAAAGGTTATACGGTGAACTGCAAGCGATTCAAGGATGTTATTTGTTGTATGAAAATAGGAAATGAAATGAAACGAAACCGTTGATTTACTTTTCGAATCAGTGGTTATGTCCGTTCACAAACAAAAAATACAAACAATCAAACTTATGTAACCTATCAATACTATCTGCACAACTTATCAAATAATACAAACAAAAAATCACCCCCCAAAGTATTAATTATCCGAAATTGAATTTGGGGTTCGATTATTTCGCAGACAAATCTATCCAAAAGTAAGGTAACCCTAACTCACAACAATTAGGGAACAGAAAACTTAACAGAGATTAAAGCGAGAAGTATGCATAGATATTAGAAGTGAAACCTCAGATTCCTCCGGCGCTGTTTCTGATGCAACTCTTCCGGCTGCGACTGCGGCTGCCGTAGCAAACTTAGGAGGAGCCACTGAGGTGAAAAAGAAGCAAAATAAATCATGTAACTGGTTCAAATCACAGCCTAAAATCAAAAATTAAAACTCACATTGTGAAAGAGGTGGCTGTCGATCGGCTAGTTGTTATAAGCGCAGCTTCAAATCCGACGAGAGGCTGAGAAATACAACGAGAGGAACGAAGGACGCCGGCGATGACGAACGACGGTTGACTGTGACGAACGACGGTAGCTGGCGATGACGAACGAAGGGTGCCGACGATGACGAACGAATGAAGCCGGCGATGATTTAGGGCTAGGAAACGAGAGTGTGTTTTGGCGGTGAATGAAGAACGAGGGAAATCATATCCCCGCTCTTTTGTTTAGCACATTGGCGGCAATAATCAGAACCGTTAGATCAACATAATCATCCAACGGTGAGATATGAAGCAAAAAGAAAGTTCCGGATCCATGACAAATAGCGGCGACCCGTCGCCGCTAAAGGGTCGCCGCTAAAAGATGTCGCCACTATTGACGGAAGTCGCCGCAAATGAGGTCGCCACTATTGCTTAGATTTCTTGTAGTGCTACTACTTGATGGATTTAATCCTAATTTATTGGAGATATGTTTGGTGAAAAAAGTTAAGATTTACTTATAATAGTGTGTTCTTGCGTGTAATATACGATTTTGGCCCAACAATCGGTATCAGAGCTTAAATGAAGCTCATACCCAGCAAAAAGAAGTTGATCAAGACCCTAGGAGCGGAAGAGCAAGATCGGGCAACAGTCAAAAACATGAAAAACAAAGCCATCCGATTAGATCTAGGAAAAATTAGATCATTTAAGAGAAGTGAAGAAAGTGTGATCGATATGAATAAAGAAGAAAAAACAATTAAGACTTGATTGGAAACTTACTTGGTTGATAATATGGTGAATCCCATTGAATCACAATGAAGTTATATGTGCATTCGCGAGGTGTGTGATGTCTAAGATGATCAATCAAATAATTTTGTTGTTTGCTCAACCAGGTGAGCAAAAGGCAGCCGACAGACTAATGGTGCAAGTTCCAATGATCGAGGATGAGGTTACGAAAATGTAGAGCTAGGGGGTACCGCATCAACACAGTCAACGATCATGAAGAATTTCCATGTAGGAAACACGGGTTGGTGTGGTCTGAGTTTTCGGGTAGGAAACAAGGGTCAGTGCGGACTTTTACTGATGGGTCTGAGGACAGAACATAATCAGTTTTTGACAAGTGGATTAAAGACGAGTATTATATGGAATCAAGGATCTTGGAGATCCAAATTATGATTAAGGGGTGTAGAATCGTGGTTAGAGTTAACTAACCAAACAAGTTACTTAAAGGTATCAAACAAGAAAGGCGGAATCAGACTTGTTTGTGTTAATGTTAAAATGCTTTGATCGGTAAATGTAACTAATAAAAAAGAAGTAAAGTAGTTGAACACAAGATATCAATTCCAAGCACTACAATATTATTACTTCTCAATGTTTACAAAGGAGTTAGAGCTAATAAACAAGAGATAGTCGATCAACAAGAAACAAGAGAAATACAACTAATATATATAGTGCAAGGAGGAAATAAAAGATATTCTTTTATTTCCTTTTAGCTACTAGGCTAAATAAACAAATCATATCTACTACAAAGTTTTTGTAGTACAATCATGCATCTGTGAACAGTTGAGCAGCCCTATCGGTGAACAGTGTACAGAATGGCGTAAAGTAAAACTGCTTTCTCACAGCTTTTCTGCATTGGAACTTGCAACAGGGGATAAGTCAAAGTTCCGGAGTAATACTATGAAGAGTTCCGGAGGAACTACTTAGTGTGAAGGAAGTTCCGGAGTAACTTCCTTCGAAACTATGACTTAGAGAATTTCAGCCGAGCTGAGCATTCCCAACAAGGGGGTAATGATGGAGTTACTCCTAATTTGTTAGAGATATGCTTGTAGAAAAACTCAAGATAAATCAAGAAAAGTTTTAAAGATAATTATTGGAATTTATTTTGTTAAAATATTTATTTTTATTTAATTTCCTAGTTTGTGTATACTTGGGTTTCTTGTTTTACAAAGTGTAGGACTAATATAAATACATCAGTTAAGGGTTTTGTTCATAAATAATTTTCTTAGAGTCGAGACGGGTAGCTGGCCTTCAAATTTCTCGCTGTGATCTTGCATATGATATATATGATTCTGGGCCAAAACTACTATTCCCGTTGCTCGTATAATATGAAGATGCCGCGCACAAAAAAAAATCTCTTGAACTAGGATCAATAATGAATTAGCTCGGTTTAAACATAGCTTGCCACTTATAGATATAAATACTAGTGAAGTCTCCCTTTCACTTTCTTACATCATCTACACTACTTCTAGAAACGATTTCAATATAAAACCTCAATTTTTTTTTACAAAAAACTAAACCTCTATAACCAGTATTCCGGTAATGGGTGTTCCACTTCGATATAATTAACCCATGTTTGAAATTTCGGCCAAGTAGCATGTAAATAATTGTTTATGAAAATAGAAAATAAACATCTCTTTGACTCTTTCATAGCAGTGTCTTGTTTATATGCGGAAATTTCCAGATGATACAAATGAAGTTGACTGAGAAGACATTATTAGACATATAGAAAATTTGAAATAACATCTATCTAAATATATATTTGATTGGTTGAAATTGAAATGTGAGTATGAAATAAATTAAGCATTTTCTTTTTAAATGGAAGACTGAAGACTTATATGACTATTGTTTGGAGACTTGGAGTCGCTTAATAGAAAAACAAATGTAGAGAAATTTCGTTATCTGTTCAAACAAGTCAAAAATCCTTATTCTTGATTAATATCTATACTATATCATTATACATTTATTCAAATAATAAAAGTTTAGAGATAGAACCGCTTGTTCATTATATTATTAAATACAAAATATAGTAACTGAATTAAAGTAATATATTTTATTGTATATATATTATATTTTTTTTTAAAAATAATATATTTTATTGTATACTAATATATACCAAATAAAAAAAGTGTCAGTGCTAACTCTCGAACCCGGGTATTTTAGCTCCACGAACATGAAAGTTTGAGGCCCAACGTGCTTGACATCTGATCTACGTCGTATTTGTTTCTAAATCTTAAGACATATAATATTTATAACAAGATTGAATAAGAATATATTAAAAATGTCAGGCCCTTTAAAAATTTTCACACTTCACATACAAGTTTAAGGGAGTACACGTGTACCCCTGCGCCTACACAAGTTTAAGGGAGTACACGTGTACCCTTTAATGCATGTTTGAAAATCACGGAAAAGGAACGTTGGTTAATATGATTGTAAAACGTGTTTAAAACAAATTGCCAATGGTTATGATGATCTAAATATGAGTAAAAATACGTATTAAATTTGAAGAAAAATTGGTTTATATTAATCCCAGTTATCACCTATTGGCTGATAATAATCTCAGTTATTTACATGTTAACCTGTATTGATCCGCCGTTATTTTGACTAACGGTGTTAAATTTTTAGTGACTGAATGTCCTAGTAGAATCCTATGTGGCATTGTGTTTAATTTTTTTTTTAAGAAAATAAAAAAAGAAATAAATAAATAAACAAGTCTCTAATAAAAGTTACGATCTTGTAATCACGTGATATTCAAAAGATAATATATTGCGATCACCATTAAAAAGCTTTTAATTTTTTATTTTTTTTTTGAATATATATCTTGCGATCACCACTACTATCTTGCGATTTTACTCCTTTTTATTTTGGTCAGATTTATGCATTTCAATCATGTTTTGTTGTTCTAACACACCATTGGTTCGAACACATGACCATGTGGATTTGGGTTAGTTTTTATTGCATTTGACTTACCTTAATCACACATTCATGTCAATTAAGATCCTACATGTTTTTGTGTGTTTCATTGATACAGGAGTCGAGGCAGCAACGTTTGCTTTCTATGTTAGGCTATCCGTAATGGGGCGTTATGGGGCAAAAAATTGTAATATGGCGCCCCATATAACGCCCCGCACCGCCCCCCGGGGCGCCATGTTAGCTTTGGAGGTCAAAGGCGCCATGTTCATGGCGCCGGTGCAACTCACATGTTTTTTTTTGTTTTTTTTTTTCTTTTTTCCTATTGGTACACCTCATATATATCTCATAACCCCCATCCTCATAACCCCCCACTACACCCCTTACCTCATAACCCCCCATTTCCACGTCATCCGCCACATGGCGCATAACCCCCCACCCGGGGCTCCATCCACTACGGATAGCCTTAGCACTAGAAGTGGCTACTTCATGTATTGAATTTATTTGTTGGACAATATGATAGACCCCACATGAGTATGTAGTTTTGAAAAGTGTTCTAGGCGGCCATGATGTTCACATTTTAATTTGGGATTATGCTATTTTCTTTCTCTATTCAAGTAGAGCTTTAAGATAAAATACATTGTTTATGTTCTAAAAGACAATCTATCGGCATAACAATGGCTGTGTGCGGGGATCGAAAAATCTAGTAATCATCTAAAAACAAGAAAACCATCTCTTTCATCCTCCTAGCAAAAAACTGATTTTAGTTATTATTTGATACCGTTTTAGAATCATCTGCAAATGACCACATCGATCATTGTTTTTCTATACATAAACTATTGGTGATCATTGATTATATTGTTTCGGTATTTCTAGCTCTACCATTCTCACGACCTCGTCTCTAATAATTCCTTTGAGTTCAGAACTTGCACTACCATTCTTCCGTCGACTGCAATTTTGATCATATGGTTGAGCAAACAACAATATTTCCTTGATCTTCGAATTTTCCCGCGCTTGAATTCTCTCGTCATAGAGCTTTATCCTTCCGATTAATCAAACTTAATTTTGTTCTTTAACTGGCACGATAGCACCAGCAACTAGTCTTCCTTCTTCTTAATCCATGAATCCATCTATATTTAGACCGACCTATTAAATTTTAATCAGGCGACACAAAGAAATACGAATTTGCATATTTATTCGGTTTATATTTAAAATTTAAAGTTTTATAAATGAAGAATAGTGATATTCTGATATGAGAATGTAGTACAATGTGTGTAAGAAAAGAATCCTCTTCGGGAAATGTTCTTGCACTATTTATAACACAAGGATCCTAACAACCCTAACCGCCTGTAGGGCCCGTTGGATCCTAGGTAAATGGGCCCTAGCCTTTAAGCCCTTGATCGTAGGGACACGTGGCTATCTTCTCTTCTCCTTTCAGGGGGCAAATCCTGGACTGGGCCAAGGTCTATCATAATGGGCCGAATCTTTAGCCTTTGACATATCGGACATCTTCATGTCCCCCAAGTCCATGTGACACGCGCTCCTCGGAGAGTGAGATATGGGCTTTTTAATTTCCCTGGGCATGACTATCGTGGCAGGCTAACGGGCCGCATATTCTGCGGACGAGACGTTTTCGTTGATCGAGGGTGACGCATGCTCCCCACTGTGCTGTCTTTTCGCCGTTTTCGCCGCTTGGGGTTCTCTTGTTTTCCCTATAAATTGTTCTTTCCCTTTTCCCCATTCTGTCAAGCGTTTTTCAATCCCTTGATATCTAAAACTTCTCATTCCCGTGTTCTTTCTTTTTGACCATGTCTACTTCTTCCGATGACGGTGATTGGAGCCGTATTCCTTGTACCTTGTCTGTGAGCGCTTATGCGAACTTGGTCGCCGATCACAAACTCGTTCAATGGGGGCCGATTCACCCTTCTGCCGGGCAAACTGCCGCTAACCCTCCTTCTGGCATGATAACCCTTTATGCGGAGTGGTTTACTCATTGTAACTTTCGGGTTCCAATAACTATGTTTTTGGTCAAGGTCTTGAGGTTTTATGGCATCCATTTGTCGCAAGTTCATGCGAATGGGATGCAGAGAGTCATCTTCTACGAATTCTGCAGTCGCGCCTTAGGTCTGGAACCTTCGGTAAGTATGTTCAATACACTGTTCCGGGCGGTTATTCAAGATTCGTGGTACTCCTTTAATCAGCGCCGTGGAGCCGGTGTACATGCGCTTGATCCCTCAAGAAGCATGCGCGGCTGGAAAGGTCGCTTCTTTTATATCTCCGCACGTATTATCCCTGGTGATTTGACGATGCGGTCTGTGAGGACTCCGTTGGTTGATGCCCCACCTGCGGTGATACCTCCGGTTGATGATCCCAACTATAATCTCCTGATTCGTCATCCCGTTCCCTACAAGGTTTTAGATGAACACGCTCTGTTGAGTATAGGAATGAGCC
>JBCNJP010000007.1:105250069-105332026 GCA_039602395.1 Deinandra increscens subsp. villosa | reverse complement strand
AAATGCAGGATTAAGTTTATATTAGAATATTATAATACTGAAATAAACATATAATAATAACTTTGTCATGTATAAACACCATCTAATATTAGCAAGTAAGCTCATTAAAGTATTAAATTCATAATTGCATACATGAAGCATTAGATTTATGCCAAAACAAAGTGATGAAAGGGACTACCTCTCCTGTGCCAACAGTTGTATCTGCAAATCCAAGATTGTCTCTCACTTGAATGGATAATTTCTGTTTTCTTGGGTTTGTAACTAGCATGTAAAAATCCTGCCAGAGGAAAGACTCATTTACATCACTTATTAAATTTGAAATCGTCTAAAAAACTGCAGATTAAAGTTGCAAAATCTCACCTGATTCCATATTGGCTCACCGGGAGGCCCAATAACAGTTGTTTGACTGTTCTTTTTGCTACGTATTACTTGATCTCCTAGCCTTAGTATCACAAAAGGATCCGTTTTTCCTAAATAAAAAGGAAGCAAAATTGAAAGTAAAACTTTGGATGGGTACCAACCAACTTTTTTGCAAAAGCAACAGATATGTTTCTTTCTCATAAATTTTTTTTTGGAAAAGAGACATTTTGGAGATCAGAAAAAATAAACAGCCATGTAAATAATGGATTTGGAAATACTAGATCTGAATGTTTAAGGCACAAGGTATACCAAAGAAGGCATATGAGAGCTTGCGAGCATCAACAATAGTGACAGATAATTCACCAACAAAATCTTTATTTCCTTCTTGCATTTCTCCTGTCTTGAAATCATTTCTGACTGGGCCAACTGCTTTTCCCTTTTGAAAGTCTAATACGATCTTCTTGGGACGAACAAATAACCGTGGCAAATCCTCCGTCAAAAGTTTTGTCAAAAACCTAAAATTCATGCAACATTGAATTAGAAACTGGTATATATCACAGAAATATTAAGGGTACTTTATAAATTTCCTTAAGCTACATGCCAAGTCAAATCTAGCAATTTCCACTGGATGGAAAACCTTTTAATTCACTGAATAAAAAACTAAAGTGCAAAATATCATGATAGAAATTAGAACAAGAAGAAACATCACTTACATAGAGAGCAGAGGAATAGCTGGTGTTGCATCAATACATGCATGAAAGATACAAGTTATGATCTACAGATTTCGTTTAGAGTATAAAATAACAGTTACTAAAAACATAAAGAAAAGACATACCCATTATGTTAAACAGGCGAAATGGTGACAATTCGAATTTTATTTTCGGAAGTGACACAAAAGCCCATGAAACAGCTCCTACCCATGGCTCTGTTGGAATTAACCGCAGTTTAACCCAAAGTTCTCCATCAATGTCAAAGTCTCTAACACCCACAGGCACCTTAATTGGAATGATGCCAAATTTTAGTGAGAGCATCAAAAGCATTCGGGCACCACCAGTGTAACGGAGTCCTATTTGGTACCTTCATAATAACATCAAAACAAGTCAGATATTAGAAGTCAGATATTAAAAGTCGGCAAAATAAAATTAAAAAAAAAAGATTCATCTAACATCAAACTAATAAAGAAATCAGTTGTTTTCACTGTCCATCCATAATAAATATTAGTAAAGGAAACAAGGGATATATCTTAAATTCTGAGTTCAACGCAAAAAAAAAAAAAAAGAGTTGACATGTTTCAAAAGTTCAAAAAAACCATACATTTCAAAGTTTTATGCCTTGTTGGATGACAAATTTATCTCATTTTGAAATCCAGAACCACCCCAAAAATGACAAAATACCCCTAAGATCAGGAAAGACAGAATGTATCATCTAGTTTACTATATTCTGCTGCTAGATGTTACTGTAAATCATTAGCAGTTATATCAATTAAAAACAGTAAAATAAACAGAAAAACTTACTGTAAATCATTAACACGACGAGAAGTTCTGCGTTCAACATTTCTAACAGATAGCGGCTCATTTCCTAGTGAGAACTGCTTTATTTCAACTCTCTCCACATAATCAGGTTTCTGCAGGTTATCAATAACAGGCTGAAGCAACCCGATCACCCAATTCTCAAGCCCGCCTCTATAAACCTTCCACAACTTCCCTAACACCATGTTAACCCACTCCACAGACTCTTTCCTCTGTAAATCTTTCTCAAGAAACAAAGAAAAACTCGTGGGAACCTGCGGCCATGTCCCGGGCGTCCCTTCATCCCTCGTTTTATTCCTTTTTCGAGATGTCCATAGCTTATCAAACACAACTCCAACAAAGAAAAAGAACACAAACAATCCCACGATATTTCGGTTAATAGGGGGTGAAGGGATAGGGTGTATAACTCCAAGTTGAGTTCTGAGCTTATCTACAATAGGGTCTTCTCTAAAGTTAGTAAAGCTATTGGAAGAAGAACCCAATGGAATTGAACTTTCAGACAATGAATCATCATCTTCACCTTCAATCAATTCGTTCGAAATTCGCTTCTTGACGTAGATTTTAGCCCCTTTATTGGTGGAATTCACAAACTCTAAACCTATAGTTCCATCACTGGGAACAGCACAAGCCCAAATTAGGGCAAATTTTCTTCTCCTAGAAAACCTATACTTACTAATAATGCTAGGAAAAATAGATTGAGTTCTTCTCTTACATGGGCAATTCGATGATACCCATAAAATCTGTGAGAATTCAGAGCTTGCAGTCGCAGAAGATGATCGGGAAATCATTAATATGTGTCCGATAATTGACACATAAAGGAATTGAAACGAGATACATACGTTCAAGAAACCTCAATCTAACCAAAACCCAGCTGATTTTATGGAATAAAGTTCAAGAATTTGATGTAAAGATTGAAGAAAGTTGAAGAATTTGATGAAAAGATTGAAGAAAGTTGAAGAATTTGATGTAAAGTTCGAAAAAAGTTCAAGAAAAACGTAACCTGGAGAGTTTTGGGAGCAGATAGATGGAATTGAAATTGGTAAATGTGATAACTTCCATGAAAAATTGAGCTGACGAAAGAGTGTTTTGAGAAGTAAAAAGGGATTGGTCCACTGGGAAATCAACAAGTCGACGAGGAAGCATCATCACGAATTGAGATTCAGGAGGATCATGTTCACAAATCCCAAACGGCAAATCACATATTAAAATAATCATATTTATTACCTTTTTTTCATTTTTGAGTAAATAGTTAAAATACTTCTACCTTCATACTAAAAACGTGTTAAGCATGTTTTGAGATCTTAAAGTATTGATTAAAGGTGAGAAAATGAAAGTTGGGAAAAATCAGTTTGGAAACTAAAACGGGTTTGTAACGTTGAACTGAAGTCATTATATTAACAAGAGTAAGTTAGAATTGAGTTAAAACCGTCATTTTAACATAGGGTTTTTTTTTTTTAGTTTGGAATTAGTTTGGGACCGAAATTGATTCTAATCGTTTCATGTGTTTTTCTAAATGTTGGGTAAAGACTATATGGTCGTTAAATGGTTGTTTTTATGATGTGCGATCATTTTACTTCTATGTTTTACTATAAATATATATTAAATGTTTTGTTAAATCGTAACACTGAAAAAATGATCTCTAATATCTTAAATTTTTAAATGTTATTGTTGAGAAACTAATTCCAAAGAGTGACAGTGTGATGAATGTTGAAGGACCTAAAATGTAAAGTTTGGATAATTGGATGGGTGTTAAGTGTTAACCGCCTGTTAGCATTTAAAATTCTGTTTTGTTTCGGTTAAGCTTGATTAGTATAAATGTAATAGATTAGGGTTCTTCATTTAATAAGATTTTCTGGTTTTCCTCTCAAATTCGAATTCTGATTTTGTTGATTGATACTTTATTTGGTATCAGAGCTCTCAGGTAGCTCCGATCCGACGTTTCAGTCAACAATCCCTCGGGAGATCTCCGATCTCCGTCTGAAATTGAATCAAGATTCATCGTCTTCTGATCTCCCCTCGGAGGTCGCCAAGATCGTCTCCAGGCAGAGTCAATCGTTTAGCCATGGTTGATGCAATCCCTGCAGGTGGTGTGAATCGGCAAGTCAGAGAGAATTACACGACGGTACCGCTGCAATGTCCTCTGTTAAATCAGTCAAATTACACCATTTGGACGGTGAAGATGAAGGCAATTTTCAACGTCCACGGGCTGTGGGACACGGTGCAACCAGCAGAAGGAGTTGAACCGGAGGAGAAGAAGAATAGTGCTGCGATCGCTTACATTTTCCAATCGTTGCCTGAAGACATGATTCTTCAAGTGGCTAATATGGATTCCGCAAAGGATATTTGGAATTCTATTAAGACCAGGTTTATTGGGGTTGAAAGGGTCAAGAAAGCAAGGATTCAGACATTGAGGAGTGAATATGATTCATTACGGATGAAGGAATCAGAAAGTGTTGATGATTTTGCAGCAAGATTGATGGCCATATCAAGTAAGTTCTCAAGTCTTGGTGAAACCATCGAACAATCTGTCTTGGTGAGGAAATTGTTTGATTCTGTCCCAGACAGGTTTGTTCAATTGGTAGCATCCATTGAACAGTTTGTGGATTTGGATGCAATGACAGTTCAAGAAGCAATAGGCAGATTAAAGGCCTATGAGGAAAGATGTGGTATGAAGAGTAAGACAGCAGGCTCTAAAGATGAGCAACTGCTTCTCACCTATTCTGAATGGCAAAACAAGGTGAGAGATGCAAAATCAAAGAAGAACTGGAAGGGAAATATGAAGTCTCAAGAAACTTCAAGGCAGGATTCTTTCAAGGGAAGGGATGGAGAGAAATCTGCAGGAAGGTTTAGGCAACCACAAAAGGGTAAAAAGGATAAGTCCAAGATAAAATGTTTTAAATGTGATAGAATGGGGCATTATGCCAGTGAATGTGCCAAGATTAAAGGGGCTGGTCAAGAAGCAAATTTATCACAGATAAAGGAGGAAGAAGATGATGAACCTGCCCTACTACTCATCTCAGAAGAAGAAATGCAGGAAGAATATGTGTTATTAAATGAACACATGGTTGTTCCTTCAAGATATGAACCTGATTCAGAAGAGAAGGGAATTTGGTATCTAGACAATGGTGCATCAAATCATATGACTGGTAAAATTTCTTATTTCTCTAGTATTGATAGAAAAATAACAGGTAAAGTTTCTTTTGGTGATGGGTCAAGTGTAACAATAGAGGGCAGGGGAACTGTTTTGTTAGAAGGGAAAACTGATGAACAGAGGTTGCTAACAAATGTTTACTATATTCCTCATCTTAAGAGTAATATCTTGAGTCTTGGGCAAGCTACAGAAGTTGGGTGTGAAGTGAAAATGAGTGGAGACCACTTGTGGTTGTATGATAGAAAAGGAGTTCTACTTATGAAGGTGAAGAGAGCTGCAAATAGGCTCTATAAGATAAGTTTGAAAACTGGTAGTCCTAAGTGTTTCTTGTCTAAAGTTGATGATCCCACTTGGCTTTGGCATGGGAGGTTGGGACATGTTAGCTTTAAGACTTTGGAGTCTATGACTAGAAAGGGAATAGTGCAAGGTGTGCCACAAGTCTCATACACATCCCAAGTGTGTGAAGCCTGCCTTGCAGGGAAGCATGCCAGGGATAGTTTTCCAAAGGAAGCCTCATTTAGAGCAAAATCTATACTAGAACTTGTATCTATGGACTTATGTGGTCCAATCACTCCATCTACCAAGTCTGGTAACAGGTACTTCATGTTGCTGGTGGATGACTACTCAAGGTTTATGTGGGTGTATTTCATTAGCTCTAAAGATCAGGCTTTTGAAACATTCAAGGCTTTCAAGAAAGAAGTTGAAAGTAAACTTGGCTCAAAGATAAAGGCTCTAAGGTCTGACAGGGGTGGGGAGTTCACCTCAAGTGAATTTAATCTGTTTTGTGAGCAAAATGGAATCAATAGACTCCTAACAGCTCCATATTCACCGCAACAGAATGGAACTGTAGAAAGAAGAAATAGGAGTATCATGGATATGACCAGGAGCATTATGAAAGCCATGAAAGTTCCAGATTACTTATGGGCAGAAGGAGTTAGGCAAGCTGTGTATGTGTTAAACAGACTCCCTACAAGAGCATTAGAAGATAGTACCCCTTATGAGATGGTTAAGAATAAGAAACCTAGCCTACACTATTTGAAAGTATTTGGGTGTGTAGGGCATGTGAAGATCACTCAACCAGGTTTGAAGAAGCTTGATGATAGGAGCACTCCAATGGTTTATTTGGGAGCTCAAGAAGGAACAAAGGGGCACAGAATGTTTGATGTTAATAAAGGGAAAATTGTTGTCAGTAGGGATGTAAAGTTTGAAGAAGGTAGGAGTTGGGATTGGAATGAGCATAAGCAAGAGAACTCAGAAGCAAGCTCTAGCTGGGTTGAAGCTGGTATACTAGAAGATTCTGATGAAGAAATTGGCATTGATGAGGGTAATGTGGAACAGCAGAATCAACCAGGGAATCAATCAGGGAATGAAGAAATAGATGCAGGCATTCCTGAAGGAAACACTGATAACTTGAGAAGGTCAGGCAGAACCATAGTCACTCCTGCCAGGTTAAATGATTATGTACTAGATCAGAGATTGAGATTAGTTATGCAGCAGCAAGAGGAACTTGATCAGATTAAGTTGTTACTGACACAAGCAGATGAACCAGTAAACTTCAAGGAGGCTATTGTGCAGGAAGAATGGAAAAGGGCCATGAAAGAAGAAATGCAAGCCATTGAAAGAAATGGAACATGGGTGCTGACAGATTTACCAAAAGGGGTCAAGCCCATAGGTTTAAAGTGGCTATTCAAGATTAAGAGGAATGAAAATGGAGACATATCTAAGTATAAAGCTAGATTGGTAGCTAAGGGGTATGTACAGGAATTTGGGATAGACTATGAGGAAGTATTTGCACCTGTGGCCAGGATGGATACCATTAGATTAATACTTGCATATGCTGCAAGTCAAAGTTGGAAAGTTTGGCACTTAGATGTAAAAGCAGCATTTTTGCATGGAGAATTGGAGGAACAAGTATATGTTGAACAGCCTGAAGGATACAAGGTAAAGGGTGCTGAGACCAAGGTATATAAATTGATTAAGGCATTGTATGGGCTTAAACAAGCTCCCAGGGCATGGAATCAAAAATTAGACAAAGTTCTAAAGGAACTTGGATTTAGCAGGTGTAAGCATGAAACTGCTGTATATACAAGGGTAAAGGGAAATTCAGTTCTAATTCTTGGTGTCTATGTGGATGATTTATTAGTGACTGGGAGTAATCAAGATGAAATTACAAAATTCAAGGTGCAAATGAAGTCAAAATTTGATATGACTGATTTGGGACTATTGAAGTATTATCTTGGTTTGGAAGTGCAGCAATCAGATCATGGCATTGGAATTAAACAGTCTGCATATGTTACTAAATTACTTAAACTGGCTGGTTTAGAAGATTGCAATGAAACCAGGATTCCCATGGAAGCAGGCTTGGTGTTGCAGAAAGATGAGGGTGGTGAGGCTGTTGATGCTACAGTGTATAGAAGACTTGTAGGATCACTAAGGTACCTCACTAATACAAGACCTGATCTTTGTTATAGTGTTAGCTATGTTTGCAGGTTTATGCAGGAGCCAAGGATTGCTCATATGAAGGCTGTGAAGCATATCATAAGATATGTAAAAGGGTCAGTGAATGATGGGTTGTTTTACTCAAGAAACTCAAGTAAGGGATTGAGTGGGTACTGTGACAGCAACCATATGATGAATTCTGCTGATGGAAGAAGTACTTCTGGCTATGTATTCTATTATGATGATTCAATAATTAGTTGGAGTTCATCTAAACAGAAAACGGTAGCACTTTCTAGTTGTGAAGCTGAGTTCATGTCAGCAACTGCAGCAGCACAGCAAGCTATTTGGTTATCTAGTTTACTTGAGGAGTTAACTGGTAAAGTGCAGGGCAAGACAGTACTATTTGTGGATAATAAGTCTGCCATTGCCTTAATGAAAAATGCAGTTTTTCATGGTAGATCTAAGCATATCAATCTAAGGTTCCATTTTATAAGAGAGTGTGTAGAGAATGGACAGATTTTGGTTGAATTCATAAGCAGCAGCAAACAGAAAGCTGATGTTATGACAAAATCATTGGCAAGATCAAGATTTGAAGAAATGAAGCTGCTGTTGGGAGTAAAGGATTATCAAAATTTAAAGAAAGATTCAAAGGTCAAGTCTTGAGTTGCAGAGTTGGTCACATTAGTATGTACAAACTCATTGAGTCACTGGCATGCGATGATGATTGACTGTGTGAGCTTAAATTTTGATCAATGAATGTTAATGAGAGGTTTTCCATACTTTGGAATTAGGGGGGAGTATGTTGAGAAACTAATTCCAAAGAGTGACAGTGTGATGAATGTTGAAGGACCTAAAATGTAAAGTTTGGATAATTGGATGGGTGTTAAGTGTTAACCGCCTGTTAGCATTTAAAATTCTGTTTTGTTTCGGTTAAGCTTGATTAGTATAAATGTAATAGATTAGGGTTCTTCATTTAATAAGATTTTCTGGTTTTCCTCTCAAATTCGAATTCTGATTTTGTTGATTGATACTTTAGTTATTAGTTTTCAATGACTTCTGAATATGATCAATCACAAGATTTTGTTAGTGTTGGATATGCATCTAGCAACGTAACCATTGTTGTGATTATTCATACTACGAAAAAATGGGCATATTTCGATATATATCAATGTCAAGTAGTGCAAATAGGACACAATGCAAGAAATGTGATATTTTTCATAAGGCAAAATCAAACTCGGCTTTGAATTTTTTTTAGAAAACTATTATAAAGTGGTGAGAACACCCCACCTTGATGTCAAACAACAATGTTAAATGATGACAACACTTGCAATTTTGATGAACATACAGTTTAGGATATGATCTCAAAGTTCGTGATTCAAGGGGGTTTGCCTTTGACGACTTCGACAAGCCACATTATTTCGATTATTCAAGAAACGCTCCAACTACGTTACACTCATGTAAGCCTCTCTACCCTTAGACGTGGGTGTTTTAAAATTATTATGAATGCTAAAGAATTATTAGTTTTAGTTTAGAAAACTTACAAACCGGTATAAACTGAACTAGCGATGTTTGATCGATTCTCCAAGGTTCGCCTGACATGTACTTTTGCAATACCGCTCATTGGGTAATCTTAATAAGTGACAAATGATGAAGGGCAATCTTAATAAGTGACAAATGATGAAGCTACAATTTCATTTGAATTGTTTGGGTATCCGCATACCGATAAAATATAATTAATTTGGATAATGTAATAAGAACTTATAAATTGAGAAACTAAGTTTTTTTTTAATTCTTTGATAATACATTGAACGATAATATCACATTGTCACAATTTAACAACTAAAATCAATATATAAACCGATTTACAACGTTTTTTTATGCTCCATGGGTTGCACAAGTCACTGATATGGTTGTGATTAAAACATATGGAACATACAAAAATATTATTTTAGACAAATGTTATGTGACATTTTTGTAAAAAATAACAAAAGATATTATTGGTGAGTAAAATTTTGTGACAAAACAAATTCGTGTTGTATGCTTCAAATTGTGACAAACCTACTAGATAGAATTTGACTTATGAAATGTTTGAATACGGCTTAAAACACAAAAGAAAGTTTACATATCGACTTGTGAGATGTTTAAATGCGGCCTAAAATGAAAAGAAAGTTTACAAATGTTACATTTTTGTCTTGTTAAACATCAATCGGTTAATAGACTTCTGACGAGTTGGTTATTTCTCGAATAATCAACCCATATGTTTGAAGTTTAAAAAAATACAATCACTTTTTATTAGATATTCATCATCTGACGAATTATTTAGTACTTAACCCAACTTTGTATAATAAAATAATAGATAAATTATCGAGTGTAAATTAAAAACTAAAAAGACCAAGGAAATGATACCAATGATTGGAAAATTTTGTAAGACAAATTTAAAGAAACACCTCCCATTCTTATTCTTTTTGTGCCGCCACATTAAACCCACGTCACAATTCCTCCTATTACAGATTTACCAACTATTGGATATAACATCACGTGCTACCCTATTTATGTTTTATCATCACGTGGCTTCCTTTACCATTCTTTTTCTCCAATAACCGCCATTATGTTCCCTTCTTCACACATAATTTATTCGCGATTTTCCTCCGTTGATCTCTACTTTGCCATTTCCTCCATTGAGGATTACGCGAATTCCTTCAACGGCTCCACACATCTGTATCTTGTGATTTCTTCCATCATATATTACAAGATTTACTCTGACGGCGATTGCGATTTCATTCATTCGCAACAACAACTACTCATTTCAGACGTCGTCGTCTTCAAGACCCTTCACCATCAAACTGCATCTTTCTCTTCTTCTTCCTTTCTACACTCCCAGGTATGTCTGATCAATTTCCCTTCCTCAATTTATTTCTTTCGCAATCAGGTATTCAACTTACCCTCGATGTCGTTCTCTAATTGCAATATTCTACAATTCTATAAGACCCATTAGTGTTACTACATGTTCCGAATTTCATTTTTATTTGAAATTCTTGATGTTCTTATTCATTTGGGTTTAAAAGTCTGTACAAATTGTAGAAGGGGCTGGCGGCGCAGCTTGTTGCCCGCCTCCCTTGTACTTTGGGTTGAGTTGTAACCAAAATTCGTAAACAATTTATTTTGGATGAAAACTAAACAATGAAATTGATAAAATCATTACTATCATATTATATTCTCGATGGAATTAGGGCTCCAAATCTTTTCCACAGCTGTACTTGCCTTCACTTTTGCCGTAATGCATATTTTTTATTGAATGGTTAATCGATGACTTGCCTGCAAGATTCCTGATTGCTTTCTCCATATACTTCCATCGTTTTAGGTTAATTTCATTTGTACTGTTGTTGGGTATTTAGGGTTTAAATTTGTTATAATCGAGATACAATTGAATCAACACATGAAAAGAATCAAGAACCAAATTGTTATTGAACAAGAATGGGAAATCAAACTATGAAAGATTACAAATCCCTAGCTCTAATATATCGAACTATTAGCTAACCTAACAGGAGCTAACAACCACTAACAGAAATGAAAACAGATTACAAACATTTTACACTAACAACCCCTCGACAATGAGAATTGTCAATATTAGCCCTCGAACTTTAATTTGACTTTGGTTGACCAGCAGAATTGCACTATTAACAATCTCCACCTCAATTCAACGGTTAACCAATTCTTCAACCAGTTCATATCAGTAAAACCCTGCATATCAACCTCTTGAACTTCAACATTAGCACCTAGTAACATTGGATCAATGATCTTGATAACTATGGTGTGTTTATATCCAATTAGTTAACTACATTGGGAAAAACCTGATACTGAACCAGCGCTAACCATTATCAACTTACACCAAGCATGCCTGAGCACTTCAGAAACTTAGAACCCGGCAAAGCCTTGGTGAAAACATCAGCAGCATTTTCTTCTGTACTGATCTGCTCTACAGCAACTTCATTAGAACTAACCACATCTCTAATGAAGTGTAACTTCACATTTATATGTTTAGTTCTTTCATGGTACATACTGTTCTTAGACAGCTGAACTGCTCCTTGGTTATCACATCTTACCTTAGCTTTAGCATCAATAAAGCCCAATTATTGAACAAAACCTTTCATCCATAAGGCTTCTTTGATAGCTTCAGTAAGAGCTACATATTCAGCTTCTGTACTAGATAATGCAACAACATTTTGAAGAGTAGCTTTCCAGCTAACCACACAATTGAAAATTTTAAAACAATATCCAGTAATGGACCTACCTTTGTCAAGGTCTTTAGCATAATCAGCATCAACAAAACCTTGAACCTTATACTCTGCATTCATCCTTACCTGGCTTAAACTCCAAACCTGCATTCCTAGTACCGGCAAGATACCGAAATATCCATTTAACAGCCTCCTAGTGTAACTTACCAGGATTTGCAAGGAACCTACTAACTACACTCACATCATAACTGATGTCTGGTCTTGAACAAACCATAAGATACATCAGGCTGACCACTGCATTTGCATAAGGAACTCTCTCCATAGACCTCTTCTGATTTTCATCTGCTGGACTATCCAATGAAGACAATTTGAAGTGTTGAGCAAACGGGGTCTTAACGGCTTTACAGTTCTGCATACTAAAAGTTTCAAGTATCTTGTGAATATACTTAGACTGAGTAATTCTAAGTATCCTGTTAGACCTGTCTCTCTCAATTTCCATACCTATTATCTTCTTACCATCTACAAGTTCCTTCATGTTAAACTCTGCTTTCAATAGATCTTTTGTCCTTTTTACTTCAAATGAACTTTTACATGCTATTAGCATGTCGTCTACATACAAGAGCAAATATACAAACTCACCAGGCTCATACTCCTTTATGTATACACATGAATCATATTGGCTCCTTGAGAAACCAGAATTTAACATGTGAGAGTCAAACCTCTTGTACCACTGCCTTGGGCTTTGTTTAAGCCCATATAATGACCTGTTAAGCTTGCATACCATCTGCTCCTTTCCCTTTTCTATGAAGCCTTCAGGTTGATCAATAAAAATATCCTCTTCCAATTCACCATGAAGAAAAGCAGTTTTCACATCAAGTTGTTCTAATTCCAAATCTTGAATAGCAACAATTGACAGAATTACCCTTATGGAAGAATGCTTAACTACTGGGCTAAAGATCTCATGATAATCTAAACCAGCCCTTTGGGTGAATCCTTTAGCAACTAGCCTAGCTTTATACCTAGGTTCATCTCCGGGTTTCATAGGATCCTTGATTTTAAACAACCATTTACAAGCTGTGATCTTCTGATTTACTGGTTTTCTAACCAATGTCCAAGTTTTATTCTTGTGCAGAGATTCAACTTCCTCTTGCATAGCAGTCAACCACTTAGCGTTGTCACAAGACTCTATAGCATCTTTATAAGTCATGGGTGTATTTAAGACATCAGTTTTAGTAGCAATGAAAACAAATGCAGACACATCCTCATTCCTAAACCTTAATGGTTTAACTATAGCCTTTCTTGGCCTATCTCTAGCTAAGCTAAACTCAGAACCCTGCACTCCAGGATTTGGCAACTCCACCTCATTAGTGTCACTTCCACTATCTCCATGAGCACTGCTGTCACCTTGCACATCAGCTTCTACATTAACCCTGTTCTTCTTAACTTGCTCCACCTCAATAACAAGTTCCTTATCACTTGACTTATGTAAAATAGGTTCACTTTGTTTCCCTATATCCTTATAATAGACATTTTCCTTAAACACAACATCCCTGCTAACTATAATTTTTGGACTACCTTCTTCCAATCTTAGCAACCTATACCCTTTAACTCCATCTGAGTATCCCACAAACACACACCTACAAGCTCTAGCCTCTAGCTTATCTTGTTTCACATGAACATAAGCTAAAGTACCAAAAACCTTCAGGTTTGAATATTCTATTCTCCTACCTGTCCACATTTCCATAGGTGTTTTACATTCAATGGCAGTAGATGGGCTCCTATTGATAAGATAAGCAGCAGCAGTTACAGCTTCAGCCCAATAGACCTTAGGCAATCCAGAACTAATTAGCATGCACCTCACTTTGTTCAACAAAGTCCTATTCATTCTTTCAACAAGACCATTCTGCTGTGGGTTACCAGGTACAGTTAAGTGTCTCTTAATCCCCTTTTCCTTACAGAAATCATTAAACAAACCATTACAGAATTCAAGTCCATTGTCTGTTCTCAAAACCTTAAGTTTCTTACCTGTTTGGTTTTCATTAATAGTCACCCACTCTTTGAATTTCTGAAAAGTGTCACTCTTATGTCTAAGAACAATTACCCAAACTCTTCTTGAATAATCATCTACAATGGAAAGGAAATAACTAGCACCTCCAACAGATAAATTTCTTGCAGGACCCCATAGGTCAGCATGCACATATTCCATGATTGTTTTGGAACTATGTGTACCACTACCAAATCTGACCTTATGGGCTTTACCCATGACACAGTCATCACAAAAACCAACTCCTGTTCCTGCAAATTTCCCTAAATACCCCTGCTTCTTGAGTTCAATTAGACCTTGGTCACTTATGTGACCAAGTCTTCTGTGCCACAACTCTGATTCACTTAGCTTAGTTGATTCAATAGCAGGGTTTGCATAGGGACTAGTTATACACTCAAGAAAATAGATGTTTTTTTCACCTCTAGTACCTGATAATAATACCCTTGACCCTTTAACTACTTTTGCCTTCCCATTCCTTAGACTAACACCACACCCTTCTTTCTCTAATGTACCTAATGAAATCAAATTCCTAGTTAGATCAGGAATGTACCTCACATTCTGAAGTTCCACTGTTGACCCATTGTCCAAGCTAATGATAACAGTTCCTTCACCTGCTATCTCACAGGCTCTACTGTCACCAAGTTTCACTGATCCCATTCTCTTGTACTCTAAATTCTTGAAATATGACTTACATGGAGTCATATGATAAGAACAACCTGAGTCCAAGATCCAACTATCTTGAATTGATCCCTTAGACACTACCAACACCTCTGAACTATCATACCCTTCAAATGGATCCTCTTGTGAAGCATTCACCTGTGGTTTTGTATAACTTTGATCATTCTTCTTTTTATTTCTTTCAGGACACTCTCTTTTGAGGTGTTTGTCTGATCCACACACAAAACACCTCCATTTGGCAGATCTTGACTTGGACCTGTATGATCCCCTCTTCCTTTGACCCCTTGATTCTTGCCTTCCTCTAACCATTAACCCATCACCAGCTTCCTCTTTGTCACCCGCTTTCTTTTTCAATTCCCTGGACTTGAGTGAAGCTAGTACATCTTCCATTGAAAGAGTTTCTCTTCCATACATTAAAGTATCGACAAAATTCTCATAACTGGGTGATAATGCAGCAAGAAACAGTATGGCTTGGTCTTCGTCTTTAATTTCAACTTCAATGTTTTCAAGATCAATGATGATCTTATTGAACTCATCTGATGCCTCATTATGTTCTTTCCTGATGTAATCTGAAATGTATACAGTTTCTTCTTCAAATAAAGTCGATTCGAGAGAGATTTCGTCATGTAGAGGCTTTCTAATTTTACCCAAACTGCAGCCGCAGTTTGCTCCTTTGCCACCTCCCTTAATACTCGATCACCAAGACTCAAGACAATCGAGCTATGGGCCTTATCGAGCATCTCCTGCCAGTCTTCGTCAGAAATCCCATCAGGTCGTCCTGGTCCTCCCAACGCATCCGAAGTGCCTTGATAAACCAGAAATGCCCGCATCTTCAGTCTCCATAGGCTGAAATCATTTTGGCCGTCGAATTTCTCAATCGCAAACTTGCTTGACACCATTTCTTCAAATTGGAACTCAGACGAGAGTGAGAAACCCTCAATTTAATGTTACGCACACAAGAACACCAGATGATTTGAATACCTTTCTCGATCGAAGAATACCTAAGCCGATCGGTGGCTCTGATACCAATTGTTATAATCGAGATACAATTGAATCAACACATGAAAAGAATCAAGAACCAAATTGTTATTGAACAAGAATGGGAAATCAAACTATGAAAGATTACAAATCCCTAGCTCTAATATATCGAACTATTAGCTAACCTAACAGGAGCTAACAACCATTAACAGAAATGAAAACAGATTACAAACATTTACACTAACAACCCCTCGACAATGAGAATTGTCAATATTAGCCCTCGAACTTTAATTTGACTTTAGTTGACCAGCAGAAGTGCACTATTAACAAAATTAATTTTCAATATTATTTTCCTATAAAATTTGTATAATTCCTACCTATATACGATTAGTCCCATTATCATATTGAGATGACACACTCTTTAGATTACTAATACTTTGTTAGGTTTGTTGACTGCATATGCAACATTACTACCTGTTCTGATTGCCCATTATTCTTCACCAGTTCCATTTTCGCTATATTGGAATACGTTTCATCTATATTTTTAGATGACCTTCTTTCTATTCTTAACAATAGTATCTTCTGTTGTGATCGAAGTTTCCCAATTAGTGCCTTCGTTGTCATTTAACGGTTCCCTTTTTCTTATGCCATTTAACGGTTTGCTGTAATTCTGCCATAAGATCGCTCTATTGTTTGTGTATGACCCATTTACACTTTAATGGGTATCATTTTATGACCCAGATTATGTATACAATAAACCATTCATTGAGTTCAAATACATTTCAGAAGTCATAGCTAATATATATGCTCAAAGATAGATAAACAAACTGAGATAAATGAAAGAGATAAAAAAAAATTCTAAAGATGGTACCAATGTGGCCGTATCACTACTGGTATGTTCTGTGAACTTTTAGCAACTTATTTTTATTTAATTTTCAACAAAATTGAAAGTTGCTATTATAAAATCTTTAAATCTTGCTCCTCCTCTTACTGTTAAAGGATATATATGTTCTAATCATTTGTGGATGTTCATTAGGTGTCTTAACATTTTAGCCCATTTTTGGATTAATATATTATCATTAGTGTTGCATTTTAACTAGAGGTGTACAAAAAAACCGGTTTGCAAACCGAACCGGTATAAAAACCGAAACCGGTTCGGGATAAAAACCGGTTTTAAGAAAACCGGTTCGGTTCGAGTATAAACTGGCGGTTCCACATCGATTTGACATTCTCATCTAGCGAACCGGTTCCAAACCGGTTGTCTTTGAAACCAATTTGGAACCGGTTTATAAACCAGTTTGGAACCGGTGTAGAAACCGGTTTGAAACCGCTTTAGAACCCATCTCCTTTTTCTAATTTCAGTTAACCATTAATCTCTTAAATGCTATTAGCCGTAATTAGATGGATCTTAATTGAAATAGCCGTTGCATTTTAAAGAAGATTTCTCAATTAGGCTTAAGTGACAATGTCAACTTTTAATTACATTGTAAATAATTAAATTAGCCATTGAACATTTTATATACGTTAGAAAGAAAATTTCTTTTTACTAGCAGAACTCAGTCCGTTATAAATAAAAGTATTACATTTTTAGTTCTACTAATACTTGTAGCCTGCCTTTGGTGTTCAAGCTTTAGAATTTTAAGCTTTGGAATTTTAGTAATGCATTTTTAGCCATTTTTTTCTCTTATATTAAGCCTTAAATTTTGTTTAATTGATTATTTAAGAGAATTAAAATAAAAACCGGTTTTTTTTACAAACCGGTTCAATCCAAACCGGTTCAATCCAAACCGGTTTCAAACTGAACTGATTCAGTTCTATAGGTTTGAGGTCTTGTTGCTTCAAACTGGTTTGTAACCCGAACCGATTTTGACCAAACCGGTTCTGACCAAAGTTGACCAAACCGGTTTCGATTTACAACCCGAACCGGTTTGGAAAAAAACCGGTTTTGTACACCTCTAATTTTAACCATCAGTAACCAAAATCCCTTTTAGAGGGTATGATAATCAACATGATAGAAATATAAGTAGGTATAATTATGATGCTAATTTAGTACGTATTTTCAGGTTAAACATTCACTGTTGCTTTATAGTAGTACAAGTAATTATATTTTATATGGTTTAAAACATATAAGTTTTAACTATAAAACTCTATACCCATTTTCTATGTCTTTTAAATGGTTAACATGTTGTAAACATATAAGTTTTAACTATAAAACTCCATACTCATTTTCTATGTCTTTTAAATTAGTTAACATGTTCAATGGTTCGACACGAAACAAACCTGAATCGGTAACAAACCCGTAAAACATATCAACAGGTTTAAGTAACATTTTCTATCACGTTACGAACCAAACACAAAATTTGTGGATTTGGGCTTATTCAAAACAGAACCGTGTAAGTTTCGGGTGACACCCATAAACGCTTATTTCGCTATGAGTATTTAATAGCTATTTATTTTATGACTTAGTATATTAAATTATGTCCTGTATTTGTTATAAAATTGCATCTTCTTCTTCTTCCAGAGATGTTATTTCAAGTGTGTAATTTTACGGTTTATGACTATACATTGTCATACTCGATGTCGAGTACTATTAAACGGTTTATTATCAGCCTTTTTATCCGCTTTACAATTTACTCTTGGCTTTATTCTGCAGATAAGTATTATTCCTTTCTATTGTGTATTCATTTGTCAGCTTTATTGATACCTGTGGCTGCACAACCAAAAAATAACTACAATGCACAGCAACGCGCGCTATAGAACATCTTGTTTGCCTATATACAATAACGAAACCTTCTTATTGGTGACTAGAAAATTTACAATGTATCTTTAGAAGCGACTAATCGCGAACCCAAAACACATTGTTCGGTAGGACAAAATTGTTATAAAAAATACATCACTCCCATAGAAGTAAAAAACTAAGATTGACGTTTTCGTTCTAACTTAACAATTATTTAGAACCCCAAAGAGAACACTCTTTTCAATAACACTTCACAACAAAATGCAACAAAAATTGGCTGTACCTCAAAATTTGCCAAAACTTACAAGTCTCATCTAAAAGTCCTGAAGAAAAATGTATTTCATGAAGCAAAACAATACAATAATGGGTCACAATAATCTTTCTCCATCTGCTCATCAGACATTGAACTCTACCAACAAAAGCTTCCATATACATTCAAAAAGTTGCCTCAAAGAACTCCTCGGCAAGAACCGAGTCAGATTTCAGATTTTTCGGGCTCGAGAGACTGGAAAGCCAACCTACATACAACATATGGTGCATGGAGCACCAAGATCATGACTCTTCTCTTTGCAAATAATGTCTGCTTACACTCTTCATTCGGGTTTCAAAATCACCCATGTTCCAAACCCATAACTTTCAGACCACGAACAAGTAACCTTACTGGTTTCTTCAACTTATTCCTGTGTAAGGCAATCATTCATTTTCAGTCAAAAACAGATTTCAGTAGCTAACTAGCTATTTATATAGTAGTAACTTATTAGTGATATTATCATCAAGCCAAAATCAATTTGGCTTGTGTTTATATCGAACAGGTCAAATATAGAAGATAACTTTAGCTAAAAGAACTGTAAATTGGGTCGCATGTTGCCAAGAGTCAGTTTTTACTCGATACTACCTCCTATATCGTTTGCAAGTCAACCTAAACCGTTTCAACATGTACTAAAGTTTCCTTCATCAATTTGTACATGTTTTGACCCGTTACCCAACCCGCATGTCTTGCAAATCCTACAAAAAAGAGGAAAACAAAAATTACCTCTAAGCAAGAAACAAAGCTTCCAAATAGTCATCAATATAAGCAAGGCACGGCCAATGATCTGTCCGGATCCTTACTAGAGTTGAATTTACCCCAACTTCCATTTGAAAAAGAAGATGAGACGTAGGAGGAAGGAATATCAAAATATGAAACCGACCCATGTTTCTTTTATTAATATGAAGGTTACTCCCTTTGTCATCTTCTTCTTCATCATACTTGAGATAAAGTGGGCCCTCGGTCATATACGGGTCCACAGCAGCAACTTCAAGACCAGAACCAGAAGCATCATCATCATTCCAAATAATGTCACTTATGATCCCTCCATCCTTAACAATATTAATTAGTGCATCGCCAATGACGTTAACAACAAAAGCTGACAAATTCTTCTCAACAGCTTGAATTAAAGAATTTGCTGAAACTTCGAGAAACTTGACAGATCGTGTTCCGTTGACAGCTGTAGCACCTTTACCTCCTTTTAAAGGAAAGGTCTCTCTCCCAGTGCTGGATGAACTACCACACGCTTCCCATAAAGCATTAAATAAATTTACATAATATCCAGGTACTTCTTCAGCATGAATGTCGTCTGGAATTAAAGCTTTAAGAAACATGTCTTCTATGCCTACGGTAATACTCTGGAGGTGACCACTGATGATCTGACCATTTTCTGCATTTGCTTCTATGGACACGTCGACAAGCCCCGGTGTTGGTTCTCTCGGTTGCAATTCAATCAAAACATGGGCATTAAAGCTTTCCTTTTCTTCTTCTTCTACGATACCATTGCTCACAGGAACAATATCTAGTGAATCAGTTTGACTTTTACTGGAAGGTACGCTTTTGGTGGGTTCCCCAAGAAGAAAAGGTATGCGGTAAGGTGGAATTGACCCGAATGGTGCTGAAGAAGTAAACTTGAGCACAGTAGCATACAATGCAGGATGAAGCAAATCCACCTCAGCAGATCCATTGTTTCCCCATACTTGATTGAATGGTTCAGACTGAAACCTCAAGGTACATGCTATTCCAATTTTGATACCCGGCGTGTGTCTGAAATCAGGAATCAATGAAAAATGTTTCCTCAATATTTCAACAATTTCTGAAACTTTAGAGTCTGTTACACGTAGAGGTTCCTGTGATTGATTGGGTCCTTCAAGTGCTGGAACAATTGGGATTTCGGTGTTGTTTTCGGGTGTTTCCGGTTGCCATGTTGGGGTATTATTGTCTGTGATGACTTCCATATAATAGGGCTTTTCACCACTAATGTTGAAGGAAGCCAAAGACAAGGACCAAGATTGTTTGACCAATAATGGTACTACTCTTTCAAGGTGGATATAGGATGAAATATCTTTTGATTTTTTAGAATCATGAGAAAATCTAGGAGATTGAACTGTGAAGTATGGGGTGGAGTGAGAAGATGGAAGCTGATCCCCAGTGCTCAGCAAGTGTCTGAGCTTATTTCCTGGTACACAGAGCAGCATTCGCAAGTATATTCTGGGAAACAAAATATTATATCAGTTTTAGAAAGTAAATGCAGAAAAGTTCTTTCAGATTGGAAAGTCTTAAAATTTAAGTTCAGCTAAAAAAAACGAGTAAAAGTGGCAATTCCATCCTGTTGTTTATGAAATGGGTATGTTCTATTTCTAATGGGTCAAAGGGGTACATACAATAAATAGAATACAAATCAAATGATGTAAGGTAAAAAGGCTGTAGAATGAAGGGGTTAAATCAACCAAAGTATATTTTTACTGCATACAAGCTCCTATGTGTTTCTCTTCCACTAGTACAAATCATTACAGTAATAACAATGTTTTAGTAATATTAACTATCCCATTGATGATTTAATGTTTTTTTAATCAGCAAAAAAGTGATTGTGGGTCAACCCTACCTATTTTGAGCAATTAATAAAATCATTACCACTACAGATTACAGAATTTTGGTTCTGTGTACCTTGCATTGTCACGAACCTCAAGATCTGGATAATGAAGGCAAGTGAACGCAAAGAGACGAGATAGTGTAGGGAAGATTCTAGAGCTTTGGTGGTGCATCAATATGGTTCGACACAGAACCAGAACTTTACTTCCTTGAGACCATGATCTTAATCCTGTATCAAGCCCATGTTTTTCAATTAAAATACTCATGTATTTACCAAGTAGATCTAGCAGTCCACCTGGAGAAACCGTATCATTTTCAGCGATTTTTCCAAACAGTGGGAAATAAGAGCCCAATTGACAGTCAACTTTGACTTTTGGAAGCAAATGATAGTCAAATGTCTTAAGCAGTTGCTCTCCTAAAAAGTGGTGCTTATGACACCTTAGCAAACGGTTGATGAAAGCTGCCATTACAGGAATTAATCCCCGAGACGCTAATGTCATAGTCACTAGCATCCTCTGGCATAATGAAAGATCAATGCATAAATATAAGAATACAACACCATTATATATAATCTTCTGTAGAATATGAAATGTCATGAAAACACCACAAACTGCCTCTTTTAATATTTGAATGACCACCTTTCAGATTTGCCATAGATAACCAACAAATAAAACTTTTCATGGGACCAGCCTCCCACTACATATCAAAGAATGTATCAAGTTTGTGTTCGTATTAAGTTTAATATTTATAATACAAATAGGTTAAATTATTGTTTTTGAAGTGGATCCACATAAAAAATATCAAAATGGTCTCAGATTGCAAGTACAACAAAGAGTTTCATGTTGGGACCAGATTTGCATGTTTATAAACAAATCCACTAAAGACATAACTTTACCAATTTGCATTACAAAATGCAAACATCTATACAGAAACAGACCAGATATAATTCTTGATATAATCCTTAATCTATATTTATTAGTTTGTTTGGTTCTTTTTCCAACATAATTTGTTCAAATTTAGCTACCTGACCATGCACAAATCACAATAAAAGGATGATAAGTAATATTACTCAATATATAGATTTGCTGATCATTTAGGAACAGGACAAATCCTAGGATTACTAACTTAAAAAGTGGAAGAACATAGCAATGAAAGGTCTTATATTGTACACTAGTATATTTATCTATAAAGTCAGACATAGATATGAAAGGTCTTACATTGTACCTCTGTAGCATGGAAGATTGTAGACTCCACAAGAACCCTAGTGGAAGAACCAGTATCAGAATGAGAAGACGCACCTATCAAAAGTTTATGAAAAGTACGAAAAGCAACAGATGTTTCTGTGCTCCATGGCGGCAACCATTTGAAACCAGATACGGACTCAAGAGCATCTTCAAATAGCTTCACAACAGACCCTTCAGAGCTACCTACATTCGAAACCATTTCACCATTTGCATCTGCCAGTCTAGACTTATCAACTAAGATTGAACAATATACAATCAAATCAAGCTTCAATGCTTTTAAAGCAAGCGGATCAAACACACTCGGGTAAAACCGTAAAGCTGTTGCAAACAATTTCTCGTTACTCACCTTCCTCTTTAACATCACCAGTCCCATGAAACCCAATAACCAGTGAAGTGCAAGCAATCTAAAAACCAAAACATTCTGACTTTCTCTCGAAATTAACGAAACACGTCTAATAACTTCATCTTCATGTCCACTAAATGCTTCTGGAAACTGTAAATACATCCCTAGATACGCATGACAAAGCAACATATCGGACGTATTAAGCAGCCCCGAAAACTGCACCTTCAACAAAGAAGCCTGCAACTCTAATGCCACGGCAACCGGCATAATAACCGACATAAACTCAAACAATCCAAAAGGAGTTAAATACTGTGGCCATTCAAGCAAAAAAGACATCACCCTCCTCAATTCCTTACTACCTAAACCAGCATACTCTCTCCCCAAATTTCCCCCAATCAGAGATTGAGGAACATTAAACGGTATCAACGGAATCGAATTACTAAAAACCGAAACGTTTACCTTCGAGATCACTATCCCGTGAACCACATTTGCTAGCATCAACACATAGCTTTGAGCCACATGAGTCTTCTCACTTTGACACAACTCCCATAGATGTCCCGCAGTTTCCGATAACAAACTAGGGCACTCTCTCTCTAACTCACGCAAACATTCACACGCAGCACCGCGTAACTGCCGGTCTGATCCGTGATTCGGCCGGTTCACCACCGTCAACAACACCTCAATCAAATCCTCGAGTTGACTCGCGTAAGTCAAAATCGAATTAGGCGTTTTACTATCGTTGAAACTATCGATGGTGAAGAGGATGAATATGGATGTAGAGGATGTAATAAGCTGCTCTTTGAGTGAGTAAGTGATTGAAACGCCGTCGTTAGGGGAATTGATGACGGAGCGGAGGGTTTCGAGGAGGCGGATTAGGTTTTGTTCGGTTTCGGAACTGGATTCCGGCTCGGTGAAGAAAGTGGTGAAGTGTTCTTCGAGGAAGACGGTGATGAGGAGCTTGAGGTTTAGGGGGAGGTCTTTTCGGAGGATTGAGGCGAGGCAGAGATCGTAGAGAGATTGGCCGGTGTAGTTGAGTGAGGTCCAGCGATCACGGCGGGATCCGCCGTACTGGTGGTCGTCGATTAGGGACTCCCATTCTTGCGGTGTTAAGGGTTTCAACGGCGCCGGCGTCGGCGTCGGTGCCGGAGTGTTGTCCATTTTGGGCGTGTTTCAGTAGTTACTTTTACTTCGTTTTGTGGATAGAGGGGAGAATTCAGTCTACCATTTATCGCAACCTAACCGTTTTTTTTTTATTATTATTATTACTACCGTTAAAACAATTGGCAGTACATTATGTTGGCTTTACAATAGACTTTTGCTATACCTCATAGAAAAACTACTAATCTCATATTAACCTCTTTTTCAATTTACTCTTTGTCGATTAAGGCATGACGGTCGTCCAATGGTATATCAGACATTCGGACGGTTGTTCAATGAGTAGTGGACCTCGTATGAAAGAAAGGTATGAGGTCTTTCTATGACAAACTTTAGTCTGGATGGTCGTTAAGCTTTCTAGGCATTATCCGACACATGGTGTGTGATTAGAATTCATATGATGTATATTGTCAGACAGATAGTGTATGATTAGAATTCAGATGATGTGTGTATAGTAGCCCCCTTACAATACTATATTATACTATATACAGTTTTTAATGGACGTGGATAGTGCTCTCCAGGGGTGGATCCAGGAAAAAAATTCAAGGGTAGTGTTAAAAAAAATATTTGTCGGGACTAACAGGGGTTCGGGAGCAGCGCCCCCGAAATTTTTTTTAGGTAATTAACGGGCTTTTAATCATATTTTCAAGTCATAATTTAAATAAAAACCATAAAATTTCTTCGAAGGGTAGCGTAAAATATTTTCAGGGGTAGCGAAATACAGAAAACCAAAAAAATTGCACATCGCAGTAAAAGTTCAGGGGTAACGGGTGCTATCCCTGGGCGGTGGGTAGGTCCGCCCCTGGTGCTCTCGCATGATTAGGTTATGTGACCCCTATGGTTGGATTATTGGAAGACACATGACAGTCTTCGATAGTTTAAAATTCTTTTGTTGGTTTTTGTTAAGAAGAATGTCCTTCATCAATAAACATGTGTAAACACCACACAATTAATAAGGTAGTTGGTGGTGTAGTGGATAGAGCTATCTAACTTTTGGTTCTAGGTTTGGTCCTTGAAGCGTTTAGTTTATAATTCTTTTTTCTTTTATAATTTTTTTCTTTTAGGTTTTTTTCTTTTTAGTTTCACACCATTAAGTTTACTTATCAATTTTATTTTCTCTATTATTATATTTAACGTCTTTTTGCATTCATTTTGTATTTTTGTGATTTTTTTATATTGCGCTCTAATAATGTAACTATTTGTGTACTCGTATTATCCCGCCGCACATGCATGTAATAAAACCTATGTACAATTTTTAAATAGGTGAATAGTACTTGATTTTTATTGGGTTACATGACTCTATTGGATGGATGTTACATAACATCTTTCAGTTTTTTAAAAGTGTTCACTCCGTAGATAAACGTGTAAACGCAACACAAAGGTGGTGTATTGAGTCGTGTAACAAAATCTATAGGTATTAGGTTTGATACTTCGAGCGTTTGACTTCTAATTCTTTTTTCTTTGGTAATACCTTTGTCTTTTTTTATTTAAGTTTCCTTCATATTAATTTCACACCGTTGCGTTTACGTATCGTTTTTTTTTTATTTTCTCTATTATTTTTGTTTAATGCCGTTACATAGTGTTTTTTGGCTTTTTTTTTTACGATTTTTTAGAATAATGCAAAGTTTGTGCACCCTTGTTATATTCCTTCTAACGCGCGAACAACACTATATAGTTCTATAATTAATCGAGGATGATATCATCATATAACCTCAATTGCAATACTTGTTTAATTTTCAACATCTTTATTAAATATTTTAACATTCTCTTGGAGGCACACTACAGTTTATACTTTACAACAGTTTTTGCTTCCGTTCTTCGACACGCATATGGAACATATAACTAGCTAAGTAGATAGTTTTTGAATCACAATTATATCCATTAACAGTACAACAACTATGACGAAGCTTTTAAACTTAACTTGTAAAATGATTAGACTTGAGATAACTACTTGGCCCGGGGATCATTACTCTCTAGAGAAACACCACGCGGATCTTCCCTCACTAGCAAGGCCAAAACGTTGTGCGAACTCCATGTTTTGGTTAGATTGGTCCTTGAGTCGCTTAGTGTAATCGCGAATATAGCATCGAATCCACCTGCACCAGGAACTCCAGCTAACAAGACACCTTCCGTGTCCATGGTCACATCCAGGAGGCGAGTTTGTGATTCAGGTTCAATCTGCGTAAATAGGTTTGACATTCGGAGTCAAAGGATGAATTTTATTCTATATAAGTGATGTATTGACTACGGAGAAAAACAGAATAAGTAAGAAAGTTGAAAGAACTAACCGGGATGCCTGCAGCCTCACCCATCTGCCGCATATGACACCAGATCTTAAGCATAGCCTCTCTAGCTCCCAATAATGCTTCAACAAGTTCTATATGACTTTCTTCGCTAAATTGCGCCTTCCACTGCTCAAGAAGTAGATTTCTGTTTATTAGTAATTAAACAAACAAACGTACCAATTAAAATCTCACTCGTAGCAAAACTATTTGTAGGTTTTGCAGACGGTGAAGCAAAGACAAGCCTTTCTTGTATCCCAAAAGATAGAGAGGTTGCTCCACGAAGACCACTGCTATAAAAAACGTCTTTTTTTTCGTAATTACAGAATTTGAATATCTCAACAGATCGAGGGTTTTAGTCAATATTGACTCTTATAAAGTTTTTAAGTCAAGGAGATGAAATGACCAAACACAACATGTCTAAGGCTTGAGCTTTATTTTATCTACTAGAGAAATTGGTAATTAAGTAAAGTAATTATATGTAGGAATTGCTGTTAAAAGGAGGATAAAAAATATAAGTAAACACACTCATTTACTATGATAAATAAATGGAATGAAATAGATAACCTTTTCTGATTTATACATGCTGCAGCTGTCAATGACTGATTTATATGCATCCCAGTTTTCTGCAGCCAACTTGCTTAGCAAATTAAAATGTGCTTCAAGTGCTGCCAAGATCGTATCAACAACACGAATCGATCAAGAACGAGAGAAAATTTTATTAAGAAGAATGAGAATTACACGAAGCAGAAAAATCTCTAAACGATTACAATAAGCTAAACAAACTTATAACAACTAATTACAACGGTAAACTAAACTTAACACATTTACTACAACTACCACCCTTCAACTTCTCTCAAACATGCAGTTTCTACCCAAACTTATACACGCCTAAATCCTTCATTAAAATAGTTCCAATTTGGTCCTCCAAATTTAGGTAACTTGTCAAATGCGTCAATTACTTTTCTGTTAACAAGAATTAACAGATTTAATCAATCTTCTTACAATCTCCCCCGTAATTCTTGATCACAGAAATATCATCAACCCGTTTAGCAACCATAAGACATTAGCAGCATGCACCAGTGACCCCATAGAGTTTGTATGCATGATGTGCCTTACAATCACCAAAACAAATTTTGATATTCCTGCCATTTCCAAGTTTTAATTTCAGTCACATTACTGCATTTTCAGTACCTCATTTGCAGTAATGATCAACACCAAGCAATGACCTCATTTCCTCAAACTTTGGCCTTGCCAATCCTTTAGTCATTATATCTGCCTTCTGATTTTCAGATCTCACAAACACCACTTTAATCAATCCCTTTTCAATACTTTCTCTAATAAAGTGAAACCTAAGGTGTATGTGTTTTGAACGACCATGGAATACAGGATTCTTCATGAGCTCAATAGCAGATTTGTTGTCTACTTTTAGCTCAACACATCCTTGTTTATAACCTGTTATTTCCTCCAACAAACCAGCTAACCAGATGGCTTGACATGCTGCTCCTGTAGCTGCCATAAACTCTGCTTCACATGAAGAAAGTGCTACTGACTTTTGCTTCTGTGATAGCCAGGTTATAATAGACCCATTGAAATAGAACACATTCCCAGAGGTGTTTTTACCATCATCACTATCCATCAAATAATTGCTGTCACTGAAGCCTTCCAAACCTCCTATCTTTCCTGTCCTGTAATGCAATCCGTATCCAATTGTGCCCTTCACATATCTGATAATTTGCTTCACTGCCTTCATGTGACTCACCTTTGGACTCTGCATGTACCTGCACACAATACCAACAGAAAAACATAGATCTGGTCTAGTTTGGATTAGATACCTTAGTGACCCAACAAGTCTCCTATACAATGTTGCATCAACTTCTTCACCCTGTTCATCTTTATGAAGCCTAACCCCTGGATCCATTGGAATCTTAGTGCTATTACAGTTTTCAAGTCCTGCAAGCTTCACCAACTTCTCAGCATAAGCTGCTTGTTTAAGGTAAATTCCCTCTGAAGTTTGTTTAACCTCTATACCCAGATAGTAGCACAGCTCACCTAGATCTGTCATTTCAAACTTAGATCTCATTTGACTTTTAAACACACTAATTTCCTGATAGTTATTCCCTGTAATGAGCAGATCATCTACATATACTCCAATAATCAATATTGATTTCCCCTTTGTTCTTACATACACAGCCTGCTCATATTGGCATCTTCTAAAGCCTATTTCCTTGAGAACCCTATCAAGCTTCATATTCCAGGCTCTTGGAGCCTGCTTAAGCCCATATAAAGCCTTTTTAAGTTTGTATGCCTTTCCCTCACTTCCTTTGATTTCAAACCCTTCAGGTTGCATCACATATACATCTTCTAATAATTCCCCATGAAGAAATGCTGCTTTTACATCCAGATGGTATACTTTCCACTCCTCTCTAGCAGCATATGCTAATATCAACCTTATGGTTTCAATCCTAGCAACAGGTGCAAAAGCCTCCTCATAGTCAATTCCATGCTTTTGAACATAACCTTTTGCCACCAATCTTGCTTTATACTTTGACACAGTTCCATCAGCATTCCTTTTGATCTTGTAAAGCCACTTCAAACCTATTGGTTTGCACTTTTCTGGAATATCCTGCAATACCCAAGTCTCATTTCTCTCTATAGCTCTCAATTCCTCTTTCATGGCCTTCCTCCATTCAGAACTCTGATTTGCTTCTGTATATGATAAAGGCTCATCTTCTTGAGTCAAGAGAAGTTCTACTAGCTCCAGTTCCTCCTGCCTCTGCCTTCCTAAATTTATTCTAGGATCTAATACACAATCCTGCAGCCTAGGGGGAACCTTAGTACTTCTAGTAGAAGTCCTAGTGGCCACAACACTAGCAGGTTCAGTGGAACTAGAAGCTTGATTAGTAAATGAGGTATGTCCTACCTCTACCTCCTCTTCACCATCAGAAACATCTGAATCATGATCATTTCCTTCCTCAGAATTACCACCCATGACCACATCTTGACCCCCTTGATGAGTGAAATCCATTTCACTCCAAGTTGTCATAGGAGCTTTTCTTTTATTCTGAGAAGAAACAGATGACCACATCCATTTCCTGCCTTCTTCAAATTTCACATCCCTACTAACAACTATCCTATTATTAGAAACATCCAGCATTCTATATGCCTTGGAACCTTCTTCACTGCCAAGATGTACCATAGGGTGACTCCTATCATCCAATTTCTTTAACCCAGGCTTTGTGTCTTTGACATGCCCAATACAACCAAACACCTTTAGGTGACTTAGATTTGGTTTCTCACCTCTGAGCATTTCATATGGAGTTTCCTTATTTTCTTTCAAGGCCTTTGTAGGCATTCTATTCAATAAATAAACAGAATGCCTCACTCCCTCAGCCCAGTAGTCCTCAGGAATTTCCATAGCTTTTAACAAGCATCTAGTCATGTTAAGTACAGTCCTATTCCTCCTCTCAACAGCCCCATTCTGTTGAGGGGAGTAAGGAGCAGTCAAAAGTCTCTTAATACCATTTCCTTTACAAAACTCAGTGAATTCATTTGACACAAATTCACCTCCTCTATCAGTTTTTAGACTTTTGATTTTATTCCCAAATTGCCCTTCTACATCAGCCTTAAACTTCTTAAATGTAGAAAATGCTTGATCCTTACTAGCTAGTAGATATACCCACATATACTTAGTGTAATCATCTACAATAAGCATAAAATATCTATTACCTGAACCAGTAGTAGGAGTGATGGGACCACACAGATCCATTGAAAGAAGTTCAAATAACTCTTTGCTCCTATAAGTAGTCTCCTTTGGAAATGGTTGTCTAGTGTGTTTTCCTGCAAGGCAAGCTTCACATACTTGAGAATTATGTTTAATAATTGGCATTCCTCTGACCACATTACCTCTAGACATAGCCTCCATAGTCTGAAAACTCACATGCCCAAGCCTGCCATGCCACAACCATGACTCATCCTTCATACTACTTAAGAAACACTTAGGAGAACCAGTCTTTAGACTCACTTTATAAAGCCTATTTGGGGATTTTCTCACCTTCATGAGTAATGAACCTCCTTGCTCATATAACCACAAGAAATCATCCTTCAACTTAACCTCACAGCCTAACTCTGTCAATTGTCCTAGACTAATGATGTTACTTTTCAACTTAGGAATATAATAGACATTTGTCAACAGTCTTTGCTCATGAGTTTTCCCCTCTAACAAGACTGATCCCCTTCCCATAATATCAACACTTGAACAATCACCAAACTTGACATTTCCAGTAATGTTTTTATCCACAACAGAAAAATTAGAAAGATTACCTGACATGTGATTTGAAGCCCCATTATCAAGATACCAAACCTCCACTTCTTCTTTTGAATCTGATGAGTATCTCTCAGGTAGTACCTTTGTCTCATCAAGATACACCCTCTTGACTTCTTCTTGATTTCCTTTGACCATCAGAAGAATTGGCTCATCATCTTCAACTTGTGAGAGGTTTGACTCTTGTCCCTTAGCAGGAGCCTTGCCACATTCACTAGCAAAATGCCCAAACTTCTCACATTTGAAACACTTAATTTTGCTCTTATCTTTCTTAGGCTTTCCATTGTATTTCTGCCCTTTCTTGAACCTTTCATTCTTTCCATTTCCTGCACTTCTTGAATTTTCACCTTCTCCCTGACTTGCAGCCCCTTTATTGACTGATTTACCCTTGGTTTTGTTATCTTTATACCTTGCTCTCCATTCTGTATAAGTAAGTAAAACCTGCTCTTCTTTAGAATTACTCATCTTGCTCTTCATGCCTACTCTCTCCTCATAAGCTTTTAGCCTACCAACAATTTCTTGGAATAAAACAGTGTCTAGATCCACAAACTGCTCAATGGAGGCAACTATTTGAACAAACCTCTCAGGGACAGAATCAAGCAACTTCCTAGCAAGGGTGGGGTCTTCTATCTTAGAACCCAAATCAGCAGACTTAGTGGCTATAGCACTCAACCTTCCAACAAATTCATCTATATTCTCACTATCTTTCATTCTCAATGCCTCATATTCACTTTTTAATGTCTGCAACCTAGCCTTCTTAACCCTATCAACTCCTATATGTCTTGTCTTAATCGAATTCCAAATTTCTTTGGCTGAATCAAGACTTGCTACTTGTAATATTAAATCCTCAGATAAAGATTGATACAAATAAGCAATGGCTGCAGAATTCTTCTTAGCATCTACAACAGCACCCTCTGCTGGTTCAATAACTTCCCACAACCCTGTACATTAAAGATTGCCTTAATTTTGACAGACCATATAGAATAATTTGATGAAGTTAATACCGGACATTGAAGAGGAATCGTAGTGAAGTTATCCCTAATCACCTGGTTGCCACGATTGACACCACCGTCCGCCATTGCAGGCCTTGATGTTTTTCCTGGTGACGGTCTTCTAGGAGATAGGATGAATCGGTGAATTTTTGGAATTAGCGCCGAGGATCAGAGATCCCCAAATCCAGCAAAACTGATGAAGAAGGTGATCGATTCGATAGCTAGCTCTGATACCAAATCAAATTGGATACCAAGATCGTATCAACAACACGAATCGATCAAGAACGAGAGAAAATTTTATTAAGAAGAATGAGAATTACACGAAGCAGAAAAATCTCTAAACGATTACAATAAGCTAAACAAACTTATAACAACTAATTACAACGGTAAACTAAACTTAACACATTTACTACAACTACCACCCTTCAACTTCTCTCAAACATGCAGTTTCTACCCAAACTTATACACGCCTAAATCCTTCATTAAAATAGTTCCAATTTGGTCCTCCAAATTTAGGTAACTTGTCAAATGCGTCAATTACTTTTCTGTTAACAAGAATTAACAGATTTAATCAATCTTCTTACAGGTTTTAGTCAATATTGACTCTTATAAAGTTTTTAAGTCAAGGAGATGAAATGACCAAACACAACATGTCTAAGGCTTGAGCTTTATTTTATCTACTAGAGAAATTGGTAATTAAGTAAAGTAATTATATGTAGGAATTGCTGTTAAAAGGAGGATAAAAAATATAAGTAAACACACTCATTTACTATGATAAATAAATGGAATGAAATAGATAACCTTTTCTGATTTATACATGCTGCAGCTGTCAATGACTGATTTATATGCATCCCAGTTTTCTGCAGCCAACTTGCTTAGCAAATTAAAATGTGCTTCAAGTGCTGAATTTGCCTCTGACAACTTCTCCCATGTCTCCTTTGACTTTTCTGTGTCAGATTTTTGCCATTTTTTAACAGCTCCAACCATTGAAGGTGTGGATGATCCTCCACTTCCTGGTTCACCCAAAATCTGCAAAAGCACTTTCCCATTTGCTAAACAAACTTTAACTAACTAATTTGAGGTGGTATCTTGTACAAACAAGATAGAAACACAGAAAATGGTACAAATACACTAATGCAGTATTCTTAATTAATCGTATTAAACTTATAAGGCTGTCTTATGAAATATAATATAGTTTCTGGAGCAATTCAGTTATCTATGACCTGATAGTTTTAGCATAATTATCACCAGATTCATAAGGGTGGCAGGCAGAATTTAGTCCTCTCATGATCCCACTTGGCTTTCAAGACTTCACCTATGACTTCGTCTAATGGTGTGGTACAGAGAGCTTCCTGCGAAGATGAAACAATATTATCTTTAATTCAATATGGATTGAAGACTAATTTTGTCTCCTTTTAATCATTTCAACTATAATAACTAGGATCCATTTGGGTTATGTTTTAACGGGTCAGAGGTGCAAAAAAAAAGATCTTAAAAGGAAGCGGGTCAAAAGTCGTCCAAAGGTAGCTTACTACTTCTTTTAAACGGCAACTCACACACCTATCTAAAAAATATAATTTTTGTAATCATATTTGGCATTGTAAATATTTATAAGAAGTTCAAAACTTGTAACAAAAAAGTGTATCGAGCAAGCCCAACCCACCTGACCCGCCCATTTTGACACCTTTACATGTGAGCGTTAGAGAGAAAGAGAAACCTGAGCCAAGGAAATGATTTTTGGTGAAAAGCGGACATAACGGTGACTTCCATAGACAGCAGAACTAACATCAAATCCACTGCCAACTTTTCCTTGAGCAATGCAGTGAGCTGTTTGTGCTACCATATGCACAAAATCAAGATCTGAACTTTTTTCACTCTTTTGATCTTTATAACTGTAATGTGGAAGATCAACGACCCCAAGGTAACTTAGTAAAGCGGCTACTACAGCAGTTGTCATCGCTGCAGATGACCCTAATCCAGTTTTTGCAACTTCTGGTTTGCAGGTTTCTAACTTTGATTCTCCAGCATTGAAAGTAATCGATGTAAATTGTGGAAGAGCAGCCAATGATTCCGGGACTAAAGGGAGCCCACGTGCTTCAATCTAAATTATAAATATTAAATAGCAATATATAAAATATATAAAATATACAAATATGCACAAAAATTCTAATATACCTGATTTCGATAGGAATAGAAGTCATTGCAACCTAAGATTGTAATATCCATACCTGCACTACTTTTCAGTTAGTGATCAAAATGTAGAATTCATTTTGTTGTGCATATATGAAGCCTGGATTATATCTTGTAATAGGCTAAAGATTTACCTTGTAACAGTAATTTATGAAGCTTATTTCTTTTATTCTTGTCAAATGTGGTGTATGCTGCTGCTATAGAATATTGGACAGCATATTCAACAAAAAGGTTCCTTGATTCACTGAGATTTAAGCAGAAGTTTATGAAGATCAGTTATGAGACTTAAATCTCACATTTTCAAAAGCCAAAATTCGTAGCATTTTTTTATTAAGTGGTCTAAATCATTTGTTGTTGTTCGACATACAATATTCAAACATTCAATCGAAAAACTTGCCTTGAACAACCAAGTGTGAAATCTTTGAGTGACATTTTGTATGTTGTTTCTCTTGACATCTGAGGAGAATTTACCCTCACATCCATCCACTCCTGAAAAGTAATATGTACTAATAATGAACCATAAGGCACTAGTGTCATTTTATTGCAATTGCTACGATGCATTTTATGAGACGATCTTGAATTCATAGTAAATTGGTTGGAATGACAGAATAGTAACAAATGAAGGCTGATAATCTATAAGAACACATCGGTATATGTAAATTAAAAGAAATTTTAATAAAGATCTCTTACAGACCAAAAAGGAGAATTCAACCCAAAAGACTAGTCTGATGGGTGAGAGAGCCCACTTGGCCTATAAACCCCACATCAGTTGCCCATACAACCAATGTGGGACAAGTCCCATACCTTGCAACGTTACCGATCCATAACAATCGACCCTCCTTAAGGGCCAACGTCCTCGTTGGTCACGGTCACGTTGGTCACGGCTGGCTCTCTCCCCAGGCCACCACTCCGTGAGCCACCACTCCGAGGACTCGTTGGTCACGGTCACGTTGGTCACGGCTAGCTTCCTCTAGGCCACCACTCCCGTGAGCCACCACTACGAGTCTGGCTCTGATACCATTGTTACAGACCAAACAGGAGAACTCAACCCAAAAGACTAGTCTGATGGGTGAGAGAGCCCACTTGCCCTATAAACCCCACATCAGTTGCCCATACAACCAATGTGGGACAAGTCCCATACCTTGCAATGTTACCGATCCATAACAAGATCACTCACTATTTCCACAACTTTATCATAAAGAGGCTTAAGAAGAGCATAAAATCTGGCATTTGTACTAAGCACGATTCCTGCATTCGGCCTCTCAAGAACTAAATAACCACCGGTCATCAGAACCTTCCCTGGAGCAGAAGCAACACTAAAAAAGAAATCAAAACGCAACTCTTAACAACAAATTTCCCTTTTTTATAACCTCTAAACCAGATAAAAAACAGACAGCAGAGTTGAAGTTAAATCACAAATTCGTGTCATTAATTATGACTTAAATCCATTGCATACTAAAAAGAACATAATTAGGTATTATGGACTTACACCGCCATTTTTTTTTCCGTTTGAGTTGCAACTTGCAAATGTAGTCAAAATGTATAAGATCCGTTCAATTTTAGCGTTTGATTTGATCGTGCATATCAGCTGCTGGTGCCATATATAGTTGTTAATATAGTTATTGACGTTCAGATTTGCGGACCCACAGTCGTTAGTGTCGTTACCACACTCTTCACAACTTCCACATTTTAGTGCTGATGATGGGACTCACAAAAATATTATAAACCTGTGAGTCTTCTTTGAATAATCTGCCAATTTCTTTTCGGTATAAATGGCATTTATTTTGTACCTTTTGTCAGCTGATCATCTGCCAAAAAAATTTAGTGCTAGATTAGATAAGTTTGTGACGAGATTTTATGAAAAAATGTTCATGGAGAAAACAAATCTTAGTTTTTCAATACTCACACTCTTTATTAGTTAATAATCCTAGTGATTTATTTATATGCTTATTAATGATCAGAATACGATATTCAAATAAATGATTTTTGGTAGAATGACTATTCATCTATTGTATTTTCTATTTAATACAATCTATTGTATTTTCTATTTAATGCAAATATGAAGCAATAAAACTTTATGAAAAGATGTTGGTTCAATTCGATGTTATTTAAGGAGTTTGAACACAAATGTAGGCTAAGTAAGTAATTAACGAGCAGTCTTGGTTTGTAAATGAAAATAAAAAGTTAATATAAATAAAAATGCAATTTGTGTTTCTATAAATTGTGGAAGTGGAGTTATCAACTTGTGCATGCAAATAGGTAATGGATTATGAAAAGTACTGTTGAATTATAAAACCATAACAGAAAACACGTTAGAGGATCACATAAAAGTCGTGGATACAATGACGACCACAACGATAACAGCACAAGTATATATATTATGTATGAACACTGATGAATCTAGGATTTTTCACTAGCGGGGCTATAAACAAGTTAAAATAGGTTAGGGAAAACATACCGGGTAAAATAAATTAATCCTAGCAAAAGTAAAAAAAAAATGCAAGAGGTCTATCATGTTTTTGGTCCATTCTTTAATAGTGTTGGGTTGGGATGGTGTTGTGTTAAAATTTCAATTCTATATCCCTCGAGTTCTCTCATAGTTTCTAATTTTCCATACTTTATTTTGGGCCATATATTTTGGTGATTTTTAGGTGGGCTTCCTTGATTGCTTGTTTGGGCTTATTAGGTTTGCTCCATTTGAAGATTTGAAGAGTCAAACATGTGATCCATATGCTTAATGCTCCGGTTGTTTCTTTCCTTCTTCTTGGCTATGTTTCCATTTCTGCCATGAGAATGCCATTATCACCTTGGCTATTTATGAGGACCCTCCTATTCTTCCTGTTAAATAAATGGTTAATGAATTAATGAGGAAGGGAAGTTCAGGCTGAGACTCGAACTCTGGTTGTTGAACGGGTCAAAAGGCATCTTCAATTAAATGGTTAAATACACCGGAGGGACCAATTGTGATAATTCCTCATTGTCCAAGGGTGGTAGTTGGCGAGATTACTTGAAGATTAGTTGGCCGTTAGCTCGTTCTTTATTATCGCTAGTCTATAAATAGGGTTCGATCGTTAGGTTAAAATTAGCTCAATCTGTTTGTGTAATTCATTTTTTTTTTTTTGTGTAAACTCTTTCATTCTTGTTCAATTTCAGTTTCTATGGCTTGATTCATTTGATGATAAGCAAGTTTGAGTTGATTAGTTTAGGCCGATTCAATCTCATTTTTCTACAATTGGTATCAGAGCCTGGTGGCTCCAATCGGTGATCAATTCAAGACTTAGGCGAATCGAATCGGTGAAGAATGGTGTCTACCAAGTTCGCCGTAGAGAAATTTGACGGGAAGAACGACTTCAGCCTATGGAGGGTTAAGATGCGGGCATTTCTGGTTTACCAAGGCATCGCTGATGCCTTGAGAGGGGATGTTGGAAGACCTGATGGCTGGGAGGATCTAGATTGGGCGGAGGCAATGGATCAGGTACACAGTTCCATTATCTTGTGTTTAGGTGACAAGGTGTTAAGAGAAGTATCTAAAGAACAAACTGCGGCAACCTTGTGGACTAAACTGGAATCCCTCTACATGACTAAATCACTGGCAAACAGGTTGTATCTCAAAAAGAAGCTGTATACATTTAAGATGCAGGCAGGTCAGTCTATTGACTCTCATATTGATGAATTTAATAAAATTGTGTTGGATCTTGAAACTATAGAGAGTTCTGTTGAGGATGAGGACCAGGCTATAATCTTCCTAACATCATTGCCCTCAACTTATGAACACTTTGTTGACACAATGATGTTTGGAAGAGAATCCATCTCAATGGAAGAAGTTACATCAGCCCTTAATTCTAAGGAACTAAAGAATATGGGAGATGTTAAAGAAGAGCCCGAGGGACTGAATGTTAGAGGAAAAACTGATAATAGGAATAAAAAGAAGGTTAACCAGCAGAAATATAAGTCAAAGAAAGTTTTAAAATGCTTTGTTTGTGGTTTTGAGAAGCACTTTAAGAAGGATTGCCCAGAAAGGAAACATGTCAAGCATGAGGGGCAATCCAGTCATTCTAGGTCATCTGGTAGTTATGCTCATGTAGATGAGAGTTCATGTGAGGGATATGAGTCTAGTGATGTGTTATGTGTCTTTAGTGGTTCGGAAAAGAATAGTTGGATTCTTGATTCTGGATGTTCCTATCATATGACTCCCATTAAGTCATTGTTTAGCAAATTAAGATTTCAGGATCTTGGTTCAGTTAAGCTAGGGGATAGTAGGCCTTGTAGGATAGTTGGGATAGGGACAGTCATTATAGACTTGTCAAATGGTTCTAAGCTTGTATTAGAAGATGTTAGATATATCCCTGACCTTGCTAGGAATTTAATATCTTTAGGGACTTTTGTAACATCCTGAATTTAGATTGAATATTTCAATCGAAAAGCCTCCATGGTGGAATTATTAAATTTTTATTTAAATTGGAAGATTTAAAAGTGGTGTATAATTAGTATATTTTTAAGTCGGATCGGTTATTTTATTTCCTTAAATTAGTTTTTGGGGATAACATAGCCAAAGTTAGTTGAATTGATGAAACTTTGACTTAAATTAAATAACCTTTAAAGTGGAAGGATTCATTTTGTCAATTGACCAAAGATGTTTTATGTGGAGGGACTAATTATGTCAAAAATTGAAAGTGACAAAAGGGGGTTGTGGCTCACGTTTTAGGCAGAGAAAGAAATTAGGAACACAAGAGTGTTCTTGAGAGATATGCGACCCAAGACCCAAATCCAACCAAAATTGATGGTGAAAATCCGAATGGTGGGTCTTGCATGCCTTAAATCCGGGATTAGATGGATGATTATGAGCTAGGATTTGCCAAGATGCTTTATGGTATGAAAACCTAACTCATTTCTCTTCTAAAATTCGTAACCCACTATTGGGGTTATGAGAAAAGTTGATTAAAACACTAAATTGGTGGTTTTGTAGTGTTAGTTGATCATTACTATAGCTATATTAATGATAGTTGTGATGAAATTCCATGATTATAATGTTGTAAGTGAAATTCTAGCATGGTTGGTGAAGTTGTGAAATGTCACATGAAATATGTAGTTATAATGGTTAAAAGTGGATGAGAAAGATGAACTTTCACTAGATTAAATGTATGTATCACTTACTCATGAAGTAATTTGGATGATGAGTTGAAGGTATGCTTAAATGGGTTATACCCTTGACTAGATAAGTTGTAAATTGTGTGTAGAAATTGTATGCACACCAAGTGTTTGATGAAATGCCTAAGTGGATTTAGATACTTGAATTCATGGTTAAATGTGGTGTAAACACTATATATAAGCATGATAACTAGATGTGCATAAGTATGATTTTCCAAGTATGCTTAACAAGTGAATTTGATGCATAAAGTTGCGAAATGGTGGGTTATGGTTAATAAGCATAACCCATATAGTATTGTGTGCATAACTAATGGTACATGTAATATGTATGTGTTAAATGTTGTTGAATATGATGGTGATCATGTGTACACATTAGGGAATTAGAAATCCTATGTTATATGCATGAATATGTGGTTAATTAGATGGTTTAGTTTTTTTGACAGTTTGACTTTTAAAAGTCAAATGCCTAAAAATGAAGAAATTGGAATATGTAGAAATTGACCCATAGTGTATAATAACCATGTTGTGAAATGACTAACTAGTCATCTTATGAATGTAGAACATGGTAATCTCGATTGTTGATAAGCTAGGTGGGAAGCTTGGAAACAAATGGGTCAAACGGAGAAAATGGAGACGAAGGCTCAAGTCAACTTTTAGGTAAGTATATCTTACACCATAGTTACAGGGTTACATGTTGTATGCCTAATATGATGTACTCATGTAATTACATGATGACAACGTATGTGGTAAGAAAGTAAGTGTTGGATATAAAGTACAAGTGGGTGTTTAATAATATGCTAAGTCTATATATGTCAATTAGGCATATGAGAATCTTACTTATGTTGAAATTATAAGATGTGTTTGCAAAATAATCCTCAAGCCGTGTTGGTTGTAGTAGATATTCCAACAGTAGAAATTATAGTCGTTCTAATGATGTTGATGTGTGATACAGTAAGGGAATTACCCAAGTTGTACTTCGTGAAAGATTACATAAATGACACTAGCAAATGGTTTCCATTGTGAAAAAGGAAGTGAAGGTATAGGCTTATTACTCTTGTTGCTCTGATTGCATAATCAAGGTATGTGAGAAACTAGAAACTACGTCGCCGAGAAGTTGTTTAAATTGTATAACTAGCACGAATTGTTTATGATTTAAATGCTAGTAAAATAACCGTAAGGTAAGTTACGGTTGTCAAATGAAAGAATGGATTGTGGGATTTTGTATATGGAAGTATGCTAACTAGTAAGGATGGAAATCCCGAAGTTTGTGGACACTTAGTTGTCCTTGCAAAGTGTAATAAATCATCTAAACGGGTCAATGGGTTGAAATTTGATGCATTGTTAAATCAATTATATTAGTAGTGTACTGATCTATTATGATGGATCTATACGTCTAAAAAGTGGTTGCAGGTGAGTTGAAAGGTACCCAGGTTGATCCCGAACCTTATTTGCTGTGTATAAACTGAAAAGATGGGAAATAACTCGTAACAGGGCAAAAATTGGCTAAGTATGGGATGCCGTTCAAAACGGACAGAATGCTGAAACGGCCGTTTTAGAATCCTACGCGGCCGTTTTGAGCTGCTGTTAGCAGTTTTTGTGATTTTTTTTATTTAGTTGTTGGTTAGGTTTTGACCACTCGGGTCTAGTTGAATGATTAAAAATCATAAACACTAACATGTTTTCGGTGTTTATGGTAGGTCATGATTAGGAACTGGACGGGATGCGATTAAGCTAAGGTAAACGTCATGAATAAGATTATGGGTGCGGTCAAGGCAATGTGAAGGATTGTACACGTGGAAGGATGACACGGAAGATTAACCTTTTCATGACGTTATTATCGGGTCTTGATCTGAAGCAAATAAAGTGGAGTTTCAGGTCTCCGAATTGGATTGTACGTAAGAAGAATTGGTGGATAGATCACTTTTTATAGTAGTGATCAAACCACAGACTAGGAATTCAAGTTGAGTTGTTGTGAGTTTCATGGAGTACATCAAGTGGGTGTACGCGTTGATTTTAAATTAACCATTGGATTCTCTCGGCTATGGGATCACTTGTGAAACAAGTGATTAAGCCTCGATTTTTAAAAGTTGATTCGTACGAAGCTTTTGTTGAAAAGTCTTTGTACAAGTTGGTTATAAATCAAAAGTTGCATTTCAATTTGTTAAGTTGTGGTTTTTTTTTTTAAAAAAAATGGGACCTATTTTCCGCTGCAAACTTTAACCCAATTGGGTGATTTTAAAGAAAGGGTGTTACAACTTTTGAGAAAACTGGACATTATGTTGTATTAAAGAATGGTAGGGTTAAAGTGGTTAAGAGGTCAAGAGTTGTTTTCATTGGTACAAGATGCAAAAATAACATATATGAATTAGACCTTAAGGTGGAGCTTGGAGTGAGTTGTGCTGTGACTGGTGAGAAGTTGATTATTGCTAAAGTGTGGCATGATAGATTGGGTCACATAAGTGAGCAGGGTATTGTAGAACTAAGTAAGCAAAGGGTTCTTGGTGATTTGAGAGACACTAAGGTTGAGTTTTGTGAGGATTGTGTTTTAGGAAAAACCCATAGGTTTAAGTTTCCTAAAGGCATGCATAATTCTAAGGGAATTCTTGATTATGTTCATGCTGACCTATGGGGGCCAGCAAGGACTCAAACCTTAGGGGGTGCTAGTTATTTCTTGTCACTGGTAGATGATTATTCAAGGAGAGTTTGGGTAAAGGTGATTAGAAATAAAAGTGGTGCATTTGATAGTTTTAAAGATTGGTTGTTACTGGTTGAAAACCAAACAGGGAAAAGGGTTAAGAAATTAAGAACTAACAATGGGTTGGAATTCTGTAATCACAAATTCAATTCCTTGTGTAAAAATAAAGGATTAGCTAGACATCTTACTATTCCAGGTACTCCACAGCAAAATGGCTTGGTGGAAAGAATGAATAGGACCCTTTTAAACAAGGTTAGGTGCATATTGCTTAGTTCAGGTTTGCCTAAAACTTTTTGGGGTGAGGATGTCACAACAACAGCCTATCTAATCAACAGGTCTCCATCATCTGCTATAGGTATGAAAACCCCAATTGAGATGTGGACAGGGAGCCCTGCTGATTATAGTTCTCTTAGAGTTTTTGGGTCATTAGCCTATTCTCATATAAGCAATGATAAATTTGGTGCTAGAGCAGAAAAATGTGTGTTTCTGGGATACCCTGAAGGGGTGAAAGGTTACAAACTGTGGAGGTTAGAAGGAAATAGACCAAGGGTTATTGTGAGTAGGAATGTCACATTTAGAGAAGATATCCTTTACAAGGGTATTTTGGGAAATAAGGAGTTGGATAGTGAAATAAGTTCTGAGTTTGAGGTGGAGTCTCCTAAGGTGAGTATAAATGAATTAGGGGATGATGAACATGATAGTGAGAGTGATCATAATGTTCAGAACCAGGTGGAGCCTCAAAACCAGGAGAGATCCAATCCTAGGACTAGTGACAGGGTTCCTACACCTAGTATTGCCAGGGATAGGCCTAGGAGGCAAATTGTGAAGCCTATAAGATTCAGAAATGATGAGGACATTTCTGCCTTTGTGTTTTTGTCCATGGCAAGGTTTGAAAATGTTATTGAGCCAGGTACTTATGAGGATGCTGTAACTTCAGATCATAGGAATCAATGGATTAAGGCTATGGAAGAGGAGGTTAGATCCCTACATAAGAATAATACATGGGTGATTACTAATAAGCCTAGTAATAGGAAGGTTATTCCCTGTAAGTGGTTATATAAGTTGAAGGAACCAGTTGGGGATGATGAGCTTCCTAGGTTCAAAGCTAGGTTAGTAGCCAAAGGGTTTAGACAGAAACCTTGTATAGATTTCCATGAGGTGTTTTCTCCTGTAGTTAAGCACTCATCAATCAGAATCATGCTGTCTATAACTGCTTCTATGGATTTAGAGTTAGATCAGCTTGATGTGAAAACTGCTTTTTTACATGGTGACTTAAAGGAGGAAATCTATATAGAACAACCTAAGGGATTTGTTGAGAAAGGCAAAGAAGGACATGTATGTTTGTTAAAGAAATCTTTGTATGGCCTTAAACAGTCCCCTAGGCAATGGTATAAGAAATTTGATGATCACATGATCTCAAATAGGTTTAGGAGGAGTGAGTATGACCCCTGTGTTTATATGAAGGAATATGATAAGCATAGGTTCATTTATCTATTATTGTATGTGGATGATATGCTGGTTGCTTGTGAGTCTTTGAAGGTTATACAGGAAACTAAGGATATGTTGATGAAGAAGTTTGAAATGAAGGAGCTTGGACCTGCCAAGAAGATTTTTGGGATGGAAATCAGAAGAGACAAGAACAAAAGGGAGCTCTATCTTACTCAAGGAGGATATGTAAGGAAGATCTTAGAGCAGTATGGTATGCTGGGGTGTAAACCAGTTAATACCCCTTTTGCCCCTCATTTTAAATTATCTTTAGATGATTGTCCTAAGTCTAAGGAAGAGGAAATTCACATGAGCAAAGTTCCTTATTCAAATGCAGTGGGTTCACTGATGTACCTGATGGTTTGTACAAGACTTGACATCAGCTATGGGGTTAGCATTGTAAGCAGATACTTGGCAAATCCAGGGAAGAAACACTGGGATCCTGTCAAGTGGTTGCTTAGGTATCTTGCTGGAACTCAGGATAAAGGGTTAATTTTTAGAGAGCATAAGGAATCAGAGGTAGTGCATGGTTATGTTGACTCTGATTATGCTAAAGATATGGACAAGGGAAGGTCCATAACTGGCTATGGTTTTCTGGTTTTGGGAAACTGCATTAGCTGGAGAGCAAGCCTGCAAAATGTGGTTGCACTCAGCAGTACAGAAGCTGAGTATATAGCTCTTGTAGAGGCAATCAAGGAGGCTTTATGGCTGAAAAGATTTACTCTGGAGCTAGGCTTGAATTCTGATAAAACAGTTGTCAAATGTGACAACATGGGTACAATTCAGTTGTCAAAGAATTCAGTCTTTCATGATAGAACTGAACACATCAGGGTCAAGTTGCACTTCATTAGAGAAATTGTAAATTCAAAGGAAATTGAGGTGCAATATGTTTCAACAAATGAAAATGGGGCAGATGTGTTTACTAAGTCCCCACCAAGTTCAAAGTTCTTGACTTGTTTGGAGACTTTGGGAATTGGATAACTTATTGGTGCATCATATCAAGAAATGGGTCAGTTGGGTTGATCTTGAATTCGGGTGTGATCCACATTAGAATATGTAAGTCCATTGGACCTCTACTATTTGATGTTAATGGGTCATAATCGGGTGATTGATCGGGTCCCAGTGTCCTTTTTTGAATCAAGCTGAGTCATTAACCAAGGTGGAGAATTGTTAAATAAATGGTTAATGAATTAATGAGGAAGGGAAGTTCAGGCTGAGACTCGAACTCTGGTTGTTGAACGGGTCAAATGGCATATTCAATTAAATGGTTAAATACACCGGAGGGACCTGTTGTGATAATTCCTCATTGTCCAAGGGTGGTAGTTGGCGAGATTACTTGAAGATTAGTTGGCCGTTAGCTCGTTCTTTATTACCGTTAGTCTATAAATAGGGTTCGATCGTTAGGTTAAAATTAGCTCAATCTGTTTGTGTAATTCATTTTTTTTTTGTGTAAACTCTTTCGTTCTTGTTCAATTTCAGTTTCTATGGCTTGATTCATTTGATGATAAGCAAGTTTGAGTTGATTAGTTTAGGCCAATTCAATCTCATATTTCTACACTTCCTTAGTTCCTTCGACATCATCAAAACACCATCTCTAAGTTCTTGTTGGTTTCTTATGTTCTATTAACTTTTTTAATAGAATTTTAGTTCACTTTATAATAACAAAGCACACCTTGTTCATGGTGATGCTTCTATGTCAAATAAGGTGTGTTTGGCACAGGTTAGTTGGGGCCAGCCCGGACCCGGGTCCCAGACGTTTTTCGTTCAGTAGTGTAAAATTCTACCCGTTTAGTCCAAAAAAAATTTATATACTTACTCCGCTCCTATCTTTTTTAATTTAATTTTTTATATACTTAGTCCGGCCTATTTTCTTTTTTAATTTCACTTTTTTATATGACCTTTGATTTTTTAAACCCATAATTTTATTTAATTAAGTCCAAAGTTTTAACCACACCGGTAGACACGTCTGCAAACTTAATGCTCATAGTGGCTAACTCTTGCCCAACGGTTTGCTATATCGAGCTCTTACAGGTGCCTTACGATATCTCACGTTTACTAGATCAGATATAGTAGTTACGTCGTGCAATAGGTGTGCTTGTTTATGCACGCACCTCGTGATTCTCGTTTTTTATGAAAAAGATTATCAGGTACATAAGTGGCACCATTGACTATTACGAATCGTTTTGTCCACTAGATTCTTGGTTAAATATTTTACCAATTTTATATTAGCTTGTCGATCAATTACCTGATATGGGTTTACATTTGTTAAAGTGACTCGACTCGACCTAAACCGTATCGAGAAAATGTTTATATTTAGTAATAAATAACCGACACTTAAAAATTTCCAAACCCTATAATTTTTTTGTTTTTTTGGGTCACTGCTGATGAAGGTTGTTAATGAAATGGTAAAGAATTATCGATCTATACAAAGTTTTCAGAGAAAACTTCTTTTAGTTGACACTAAACAGTTGACATAAAAAGTCTGCAATCTTCTATATAAAATATGATTAACTTATTCTATACATGCTCTATTTTAACAAGCAAATATATAAACTTAGATGTTATAGCTAAGAGTCGGTCAAGTCAATGGTTATTTGAATATAGTAAATCTTCTTCTTTTCCACTCAGCTTCATTTGAAACATCCTAGAAATTTCAGCAATATATATTAAAAACAGATACCCAGATAAGAGATGCTTATTTTCTATTTTCTTGGCAATTAACATCCCTTGACAAGTTAATTAATCGGCCACAAATCTCAAACATGAATCTATATCCTTCATCTCAGAAATGTGAAGATCTAGTCTATCCGTTATATAAATCTTGTTTCCCTAGGTCTCAAATTCCAAACGTCACCTGTGAAACTCTTCAGAATTTGATGAACCTATGCGGGGAAATAGGAGTGTATGAAGAACAGGTTATAACACCAGAAGGTAAGTATAGCTCACCTATGGTGTTAATTGGGATCTACATCTCAGTAGCATCCTTATTTTGCATTTTTGCAATGGGGCTCGATCTGTTGTATGGCTTTCGAAATAGAAAATTTTGGTTTCCAACTAAATATTTTTCTCTCAATGCCGCTTCAATTACCGTGATAACTGTGGCGATGAAGTTGCCTGTGGATTTGACTAGTCCAATGTCAGGTGATTTGGAACAAGCTACCAAGCTCGGAAGCTTGGCCTTTATGTGCACAATGATGTCTAACTTCATGCCTTCTTTGGCGTCTATGGACAACAAGTCACTTCTGGCCAATGTCATAGGTTTATCCATTCTAGTTATTACGCTGATTGTGAATGTTTTCATTCAGATTATGACTCAGGTAATTGATGTGGGTAAAGTCTTCTTTCCATCCTACAGTACATCATTTATCCGCTTTCGATTCATAGATATAGCATACATCTATATGGGTATGTTATTCTTCTTACTGATAATCTTGATCTCTTCTGCTATAACACTTCCAACCTCAAAGAAAGTTTTAGAATTGAAGTATCAAAATACTAGCAAAAGAGCTTTGAATGATCAAAATCCACAAGAAAGCCTAGTTGAGAAGCTAAGACAAGTTGTGAAAAGATATTGGATCATGGCAGAAACCGGTAACCCTCAGTTTGTGATGGCTAGCAATCCATTATCCTCTGCATCCGGCATAATTTGTGCAACCGGTATGCTCGTCTACATATTTGTGGTGTTCATGCTTCTGTTTCGTAGTTATGGGTTGGGGCAACTTTCTTATAGCAAATTTCTAGTATACACATCAGTGTATAAGTGGTCAATGATTGTCATTTTCATCACGCAGTCCATTGGAATTGTAGTGGGTTCCATTGCCCCAATATTTAGATGTTTTACAGTCTTGAGCTTCAAATCGTTTACTAAGCAGAATAGGAAACATTTTTTGGTATTTAAAGTAGAGAAGTATTGGACTAAACAAGTTATGTGAGTGGAAAGAAAGTCGCATAAGCTTTTTGTCAAGTGGTCGTAGATCAAGAGTTCTTCATAACTTGAAAAACTTCATCGTAAGCTTTTGCATTGTATTTCATAAGGTAATTGTTGTATCATGCAAAATAATCGGGTTAATTCCCATTGTAGTTATAATCCTTGGTGTATATTCTTCATATTATTTCAAGTCGTTAAAGGCAATGTTGTTTACTCCGCCCACTATTGCAACTAGCTATAACATAAACGAAGACCTTAGCAATTATGTCTTGTTACTGGAAGATAATATGAGGCTTGCTGAACAACACAATGAAAAGAATATCAGATTCTATGAATCGCTTGATTCAGATTGCGGAGAAGAAACAACATAACAATCTTTTGAAGCTTCTTCAAAAATCTGTTGCATTCGATGGAGTGGTGGCGTTTGACACCAATCAAGTTCAATCTCTACTTTCTGTTGAGCATGTTAATAGTTGGAGCTTACCAGTGATAAGCTTAACATGCATCGCAATTACTATCCCGAATATTCATAATGACAAAGTTGACAACTTGCTCAAAAGTGTTGGTGAAGGTCTTTTATACACTCATCTAGTGGAGGAAAGCTTAAATAAGGAGTCTGTATATGTGAATATTCAAAGGGCAACTCTGACACTGTGGCATAAAGTCGAAGACAAGTGCAAGTGGTTGGAGACCACTTTAAAAAGAAGTGCTTATGAAGGGAAAACACCAACAGAGATTGTTACACAGTTTGGTCATATAGCAGAAGAAATTCTACATGAGTTTAATACAAGTACCACTACTACAAAAACTGCCTTCCTTGACACGCGAACGATGACACTCGGTCATTTCTTGACGTGCAAAAAAAATATGTCATAATAAAATGTCAAGAATAGATAAATCCTAAGTATAGATGACGCGCATTTCTGAGTGTCATAAATTTCTGTCAAAAAAAGTAAAAAAAAAACACGGAGGACACCTCATAACCGCGCGTCAAGAATAAAATGTCGTTTTTTAATTTTTTGGCGCCAAAGTTTTTTCCCCAAAATTTGCCCTAATTTCCTCAAAACCCATCCTGGCCCGCTCATCCCCAAAACATTTCCCAAAAACTCGCCCAAAACTCTTCCGCTCATCCTCTCCACAGTTAGGGTTTAGAATCGAGGCCTCTCTTCTCCACCAAATCGACGCCTCTCTTCTCCCCGCTCATCCTCTCCACAGTTAGGGTTTAATATCTTTCACGCATCCCACCTCCGATGCATCCCACTTTCGCCGCCATCTCACCTCCATCTCCACATGCCTGTGCTAATCATTACTTCTGCTCGTTTGTTTGAATGGAGAATAAAGCTGCTCATAGATATCCGTTGCATTTTTTCTCAATTGGTTCCATGTGTGTTTGATTTGAACGTTGTCTTCTTTTTTTACAGGTAACCTTGAATACTAATCCCTTCTTAGTTGGCCCAATTGCTTGTTCTATAACATTCATTTATTTTCCGTTGTTGAAATAGATGACAAAAATTGCGGCTCATGTGCAGAATTTGTGTTTGATATAAACATGTTGGGCTTCAAATTTTTTTATTTATTTTTTTGATGTTTTATTTGTATAATGATGGTTGTATGTATATAGAAATTCTTGTGCCTGTGAGGTGATGTTTTGTTACTTTCGTTTCAGCTCCGAAAGGTTGCAGGTACTACGAAAGGTTTTTCCTAGGCGAGCTTATGATGACCGAAGTAAAGAGAGGTTCCCCTTTGCTTTATTAAAGGAAGACCCACTGCCAACTCCGGCCTACAACCATCAGAGGCTGAAAGAAGCATAGGAATTCAAGGTATTGTTCTGCACTTTAATGGTAATTATAGCGGCCAGTGAGGGGCTGCCTTGGTCGCTCAAATGGTTTTTAAAATTGAGTGTCATATTAATAAAACATAGGTATAGCACATAGTTCGAATGTAAGTGATACTATTACTGACCTTCTTTTTTTTCTCAATGTTTGAGTAGCATATGAGACTGGTAAAGTTATCTCATGTTGTTTCATTTGGATATATGTTTATTCATGATAAAATATCATATACATGGCCTTTATTTTTTCGATGTTTCTAAGAGCAAATAAGTATATAGTAACTTTAGAATTGGTGATCTTAAATGATTTAAATTTTCTCAGGTGGCTATCTTTTAGGAATCTGGTCTAGCCTTTGTAAAAGTTGTTGTGTAAGTTCATATATTTATTTTCATCTTTGCTCATGGTATGCATTGTCACCTATTTTAGGTGTGGGTTGCAGTTTTTATGCTTACCTTTGATTTAAATTATGCTTACTTTGTTAAATGATGGTGTCTTCGACCTCTTAAATATAAAGACAATTAATCTATGGTGAACATGAACATCATAGTGTACATGAAGACATAAGATTGGGAGGAATATTTTGGGCCACTGCATGATTGATTCACTGATTGGGAGACTTCATTTTTTAGTCACCTTTTATACTATTTGTAGTTAATCTTAGAAACCTGTTTGTTGCATCTAATGCTATGGTAGGCATGCTATCTCAGTTTCCGATAATGTTAATCCTTACTGGATAAAGATTTGAATTGTTTTTTTTTTTGTGGAGATTTTTAGTTTACTAATCTGTCATATGTCATGTTGTGTTTTTTTTTTGTATTTCATACCTGTTGGTTTTAATTAGACTATTGGAATTTGTTTCAAGATGATTACACCGGAGTAGATCGTCTTCGATAAATGGTTACACTTTCGTTCCCCTAAAAACCGCCGTGTGCAACGCGCGCTTCTAGCCCAACTAGTAACAACAACAAATACTACATATAACAGCAGCAAAAACTGCATAAAACAGTAGAAAAACTGCTTTAAAAACTACCTATAATAGAGCAAAAAACATTATAAAAGTAGTCCAAACAGTGTTTTTTTTAATATAAAAGTAGTCCAAACGGTGGCTGTTATATGCAGGTACTACGAAAGGTTGTTCCTAGGCGAGCTTATGATGACCAAAGTAACGAGAGGTTCCTAGGCACAGTTGATGCTGAGGTTGAAGCACAAAGAGGGAGATGGAAGGGAGAGGTGAAGTAAATGAAACTGAATTATGAAGTCTGATTCTGTTGTCTATTCTTGGGTTGTGGAGGCTGCACAAATTGTGACAAATCAAACTATGAGTTCTGATGCTTCCCGTTTTTTCTATTCATTGTTGAAAATGTTGATATTTATTTGGGTTTTTTTTCCAGAGCTGTTGTATGGTACCAAGTGTCTGATTGCTACTTAATTTTCATCTGTTTTTAGTTGTTACAGGTTGTTTACATGCAGTTGATGAAGTGGGTATAAAGGCTATTATACAAGGTAATTTCTTTGCTTATAAACAGCATTTACTATTTGTATGTTTCATTTGAGGAATAGTATTGTGATGTGGTTCTGTTAGTTTTTTTTAGAACAATTTGCTGAGTTAACTGCTGCTGACCAGTGGCCATTCAGGTTAGTGGATCCTTGATTTAAGTTTGAAATTTCTCATATCTAGACCGGGCATTGGGATCGGATCAGTTCCAGGTTTGCTTCTGATTCTGTATACGATTGTTTTGATTCTACTAAACCAACTGATTATGTACTTTAATACGGATCTGTGGGATTTTGAATCACCCAAATCCGGGTTCGTATGACCAAGATATGACCAAAACAAGCTTAGTGGGTCAAAACGCACCCATCAGGTACAACTGCGACTTCTGGCAATTGTAGCAGCTGATGTTACAATAAAATATGATGTATGTTTGTTTTGTGTTTTTCTGAGTGCAGCTGATGTTACAATAAAAACTGATTTGATATATCTATGGATGGTGAGGCGCGGGAGAAAATACCTCGGACGTGAAGAAACTATTAAGTTGATGATCTGAAATCTATCCTAGGATTAGTTTGAGGTTTGGATTGAATCCATTTAATTTGTAAACTCATGTTACCTTTGTAATGTTTGTTATATATATGAAATCCGTTATTTTGTTATAAATCTATTTGATTTTGTATTATGAGATTAATTGTCATTTAATGTGGAAAATTAGTGATTTTAGAAAAAATATTTTTTTTAATTGAAAATTAAAATTCTTGACGCGCAAAAATGCGTGTCATAAAATGCACGTCATCGATCGCGCGTCATCGTTCGCGCGTCAAGAGCTTCTTGACACGCATTTTGCGTGTCAAGAAGCTTCTTGACCCCCGCATCCTTGACGCGCATTTGCGTGTCAAGAAGGCCCTTTCTTGACGCGCAATGCACGTCAAGAAAGCCAGTTTTTGTAGTAGTGTACTAGTGGAGAACCAATGGAGAAGGAGAAACTTCCTTCAAAGATAATCATTGCCAACTCAATGTATCGAATTGCAAAGACGATCATGCATATGTATGAAAGCAACAATTTGGAGATTGATGAAGAGGAGTTGTTTACACAACTATGTGACATGATTGCTGATATATTAGCTGCTTGCCTCACCAACATACCACAAGTCATAGCAATTAGATGCCATGAAAACGCAATAGAAAAACGACAAACTAGTGTTAAAGCTGCAATCGACCTTCTTGGAAGGACCACTAGGATAATAGAAATGCTTGAAACTCGAGGATGGCCGGACATACATGCTGACAAGATAGGATTTATTGACGAGTGGCGTCTTCATCTAAAGCAACCTTAGAAGTCAGGGTCTTTCCTATGGAGACAAGGTATATTTATTCACTTTGTGATCCTTCAAAAGAAAAAGAAAAAATTCCTCATATGTGCTTGTTCTGATCTTTGTTTTTTGATTTGTCTCTCTTGAAAAGGTGACGTAGCTCAAGAATTCATTTGCTGCTTCTTGGATGATATATCTATTGTCTACTGCTAGTTCGAGTATAACGATATCATAACTAAAGCATTTTTACCATATGTTAAGTTGTTTTCCAAAGAATGTGCAACTTCCTTGTGTTTACCCTTTAAGATGTTATTTGCATATTATGTACGTGAAGTATATGTATAATGTGAAAATTTCATGTGAAATGTGTTGTTATGATTGTATTGCGTTACTATTATTTATGTATTTAGTTTGAAACAAACCAAAAATATTAATTGCTGTATTATTTTAAATTAGTGAGCACTTAAACCACACAGGCTCCGCATGGCCCATCTTGATTTGGCAGGGGCAAACTTTTATTTTGCACAAGAATAGGATTCAGTTGGAGCGTAGTGTGGGTCGGGACTCATTGGGGTCTTCTAAGCCCATATCGCCCCTTCCAAAATCGGGCTTAATACAAACTCCCGAAACCCCTCGTCAGCAACTTGGTTTCCATAGTTTATCTCCGGATGATCTGGCTCAATAAGAAAGCTCAGGCTTTGTGCTTCCGTTGTGATGAGAAATACACCAAGGATCATCGTTGCAAAGGGGCTCCACAGTTATTGTTTTTGATGACGATCATGGCGTCGATGATTTCAAAGAGGAACCTCCGTCGATCATCACCAATTTCGGATGCTAATTTGGCCAAGCAACCCGTGGCGAAGCTTAATCAAAATCTTGGAAGGGGCAGTAAGTCACCGACTCACAGGGCCGTAAACCCATGGGGCCATACTCAATACATATAAAATTTTCGAGAAAAAATCGCGAAAATATACACTACTGGACAAAAACACCGTAGCGACCATCGCCCCCCCCCCCCCCCCTCTCCCCAGGGCTTGAGCTAAGCTTCACCAATGTGAGCAACTCCAAATGGACAAACTTAAATGTCATTCTGCCACCTCCTACAATGCCATCTCCGGCGGGTGCAATGCCTCTACTCTTCGATTCACTGGGTCTGTTTGCGGTAAATGCATCCAGAATTTTTTAGACGGGGGTAGCGCTCATTGATTTGTTCATACATGTGTTGTCAAATACTTGAATCTTCCAATTGAGATGATTCCCTCGTTATGTTCCTTAGGGTTTCTTGGTTGTCTCACTAATAATGTCACTGCTACTTTTGAGTTTTCCTTGGCAGGACAGTGTATTGTTTGGCAAGGTGATTCCTCCCCACTAGTCCAACAGGCACAATTTAATGGGCTGAGTAAAATGGCTCAATCTGATGCCATTGCTGGTATTTTCAGCTCACTTTATTATCTCCGGATCCCCATTTTTCAATTCCTTAAGCGACTGAATTACAACCACTATTGAATGAGTTTGCATCAGTGTTTCATCCCCCAAGTAGTCCACCACCCAACCGTTCCCAAGGTCACTTCCTTGAGTTGTTACTCGCTACTATGTAGGTTTTGGTTCGTCCCTACCATTACCCTCAATCACTTTCAGAAGCAAGAAGTTCGAAAGAATAGCGGCTGATATGTTAAAAAGGGCATAATCCAACCTAGCAACAACCCATTCTCTTCTCCGGTGTTGTTGGTTCGAAAGAAAGACGGCACATGGTGCTTTTGCGTTGATTATCGCGCCTTGAATGCTATAACGATTCGTAACCACTTTCCTATACCTTCCATAGATGAATTATTCAACGAACTTCATGGTGCTAAGTTAGTAAGTTACCTTAGATTTGATAATAGTAATCATAAGAATCCATTAGTATTGTATGTTCACTAATGCACCAACTAAGTGCTCTAGTCCACATGCTATACACATGATTCTCACTATCACCACAACGCATCGCAACAGATTTTTGTTTATGTTTTACCTTAAAACACATTAATCGACAAACACATTTAATTAATTAATAACCTTAAGGTTTGTCATGTTTACCCACCGTTAGAAAATAGGCTTCCGATTCACGGCATATATCTAGCTATGCAAATTTTAATCTACCACTTACATACATATATGTGTGGTGTGCATGTGGTGTATATAAAAATATGACAATTTATGGTTTAGTTTCAACACCACTATTGCTCAAGTTTTAAATTTATAAAACACGATAACGAACAATCATCATACACCACACACTAGGACAAGTGCACCCGTCGTTGGTGTAGTACAGTGATGGTAAGATACTGAGGTCGTCGAGGGACACAAGAAGGAGGGCTCTTGATATTTCACCTTTGCTAACGTCTAACCAAACCAAAAGTTAAGATTTTGGATTATAGAAGTAAAATAAGAAAATAAATAAAAAATAAGATATAGCGGGTTTTAGTTAATTCAATCAAAGATGGTATCACTTGGGAGGACCTGCCAATGGTAGAGTTAGTAGCCATATTATTTATAAACCTTTCTTAATATTTTTATACTAATGTAGAAATGACTGCTTCTTAGCCTCAGATCAAATCATACGTTCCTTCCATTGTTCACTAGCAGGGATGACTCTCGAGAGGACCGTTCTGTTAAGTAACAAATATACTGTGTGTGAATGTCATTTAGTCATGTTTTAAACATGGGTTTTTAAAGTACAAATGTCATGTTTTAAAGTGTGCCACATAGGATAAATCCTATGTGTCAATTTGTGAGATTATTGAATTAAATAATTCAATAGAAAATTAAATTATTTTCACACAAAACTATCCATATATATATATATATATATAATATATATATATATATATATATATATATATGAAAAGATTGGATGCCACATGACTCACCACAACAATCCTTTTTCTTTTTCATTTTCCCGCTCAAATGGTTTGCCACTTAATGAATCAAATTAAAGTGTATTTATGTTCAACTAATTTATATTTAGCAACATATAAGTTTGATTTAAAACAAATATATTTTTAATGTAATTGACATCATTTTATATTTTTAATGTAATTGACATCATTATATATTTTAACAACACCACAAATCAATAACACAGGGATAAGATATTTCTATAAAACCCCAAATCTGAAAAATAAAATTGAACAAAGTTTCGAACAAAGCCCTGCATATAAATCAACAATGATCCAAAAAGTCAGAAAGAAGTAATACAATTTTTGATATCAATTACATTAAAAATATATTTGAAAAAATAATCTCAAAAAATATATTTTGTATTGATAACTAATTTACAAAGTTTAATTAATACATTAGCACGGAAAATATATTTGAGGAAATAATTACAGGAGTGACTAAATTAATAGAACATTATTTAGACATTTTATTTTGAGGATCATAATTTTTAAAAATTATGTACGAACATTTTGAATATTAAATTTAAATTTTTATATTTTTGTAAAGAATACACTTTACATACAACTACTCTTCCCTAATTTTAGGAATTTGAATATTTACCAATCAAATATTCAATTTATACAATCAAATCTCCGAACTTTTTGAAAATTTTAAAATAATTCAACTAACTTTCCTCAATATATATACCACCATTTAATGTAATTTTTTTAACAAATTTCGTATATCATTATCCTTATTTCCGTTTTCGTTTTTTAAATTCCATATATATATATATAGAATAGACTTTCAATTTCTCAAATCATTTATTGCTCAAATCCACGGATTCCAGAGGATTTATAAAACATAGTACTCTTCTCTTTAGTCATACTTTAGTCATGGGCTTTATGTTGCATTATCAAGGTTAAGAGCAGTGATGGACCAAAAGTCTAAAACTTCTCATATTAGATGAAGACGGAAAAGTAACAAACAAAACATAAAATGTTCTTTATAAGTCTGTATTTTCAAGTTTGTGACTTTTTCATATTATCGAATTTTCGTATTTTCCTTTAATTCCAATTATTGAATTATATTTATTATAATATTTTAAATGTTATTTTTTTAAAAAACCACCCGTGCGTCGCACGGGTATCAAAAACTAGTATATATATATATATATATATATATATATATATATATATATATTGAATACCACAACTTTGATTCATCACATCTCCTTCAGTTCTCAACAAAAGTTCGATCCGTAAATTGTTTTGGATTCGTGACAGAAAACCTAACAAAACTAGATCCATATCGCTTAAGGTTTGATCAACGAATGATGGTGAACAAATCAAAAAATAAAGTCACGACTTTCTTAACACACCATTGATGATTTTGAACTCCAATTCGATAAGAATACTCAAAATTTATTGTACCAATCGATTCATATGCTCAATACCAATCTGTAGCAACAAGAATTAATCAAAACCATTAAGATTTGAGAAATTCACCATTAAAGGACCTCCATTAAGAACAACCATTAAACTTATAAATTTAATATTATTGAATTTAATTTTTCTTTTCAATTTAGGTTCATCTTCTAATTCGTATAATTATTTTTATATCACAGCCTCGGATATTTACCCAGGTCACTTACTAGTTTGTTATAAAAGCTACTCACTTTTAACTGAATTCTCAAATTTTTATAACATAGTTTCATAAGTTTTTCACCGTGTAATTAAAAGTGTTTAATTTTTATTTATAGTTAAGTGTCTTTTTCATCTCTGGTTAGATGTCATTTTTGCAGTTTAATCAGAAATGAAAAGTACACTTAACTCTCTTATTTAAGAGATATCTGCAAATTTCAAAGTTTTAGTTAAAAATCAATAAGAGGTTACAAATCTTAAGATATTTGGGAGTTTTAAAAACTTTGAAAAGACTATTTAAAAGTCAAGAATATAGAGAGTGATTTGTACTTCAAAATAAACTTCCACCAACAAAGAGGAGTGGTTGTGAATAAAGCATATATGTATAGATCCAAATTGACTTGACTTTTTGACTTCCTAAGTATTATGCATTATCGTGAAGCAAATTGTATGGTTGCAATATTTAGTTTTTAAAGTATATAATGCTAACAAACGATTCTCAATGTAGCGTATTCCATCATGTAATGACTTGAAAAATATGAGTGGTTAGCAAAAGATCAAGTATCCATCCATCTAAATCAACCATTGACTTGTTGACTTGCTATAATGCAACCTTATCTTAAGAAAATAGACAAATAAATACAGTGACTAACAATATTGGAGGTCAATATTGAAGTTGAGTCGGAGGTCATTGGCCTCCAATATTGTTAGTCACTCATTTTATTTGTCTATTTTCTTAAGATAAGGTTGCATTATAGCAAGTCAACAAGTCAATGGTCGATTTAGATGGATAGATACTTGATCTTTTGCTAACCACTCATATTTTTCAAGTCATTACATGATGGAATACGCTACATTGAGAATCGTTTGTTAGCATTATATACTTTAAAAACTAAATGTTGCAACCATAGAATTTGCTTCACGATAATGCATAATACTTAGGAAGTCAAAAAGTCAAGTCAATTTGGATCTATACATATATGCTCTATTCACAACCACTCCTCTTTGTTCTTGGTGGAAATTTATTTTGAAGTACAAATCATTCTATATTCTTGACTTTTAAGAAGTCTTTTCAAAGTTTTTAAAACTCCCAAATATCTTAAGATTTGTAACCTCTTATTGATTTTTAACTAAAACTTTGAAATTTGCAGATATCTCTTAAATAAGAGAGTTAAGTTAAGAGAGTTAAGTGTACTTCTCATTTCTGATTAAACTGTAAAAATGACATCTAACCAGAGATGAAAAAGACACTTAACTATAAATAAAAATTAAACCTTTTTGATTACACGGTGAAAAACTTATGAAACTATGTTATAAAAATTTGAGAATTCAGTTAAAAGTGAGTAGCTTTCATAACAAACTAGTAAGTGACCCGGGTAAATATCCGAGGCTGTGATATAAAAATAATTATACGAACTAGAAGATGAACCTAAATTGAAAAGAAAAATTAAATTCAATAATATTAAATTTACAAGTTTAATGGTTGTTCTTCATGGAGGTCCTTTAATGGTGAATTTCTCAAATCTTAATGGTTTTGATTAATTCTTGTTGCTACAGATTGGTATTGAGCATATGAATCGATTGGTACAATAAATTTTGAGTATTCTTATCGAATTGGAGTTCAAAATCATTAATGGTGTGTTAAGAAAGTCGTGACTTTATTTTTTGATTTGTTCACCATCATTCGTTGATCAAACCTTAAGCGATATGGATCTAGTTTTGTTAGGTTTTCTGTCACGAATCCAAAACAATTTATGGATCGAACTTTTGTTGAGAACTGAAGGAGATGTGATGAATCAAATTTGTAGTATTTAAAAAATATATATATATATGGATAGTTTTTGTGTGAAAATAATTTAATTTTCTATTGAATTATTTAATTCAAAAATCTCACAAATTGACACATAGGATTTATCCTATGTGGCACACTTTAAAACATGACATTTGTACTTTAAAAACCCATGTTTAATAGTCGTAGGGCCTTATGGTCAAAGTACCGTTACGCTCAAATACGTCGTCATGAACCGGAAAGGGAACAACCCACAAACCAGTTATATTATTGAGTAAACACATTTATAAGGAGCTAAGGTTCGTTTGAAACAAACCAAAGATATTAATTTTTGTATTCAAAGCCGCACAAGCTCAGGGTGGCCCATCTTCATTTTGCAGTGGAACAATTTTATTTTATAGGACTCAGTTGGAGCGTAGTTTGGGCTGGGTCCCATTAGGGTCTTCTAAGCCCATATCGCCCATTCCCAAATCTGTCTCGATACAAACTCCCAAAACCCCTATTCAGCAACTTGGTTTCCGTCGTTTATTGGCTTCACGACCTCCTCTAGGGCTGTTTTTCACCAATTACCCCATTAATTATATTGGTTTCACGGCTCCTACAGAGTCATTCTTCACCAATTTCCCATTTATTATATTGGTTTCATGGCTCTTACAGAGTTGCTCTTTACCAATTTCCCATTCATTATATTGGTTTCACGACTCCTACAGAGTTGTTCTTCACCAATTTCTCATTCATTATATTGGCTTCACGGCTCCTACAGAGTCGTTCTTCGCCAATTTCCCCATTAATTATATTAGTTTTCACGGCTCCTACAGAGTCGTTCTTCACCAATTTTCCATTCATTATATCGGCTTCATGGCTTCCTATAGAGTCGTTCTTCCCTAATTTCCTCATTAATTATATTGGTTTCACGGCTCCTACAGAGTCGTTCTTCACCAATTTTCAATACTCACATTTCAATTTCGAATTATGACCTCATGGGTCCAACCTCTTAATGTGACTCGATTTAGACACATGTGTGTGCATTACCATTTATCAAAGTGCAACCCAGGTTGGGTAGTCCCACCTGGTTGTACCTTAGCACATGCCCATTATGCATTCGAGTCCTAGCCCAATGCATTTTGAAGTCGTATGTGTCATCACCCATCCACTTACTCGGGGGAAATTGTCCTGCAAAATCAATGTGTCACGTTTGACCACTTTTAGGGTTTTCCTTAGCTATAGCAAGGTTACCCCTCATGAACATTAATATTCACGTGTTTCAAGATACAACATTGCTGAATTATATGTCACAATGCTATCTTGTTACATTAACAAATTTTCTATTCAAGATACAACATTGTAGAATTACTTGTCACAATGCTATCTTGTTACTTTGAGAAAACCTTCATCTAATTTATGATCTATGGTTCCAATGAACCATTTACGATCAAATACCACATAATACATGGTGGTGGCTCTCTAGAACCCTTATCACCCATTGTATCATGCTTAACAATTATATGGTTCTTACAAGGCAAAATCATGATCCAAATATAGTAGGATTCAAAAATTATTAATCAATTTCAAATTCCTTTGCCCTTGGCAAGGTTTTCTAGTTTATTGTTCATGGCCAATAATTTTCTACAGGTTTATACGAGGTTTCTCGCCTAGGCTTTACCCCGTTTCTACCCGTCTTACCAATATTTGGGCTCTCAAAGCCTCCCTTCTTTGTTCCTCTGTAGCATCACCGCCATCATGGTTCGTCATTGATTTACAGAGTTGATTTTTTTTATTTAGGACACAACTTTTATTTACCTTTGCCCGCAGCAAGGTTTTTATAACATAATATTGGTCGTGGCCAATATACTCCCACAGGTTTATACGAGGTTTCTAGCCTTAGTTTACCCCGTTTCTACCTGGACCACTTCACTCACGCACTTCCCGGTTCAGGTGTGAAACAACTCCCCGTGCGTTTCTCCGAGTGATAGCTAGTTACTTTACCATTACTGACATATAGGAATTTTACATTCAAATTAAACACAACAATAACAATCAGTTTATGATTAAGTACCTTACCCAGGCGCTTCATCAAGTTCGAACCGATCACCTTTTCACATTCCCTAAGCTCAAGGTTTGAGTTCAAGTACACCCCGAGTACTTAATTCCCTCAAACCATGGCTCTGATACCAAATTGAAACACCCGTATACAAATTTGATGCCAAACATAACCATTTACATCTTAAAAAATCGGTCCCAGAAAATTTTTGTACAAAACATGTAGTTAGGTTATCATATAGTACCACCGTAGTGGTTTACATATACAAAATTTACTCATAATGAGTTTAACTTCCAAATGTGGTCATCGAATTATATATAAGTTCCTCTCACCAATGTACAAGACGGGGGTCGTTCGTTCTTGATGTGATCGGTTCTTCGTAGTCTTGATGAGCATCACGCTAGGCTTTCCCTTTACCTGCAACATACTAACTTTCAATAGTGAGCTTCTATTGCACAACCATTTATTACAACATCAATAATGAAGAAAAACAAAAAAAAAGATTTTACATTCTTAGGCGTACCACCTAGAATTAATCATTTCTGGGCGGTACGCGGTGAGTCATTTTTGGCAGAATATTAGTCAAATACGGCCAGTTCCATACTTAGCCAAATTTTGGCTTTCTTTCCCTTGTTTTCTACCAGATTTCACCAACCGGTTTTCCACCATTTTTTAAGTGTTTTAACACTCACAAAACACATTTAAAACATGTTTACATGCATATTAACATACCTCAACTAAATCAAATTCATGCTTTGCACGAACGGGTTCAATCGACCCGTTTAAACCGTTAGGACACCCATTACCTTAAGGCTAATGCTTTGGCCCAATGTGCAAGTTGATCTTACCATAACCCATGGGCGTACATCAAAGATCATTCAATTCCATATGTCAAATACATTCTTTCAACCTGCATGGATTCTACGCACTTCGTGTGCTTGTTACCATTGGAAATAACACCATTTTACTAAGGGTTATGATCCTAAACTCATGTGACAACTTAGTTAAGCATTAATTAACTTTTAGGGAGTCACTATCTATTTATTCAACCAATTTGGGTTATTGTACCCCTTTGACCCGTTAAGACGGGTCCTTTCCTTTGGTGTCTCCCAATGCTATTTTTAACCATAATTTAGCATTTTGGATCTATGGTTCTATAAACCATTTGTGATCCTCATTTATTAGTTACATGGCATGGGTTCTAAAACCTCATTTTCGCCCATTGCAACTTGTCATTCATTATAGATTCCTTCGAATCTTACTTATTGTCAAATTAAGTCATTGGAGAACCTTTTGGCAATTACGCTTCATGGTTCCTAGAACCATTCTTCACCCATTTAGAATATCTCACGGTCATTTCCATTTGCATGTAATACACATCTTACATAACTACTACTTGTAACATAAACATTGTTACCTCGCGAATTAGAGCCTTCGCTTCCACTTGTACCTTGATTGTTTTTCTTGATCAACTTGACCACCTATCGGGTCATAAATCAAGTTAGGACCCTTATCAATATAGCATTATTATCATATTTTCATTAACATGATTTCATTGCTACACATAACATATTTTCACATAATTAGTATTCAAGCTTATTTACCATGTTTATTTCTACCTACATGGTTTCATCAATATCACAACATCAATTAAGGCATTTATTAGCCAAGATAGCCATAGATCACAATCCCATTCATGATAGGTCAAACTTGTGAACATATTGTTCCCTATGAACATTCAAGTTCCAAGCCTAACAATTTAATGGTTTTACCAACATTTTGGTTATTTTAGGCATTTTATCAAACACCTTGTGTGCATTATCACATGGTATTCATGTTTAATAGTTTTGTAGGCTTTCAACCTACAACAATAAGTCTTGGGTTGAATCCCTTCAAACCCTTTATCAATTTATCAATCTCATCATATAAACACTTCATAGTTCTCATGAATACATAGAAATCAAGGTATACTACCAATATCACATTTTTACTAGATAGATGACTAACATAATGGTTCCATCTAGTTACTACAAGGTTTAACCCCCAAATTCATACCAATCTGAGTTCCTACAAGTTAACTCATGATGTAAACATCACAAAACATTGATGACAAGGTCCTAGAATTCGTGACCTACACATGCAAGAAGTTGAGGTTTTACTTACTTGATGCAATGATGTGTTTAGAAGGGGAATTACACTTCCAATTCCAAGACTATAACCAGAATTCGCAGCCTTGAGCTTGCTAATAGGAGAATTTTGATTGAAGAAGGAGAAGAAGAGTGGAGGTCGATCTCCAGGTCATAACCACGACCTCCTCCCCCTTTTCCTTCTTTTTTTTACTTATTACATTTTCACATAATTACATTTTTGTCCCCTGAATTTAGTTCTTGTTTTAATATTTAACCAAATCACAAATTTACCCATTTAACCCCATATTTCCCATAAGAATTATTTTTTTATACTTTACGGGTAAACATGGCAATGAACTTTAATTTCACTAGACGCTAACGTGATTTAAGTCATTAAAAATTTGGGATGTTACATCTTCCAATTGAGATGATTCCCTCATTATATTACATGGGGTTTCTTGATTGTCTCACTAATAATGCCACTGCTACTTTTGAGTTTTCCTTGGCAGGACAACCTATTATTTGGCAAGGTGATTCCTCCCCATTGGTCCAGCCGATGCAATTTAACAGGCTGTGTAAAATGGCTCAATCTGATGCCATTGCTGAGTAACTTCAACTCACTTTATTATCTCCGGATCCCCATCTTTTAGTTCCTTACCCGACAGAATTACAACAAATGTTGGATAAGCTTGCATCAGTGTTTCATCCCCCATGTAGTTTACCACCCACCAATTCCCAAGATCATTCCATTGAGTTGTTACTCGCTACTATGTCAGTTTTGGTTCGTCCCTATCGTTACCCTCACTTTCAGAAGCAAGAAACTGAAAGAATAATGGTTGATATGTTAAAACAATGCATCATCCAACCTAGCAACAACCCATTCTCTTCTTAGGTGTTGTTGGTTCAAAAGAAAGATGGTACATGGCGCTTTTGCATTGACTATCCTGTCCTAAATGTTATAATGATTCGTGACCGCTTTCCTCTAGCTTTTATTGACTAATTATTCGACGAACTTCATGGTGCTAAGTTACCTTAGATTTGATAATGATAATCATAAGAATCCACTAGTACCACATGTTCACTAATGCACCCGCGAAGTGCATTAGTCCACATACTATACACATGATTTCTCACTATCACCACAACGCATCACAGGCAACGGATTTCTGTTCATGTCTTACCTCAACACACATTATTTTACATACACATTTAATTATTAACAACCTTAAGGTTTGTCATGTTTACCCACTGTTGGAAGATAGGATTCCGATTCACAACATATATCTAGCTATGCAACTTTTAATGTACTACTAATTACATATATGTTTGTTCAAATATTTGTTTCTTGATTTGTCTCTATTGAAAAGGTGACGTAGCCCTCAATTTGTGATGGCTAGTAATCCATTATCCTTTACATCTGGCATAATTTGCGCAATTAGTATTCTCATGTACATCTACTTGGTGTTGGTGGCTGTTATAGACGAATCTTGGCGTGAATTTGGATCCGTGTATAAGTGGTCAGTCCTTGCCATTGTCATTACATAGTCCATTGGAATTGTATTGGGTTCCATTGCTCCAATATTTAGATGTTTTACAATCTTGAGCTTCAAATTATTTGCTAAGAAAAATAGGAAACATTTTTGGTACTTAAAGCGGAGAAATATTGGATTCAAAAGTTATGTGAGTGGAAAGAAAGCCGTATAAGCTTTTTGTCAAGTGATCGAAGATCAAGACTTCTCCTTCATAATCTAAAAAACATCACTCTAAGCTTTTGCATCAGATTTCAAAAGGTAATTGTTGTATCATGCTAAATAATTGGGCTCATTCCCACTGTGGTTATAATATTTGTCATATATTGTTCATATTATTTCAAGTTAGTGAAGGCAATGTTGTTTACTCTCACCACTATTGCAAGTAGTGAGGATAGCAATAAAGACCTTAGCAATTATGTTTTGTTACTTGAAAATAATATGCGGCTTGCTAAAAAATGAAAGGAATTTCAGATTCTATGAGAAGCTTTATTCATAATGTAGAAAATAAACAACATAATAATCTTCAGAAGATTCTTGAAAAATCTGTTGCATTTGATGGAGTAGAGGCGTTTGACACCGATCAAGTTCAATCTCTACTTTCTATTGAATATGTGAATAGTTAGAGCTTACCCGTAATAAGCTTAACATGCATCGCAATTACTATCCAAAGTATTCATAAGGACAAAGTTGATAACTTGCTCAAATGTGTTGGTGAAGGTCTTTTGTACACTCATCTAGTGAAAGAAAGCCCAAATAAGGAGTCTATGTATGTGAATATTTGGAAAACAACTGTGACGTTGTGGCATGAGCTCCAAGACAACTACAAGTGGCTAAAGACCACCTTAAAAAGAAGTGCTTATGAAGGGAAAATGCCAACAGAGATTGTAAAATAATTTGGTCATATAGCAAAAGAAGTTCTAAATGAATTTAAGAGAAGTACCAGTGGAGAACCAATAGAGGAGAAACTTTCTCCAAAGATAATTGCTGCCAACTCAATGTATCAAATTGCAAAAAATGATCATTCATACTTATGAAAGCAACACTTGGAGACTATTGAAGAGGAGTTGTTTACACGGCTTTGTGACATGGTTGCAAACATATTAGCTGCTTGCCTCACCAACATACCACAAGTTGTTGCAATTAGATGCAATGAAAGTGCAATAGAAAAACAAAAGGCTAGTGTTAAGGCCGCAGTCGACCTTCTTGGAAGGACCTCTCAGATAATAGAAAGACTTGAAACTCGAGAACTACCAAACATGGATGTTGATAAGATGGGATTCATTGACGAGTGGCGCCTTCATCTGAAACAACCTTAGAAGTCAGGGTCTTTCCTGTGGAACCAAGGTAGGTTTATTCAATTCCTTGTATGTGTTTGTTATAATCTTTGTTTCTTGATTTGTCTAATGTGACCTAGGTCAAGAATTCAAATGCTGCTTCTTGGATGATTTATCTGTTCACTACCAAAAAATAGCCTATAGCAACACTTATAAAAGCAACATTTAACAAAAGTGTTGCATTACTTAACAAAAGGGTTGCACTATCCGCCAAAAATGTTACATTATTACATCTAATGCAATGTTACCTAATGCAACACTTTAAAGTATTGTGTTATCTAAAGTTACATTATATCTAATGTGTTAATTTTGATGTGAGATGCGTTGTTATGATTTTATTTAGTTAATATTAATGTATTTAGTTTGAACCAACCAAAAATATTAATTGTTCTATTATTTTAAATTATTGGTTTAACAAGCAAGCAGACCCGCGTGTTGCCGAAAGTCGATTTATTTTCTAAATATGATATAGTATAACGACATGTGCGTTGCCACAGGGTCTAGTTATTTTTTAAAAACCATACCATTGGTAGGTTATCTTTTTAACATAGTATTGTTCACAGGGGAAAGTTATTGTACAAATGACGAACTCCGTGCGAAGGGTGCAAAGCAATCGCAGCCGACGATTTGGTGCAACAAACAATATCTAACTGACGAGTATGACACACACGCTAAAAGTAAAGTATCCGCTGATTTTTACTTTAAAAGGGTATAGTCATCTTTTCAAAAAAGAATCAACATTAGCATGTTAGCATAAAAATAATGCATAATACAATACCGATGAATATATAGGTTTTATATCACACAACAAGGTAACCAAATCACGCACACACCAAAATTCACGTATAGATGGTTAAAAAAATCACGCAACTAAATAAAAAAATCTTATATTAATCAACTTTTGTACTTATCTTCAAAGTAAACATTTTAATAATTACGCACAGTTGATTTCAAAAATCACACAACCAAACCTAGAAACATGATATTGTCTCTTAGATTTTTATTATTAAAAATTTTGGACACCAATTACGCAAAATTATTAAAATGTTTACTTTTCCTAGATGGTTTAAAAGATCACGCAACTATCTAAAAAACTTCCATGTTAAATAACTTTTTGTACTTATCTTCAACGTAAACATTTTAATAATTACGCACAGTTGATTTCAAAAATCACGCAACCAAACCTAAAAACATGATATTGTCTCTTAGGTTTTTCTTATTAAAAATTCTGAGCACTAATCACGCATAGTTGTTTAATAAATCACGTATCTAACTAAACATTTTCTATTTAATATCATGCATTTTCTTTTTTTTCAACTTTTTTTTTTAAAACTATCTCATTCACCTTATCTAGCGCTCCTAAAAATTACACATATTGTTCTTAAAATCACGCAAGACTAAATAAAAACAAAACAAATGACCAAACATCAACAAAACAGATCAAAAAAGAACAAAATAACATAACCAATGTTTATAATATTCCTATATTATAAACAACGATCGGGTGGGATCTACAGACACTATCGTGTGGGATCTTAACACACTATCAGGTGGTAGTGGGACTGAACCATGGGATGGGGTGGGATCATAAAAAGCTTCACAAAAAGAAAACCAAAAAAATCTACACCAAAAACATCAAAAACCCAGGAATGAGTGCCTAGAGCTTTATGAACTCTTCCACAGTCGCCACCTTGCATCATGCCAAAGGAATTACGGATGACCCGATCATCCTTGGCCTTCCTTGCATGCATTTCCTCCACCAGCTTCATAACTTTAGAAGAACCAACACTCTTCGATGACGAAGCCAATTTTCAAACAGCACAAATCAAAAGAAAAGTGAAATTAATAGGAAAAATTGCATGAAATAATCCCAATATTTCCTCATTCGCAAATAACAATCCCACCTTCCGAAATTGCAAGGGGCAGTCCCACCTTGTCATTATTTTGCAACGAACAGTCCCTCCGTTAAAAAACACTAACGGTGTTAAATACTATGTACTCCGGCGACCTGTGATTTTTCCGATGACCTGCGATTTTTCCGGCGAACTAAACCCAAAACAACCAACCAACTTCAATCAAGCATATCTTGATCAAAAATTGACGAAAATCGAATCCGAGAAATGCGTTGAACTCGTATCCACTAGACGAACAAATCTAGCACCATACTTGATATGTTCCGTTAAGCTTTGAAGGCCGAATAACTTGCTCTTCCAAGTTCTTCAATGGTGATTTGAGAAATACTCAACCATATCGTATAAATTTGGTACCAATAGACTCGTTTTTATCACACAAATCTGTTGCAACAATCAGAACATGTTTTGGTGTTGATTTGAGAAGATTTTAATTTTACAAAAAACTTAGTTCGTCGGAGATACTCGTTCGATGCTCAAACCTCATCAAAACATATCAACTATGTAACTAGTTTGAATCCTCTCGTCGTCACGAATTTGTAGCAATTTACGGAATCGATTTTCGTCAAGATTTGAAGAAGATATGTTAGTTTGAAGGTGGTTGGTTAATTGGGTTTTTGTTGGTGGCTGGTGGCCGGAGAAGACGACCGGAGATGGTGGTGGCTGGTGGCCGGAGAAGACGACCGGAGATGGTGGTGGCTGGTGGCCGGAGAAGACCGGAGGTCGCCGGAGAAGACGACTGGTGGTGGCTGTTGGTGGTGGGGGCGGTGGCTGTTGGTGGTGGGGTGGTGCCACGTCAGCAAGATTTAACGCCGTTAGTGTTTTTTAACGGCGGGACTGTTCGTTGCAAAATAATGACAAGGTGGGACTGCCCCTTGCAATTTCGGAAGGTGGGATTATTATTTGCGAACGAGGAAAAGTTAGGATTATTTCATGCAATTTTTCCAAATTAATATTATGATTTTCAGAAGTTGGCTTCTGCGTGTAAAAGTGCATGGTGACCCCCCCCCCCCCCCCCAAACATATATATACTAAAAATTTGAGGGAAAATGAAACGTCGCAGAAAAATAACACACACAATGTCACACCCCCAAAAAAAATCCCACGCGCGACAACGCGCCGCAGGGAGCGTGACAAACCAGGATCGAACACATTAGCCATACGAACAGTCTATATGCAATGTAAAAGTAAAACCAGAGTAAATGCGGTTATTAAATGCGGAAGCGTAAATCGACAAAGTTGTAATAATTGTTCAAGCGCCAAAATATGCGCAAACCAAAATTTAATAAGTTTGATAAATAATAAGTCTATGATGCATGCATAGTAATTGTAATCCTTATGTGGTGCATCCTAGCTCGTGGCAGATAATCCAGTTTAGCGACCTGAGATATAACATGCTAAAGTGTCAACACAAAGGTTGGTGAGTTCACAGGTTTAATCAGTTCAACAGTTTAACGGTTCAGTAAAATCCAGATAATATATCAATAGTTAGCTAGACTATTTTCAAGAAATCAGTGCACGTTTGACTAGATCAACTAGCTATCCAGTTACTGAAGCTCGACAAGTTCAATTGTGCCTCGTTAAGACTAAGAAGTTTATAACACCCGTTCGATATCCAATCGTGTCAGAGCGACTGACCCGGGTGGGGTTGTCAAACCCAGTAGATCTACTAAATAAGTTCCCGCTGATGTCACATTGACAGTAACTATAAAGTGAGGGCTTTATATTAAGTGTGCCACTATCATTCAGGTGATATATATCTAACAGTTCAAGTGTTTGCATGTTAATCTCCCCCAACAGGATTAAAATAAGTAAAATGGGGCCGTGAAACTCACCTTAGGTTGCTCGGCAAAGTTTCCAGACAAACAGTTAATTCAAATAGCAAAAACGAGTCTTGTGCAAGCAATCAATCACCTAACGAGCATACGAGTATAAGTGTGTGTTCTATAAACTATTAAATCTAAAGCGAACGACAAAAATGAATGATCGTGGAATTTAAAACAAGTCGAGGATGGCACTTGTGCCAAATCCGAGCAATTATCGAAATACGCGAGAAAATACAATATATATTAATATTATATATTTTCCAAGTTTAAATATTCTAAAATAAATATATATAACATATATATTTACTAAACGTTCCAGAAGTGTTAATAACGAATTTACGAGAACAATATATATTTATATATATTAAAGGTTATCGTAAAATATCCGGTTATTTCAATAGAAATCTAACGGCATAAGTTTATATATTACATTACTCAAGATATATATTTTTACCTTCTTGTAAAAGTAGAATTTTTATATCAATATATATATATATATAGGTATTAGAAATCTATTTTTAATTAAAGATAACAAGTTTAACATATTTTATATCTCAAAATATGATTTACGAGTCTTAAGTATCATAGATATATCTCTACGGGTTTAAGATACGACAAAGAACAATTTCGGTACAAGTTCTAGTGGTTAAAGGCTAAAAAAAAATGCAAAATAAAAAGGAAACAGCAACCATGGAGGTCACTGGGTTCGAACCCGTGACCTCTGTGTTATAGGGCAAAATAGGTACCACCCGGACAGCGCCCCGATCGTGTTACTGGGCCGCTGGAATTTCTTTTGTCTAGTAGCGCTGACCAGAATCAGGGTCTAAAGAAAAAGAACAATAAACAAAATGCTGGCGACGGGACTCGAACCCGCGCCCCTCGTGTACGAGTGCAGCGCCCAACCCATTGTGCCAGTTTGGCGTCTGGGTTATAATCGGAAATGAAAATATATAACATGTACATGCCAGACTTCATCTTCTTCCTTATGAACTCCAGTGGCCGGAGTTTTATTCCGGTCACCGGAAAAACGCGAAAACTGATACGACACCAGAAAAAGATGCGGTTTACATAGATGAGCGATTACCTCAAGTCGGTGATGTGAGAACACAAGATTTTGACACCGAAATCGACTCCGAACCTTGAACGGGTCACCGGGACACAGTCACGAAACTCAACTTCGTTTGCTCGTAGTTGCTCAGCGAAGGACGGCGGTCACAATGATGTGTTAATGGTGATGAAACGGTGGTGTAACAGTGGGGATTTTGGCCGGATTTCAACTTCGCCGGAAAACTTGAAAACAAAACGAGAGAACGAGAGAGAGTGCGAGAGAAAGAATATGTGATTATGGTCTCCAAATGATCGGTCCTTGATATAATTGGAATCAAATTAACCGATGATTGAAGAGGATTTAAGTGTCGTAAATGTGGAGCGGAGGTTTCGGTCGGTCGAAACCGTGAATTCAATTCACGTAAATGGTCTTTAATAGACTATATGGTATTGACAATTATAGTCCCTCTAGGTTTTTGTTAATTAAAACATGTTTGGTGAATGACAACAAAAGTCCCTCAAAGTTCTAAAAGGGTTAACGGCTCAAACGAAGTTAACGGAAAATGTTTCTAACGACGAATATCCGAGGAACGTCAAAATATATTAATCGTGTAGCGTTTATAAGAATTATAAATATTGTTTTACCCACATAAAATCATAGAATATAATTCAACAATTAACTATTTAGATTGTAACATATATATTTAAAGTCACATAAAGTTTGACTAAAATCTATAAATATATACTTTAGGTTTACATAAAATCATAAATATAATTTATGGTTTGATAATTAAAACTCACATAGAATAATAAAATACTTGTGAAATATATACGAATATATCACATAAAATCATAAAGCGGAATCATGGAATATCAAACGTTTAAGTTTCTGTGCATGCTCGTAGTGATTGATCACACAAAACCCTAATTTGCTAAAGTCAACAAGTCAACACAGTTAAGCACATAACGGTTTTACGTTCAATTAATGACAGGAAATGACCTGAAAAGTCGGATTGTCACACAAAAAAAGATACACCTAAAAACCCTAGAAAAATACACGCGGGACACGCAAGAAATAACCCTGAATCATGTTTGCGTTAAAAATGGGACATTTACATATATCCCCTTATTAAGAGCTTTAATTACATATATACCCAAGGTTAAAATTCAATTACATATATCCCCTTTAAACATGAAAATGACTTATTTACCCTTCCAATTTTAAAACCAAATAAAAAAAATAAAAAATGGCACAAATTGTAGAAAACCAAAGCGAAGATTTCTCTGGAAGGTGGACACCTTCTTCTCCAATGATCGGAGTCCGATCTTTTCTCGCGCCATGATCTCCGATCATCTCTAGAAGGTAGAGATTTTTTTTCAAATTGTTTTTTTTTAAAACAATTTCAATTCAGGTTTTGTTGATTTCAATTAAGGTACCGATTTTTTTTCAAGATATTTCTCACGACAATAGCATGATTTACCATTCAATTTTATTGATTATATTTCGTCACTTTGTAAATATGTTATGCGATTAACCACAGTGGGTTTGTTAAATTAGATTTTACAATGTTGGGTTGCAGTTTTTTATATGTTAATCCAATAGTCATTCGAGTGGATAAATCAACAATTAGTGTGTGTAGAGAGAGGTATGGAATATATTCTTCAATGGTAAATTAGGTGTCGTGACTTTGTTATGTCGATGAAAAACAAGCATGTGGATGCAAGTAATCAAAGTCATCAATCATCCTCCCACAACATCAAGATCATACCATGTAAATATGTAATATGGAATGTGAAATATATAATATGTTTGTTAATATTAATGAGATATGTAAATATGCAACATTAAAGGTAAAATATGTAATTTATTTTTTCTTAGTTGAATATATGAATATGTAATTAATGATATTAGAAGGGGGACACATGTAAATATTAATAAGGGTATAATAGTCATTTAATATGTTATTTTAAATGAGTTGGGTAAATATGTAATATAAATGGTTTAGGAAGGGGATATATGTATTTAAATTTTAGGCTTGGGTAAATATGTAATAAAATAACTTAGTAAGGGGATATATGTAAATGCCCCTAAAATAAATAAATTCACATTTGAGCACTTATTACGCTTCACATTCCCCTACCAACCGTCCCATTAAAATGACAATAAATTAAATAGTAGGTGCGACGTTTACTACTTAGAGACACTCAAACACCCCTATAAAACTAGACACTCAATTGCATTTTCAAAAATCACGCTACGTCGGCTCTTACAACATACTTCCATGTCACACATCAAAACTCCCCACCTCACTGTCAACATGTGGTCATATTCATCCAACCTCCCAGACGCCGCCGATGTAGCCCTTAAGGAGAAGTTAACTAAAATGATGATGCTTGAGTTCAACAAAGAGATTCTTATGATCGATATTTAGAGTTTCGAGAGTCTCAAGGAAATGACGCTAGCACGAGACGAGGTGGCGCAAAAGCTGATGAGTTTGCCCAAGAGTTCGGTTCGAGACCTTGTTTGTTTGTTTATGGTAGAAAATGACAAAAACGATATCGAACAAATGCAAACGATTGCCAACATCCTCAAGGCTATCAATGAATTTGTTCAATTGAAAATTGCTTTTCTGAGAGCGTATGAGTAGAAAAAATCATATGTTGTAATGTGTTTTAATAAGAATATTTCAATTGCTTGCATCAAATTTCTCTTTTTTCAATGAAAGTTATAATTACGCAAGAACTAATATAATCACGCATGCGGTAAGAAGTACAAAAAATACCCGTGATATACACAACTAAAATAATCTCTCTATAACTACTCAAGTATAAAATTTAATCATGCATATTAAAAACGTCTCATTCATAAAGTGTAAAAAGTAACAAAAACAGATAGTACATTTTAATAAAAAGCAACAATTTTAATTACGCAAGAATTAATATAATCACGTACGCACAAAGAAGTATAAAAAGTACTTCTTAATCTTAATAAAGCACTAAAAATGGTGCCACATGTCTCATTTCTAGAAGATCCACGTCAACATTGTCACATGTCAATATCACATTCAAGTATCAATTTATTAGATTATCTATAATTACCAATTTTGTCAAAACTAAATTTCATTTAAAAAAAATTGACAAACTTAATGTCAATTTGATAAATTTACTCAATGATTTGATTATTAAAATAAATTTGATTATTTTAACTATTTTTTCTTTTTTATATGTATCTAATATTATGAACCCAACCCGTGTAATACACGGGTTACTAACTTAGTGTGATATACATCAGGAAAAAATGCCCTCTATAGCTACGCAAGTATTAAAATTAAGCACACGTGCTGAAAGACGTCTCATCCATAATTACGCAAGACATGGAGAATCTAATATATATAATTTGATAATTACGCAAATACAAACAAGAAAAACGCAGTTGTAAAAACTAGCAAAACATAAATGACGCAAAAAAATATAAAAAAATCACGCTCCATTATAGTCAAAAAAATATCGAATAGAGAACAAATCAACTTCGTTTTCAAAATGAATGGACAAGGAAAGGAAATCGAGCAAATGTTCGTTCTTCAATCTCTCGGCTGCTCAAAACCATTGGGATATACGACGTTATTCACGCTTCGATGGGGATTTTTGTATAAAGACATAAATGTCCCTCCGCTTAAAAGAAATCTGACACGTGTCGTTCTATCCTCTCTTCGCATGTAAAATTTGCTTTGTATATGAACTTTCACCATCGTTCATAATAATGAAGGTCATAGTGTAACATTTTTACAACATTTTTACTCTAATGCTATATAATTTCCACCGACTCTATTTTCTTCCTTGTAAGAATGCTTGGGACGGATTTCATTTTCATTTTCTATTATGGTTTATAACCAAAATTCAGGTATATATTATTGTTCCTTTACTACCTCCTTGTTGATATAAGTAAAGCATGTTATGTCTGAGTTTCAAATTCCTCTTTTAACTTCCTAACGAACGGACTTCTATTAAGTTTGTATAAAATGATAATTTTTTACTTCCTTATCATATGGACCAGTTATGTATTTAACTATATATTTTTTTAAAGCTATTTATATACTACTAGTTTTTTAACCCCGTGCATCGCACGGCTGGAGTTTAAAAAAAATCTAATAAGCACAATTATACTCTGCTCATTTAAACTCGATTAACATATTTATAATGATAGACAGATCGATTAACCCTTAACGCCTTGGTAGTTTAATCATTAGCAAAAAAGTTGAGGAAAAAGAGAAGTACTAAACCAAGTTCTTCACAACCCAAAACGATAAATAGCATCTAAAGCATACTGGCCTATTACACCAGTTTCTATCCAACCAAAAATATAACATTGAAGTACTAAAGTAGTGAGAAAAGTGTTTTGAGGCTGCCAAAACCACCAGCTATTCAAAAGATATCATTACCAGGCTTACAAATTAAATGGAAGCAATTTGTTGATCTGAAGATACCCCTCATCCACCATGTATTGAAAAATACAATGATCACCGTGTTGAAGACCAATATATTTCAGAAAAACAACCGACTTCATTGGAACAAACCTAAATTTATGTAACCGAAATAATTATATAAAAAGGTAAATCTAATTCTTATGTAACTGTAAATTAGAAGTCATGAAAATAACATTTTGTAACCAGTTGGAGACCCCCATGTAAGATGCAAAACATAAACATTCTTATCTTCAACCTTTACATTCAAAGTCATGGTGGATTCCACATATGCAGCTTTTTCCAATGCATTTTTAATCCTTTATGAATTATAAGATGGTAAAAATGTATTAGAAAACAATTTAAAAACAATGTGAACATTGAATAAATGAAAATGTGAATTATGTAACCGTACTCACATAAACTTGTTTTTTGACAATAGTTCAATGAATTCTGAATTCATGGGCAACTGTTCAAAAGTAAATTCTAAATCAAGATGCTAACATAGAAAGATTCAGTTAACTTCTTATACATATGCTTATAGATATCAACACTTTTATGGAAGAAAAAGAGAAGTTTATAATGTACATTTGTATGAAATATTTTGGTTAAAAATCTCACTTAAGGAGGCTGCTAAGGGTGTTGCATAATTCTATTTTGACAATAGAGTAACAAATCTCCAGTGTATGATGACCCATCTGACCACACCAAAGGCAGTCCTGGTTAATCAACTTTAAACGGCCATTGATCAGTATGCTATTAGTGTAAATGAGAAGTTATAGAGCAGTTAAATGTGTGCCGAAAATGTAAAATCAGTTAACAAAGATATCTACTTAAAAACATGATAAAAAGATTGTAGTTCTTAACAAACATAGAACAGAAAGAAAGAAAGCTAAACCCGATACAACCTGAGCATTAAAATACAACTCTACTACATATTAGTAAATTTAGATATGTGGTCATATGTTTTTGCAGTTAAGAAGAAGAAAAAAGAAGCTAAGTTCTTTCATCTAATATGAAGTATCAGTTATTTTCTTCGAAGAAGAGAAAATAATCTAAGTTTTTGTATCTAAATCGATATTACAACTATGACTTTGAATTTTGCCATAACTTATATATAATCATCTTCAAATGATAAAGTTGGCCAAAATAAGAATGACATATCCAGTCTGTACGACTGTACCTATTTTTATGAAGGAAGTTACGTGAAATCAAAATCTACACCTGGATGGTACCATTTGAAACCTACATTACTTCATATATTGCTAACTTCTTCAAGTTATGTTTTGAAAAATAAAAAGGGGTCTGTTAGAGACACCCCCTTAAAATTTGGTTGGCACCCCTTATGTAGGTGACTCTGTGACCTAAGAGTCACCTCCAGGGGATAAAAAGCTCACATAATGCCCTAAGAGTCACCCCTAAAGCAGGTGTGGTTAAGAAAACTCTGAAAAACCCGCCCAAGTACGCGGAAAACACGGAGAAGTACGAGGATGTGATTGATAGGTGGCACAGTGGTCGTTCACGGGGTACCTATAGGTCACACCGTGATCTCCGAGTGACCTACAGGAGCCAAATGCCAGCTTTAAATAAAGAAGTTGCTGTTCATCTTCTTCACACAAAGAAAAAAAAACAAACAAAAGTTGTAAAAAAAATAAACACAAGGTATACCATTAGGCTATAACCTATTTTGATAACTATACAGATAGCGTTCATATATGTATACATTACATTTGTACACATATATGCGTTCATATATGTATACATTACATTTGTACACATATATAAACATGCATACCGCAAGTACACATATACAATTATTATTATTGTTATATTATTAATAATAAATATTATTATAATAATACTAATTATTTTTATTATAATAATACTAAATATTATTATTATTATTATTATTGTTATTATTATTATTACATATAAATAATAATATAAATAAAATATGAAAAAATCTTCAGGGTGACCTAAAGGCCTGGAGGTGAGGTATAGTTCTCCAGCTCACATCTTCAGCTGAGAGGTCACCTATTAAGAGAAATTATAGGTGACCCCAAGGTCTCGGAGTCACCTAAAGGGCTCACATATTACCATCCAAGCTGCCTCTAAGGTCTCCGTGTGACCTATACTATCGCATCTCCTACATATTTTGACACCGTTACGTGCATACACACACACATACTAATACGTTATCAAACCACACACATATATTCATACATACATGATAGATTTTGACTTAATATAAGTTTATATATACATACGTATGGTCACGTGGATACAACCTCGTATAAAAAACTCCGTTGGTATGTTGTATGTACTACATGCATATGTACATACACATATCAACACACTTACATGCGCACACATATGTACATACAATATCAATATAAATAAGCTTAATATGCCTTCATATATGTATACATTACATTTGTACACATATATAAACATGCATACTGCAAGTACACATATACAATTATTATTATTGTTATATTATTAATAATAAATATTATTATAATAATACTAATTATTTTTATTATAATAATACTAAATATTATTATTATTATTATTGTTATTATTATTATTACATATAAATAATAATATAAATAAAATATGAAAAAATCTTCAGGGTGACCTAAAGGCCTGGAGGTGAGGTATAGTTCTCCAGCTCACATCTTCAGCTGAGAGGTCACCTATTAAGAGAAATTATAGGTGACCCCAAGGTCTGGGAGTCACCTAAAGGGCTCACATCTTACCATCCAAGCTGCCTCTAAGGTCTCCGTGTGACCTATACTATCGCATCTCCTACATATTTTGACACCGTTACGTGCATACACACACACACATATTAATACGTTATCAAACCACACACATATATTCATACATACATGATAGATTTTGACTTAATATAAGTTTATATATACATACGTATGGTCACGTGGATACAACCTCGTATAAAAAACTCCGTTGGTATATTGTATGTACTACATGCATATGTACATACACATATCAACACACTTACATGCGCACACATATGTACATACAATATCAATATAAATAAGCTTAATATGCGTTCATATATGTATACATTACATTTGTACACATATATAAACATGCATACCGCAAGTACACATATACAATTATTATTATTGTTATATTATTAATAATAAATATTATTATAATAATACTAATTATTTTTATTATAATAATACTAAATATTATTATTATTATTGTTATTATTATTATTACATATAAATAATAATATAAATAAAATATGAAAAAATCTTCAGGGTGACCTAAAGGCCTGGAGGTGAGGTATAGTTCTCCAGCTCACATCTTCAGCTGAGAGGTCACCTATTAAGAGAAATTATAGGTGACCCCAAGGTCTGGGAGTCACCTAAAGGGCTCACATCTTACCATCCAAACAGCAAACCCTAGATTCCTGCGTTGTAACCCTAGATTCCTGTCTGTCACCTAGGTTCCTGCGTTTGTCGGCGGGCTGACACTGTCAGGCAAACCTTTAGGTCACCCATTGGTCTCCGCGTGACCCATAGCGCAGGAGTTTTTGTGGGCACCCCTTTTATGCGTGAGCGATTGGAGTTTTTGTGGACACCCCCCATATAGGTGACATAAAGACCTCAGAGTGACCTCTAGGTCAGGTGTATTTAAAAAAAAAGGGGGTGTCTCTAAGATTTCCCAATAAAAATCCCTGAATAAGTAAACTCAATAAATACATTGAAAGTTAGTTTTGATCAAAGAAAGGAACTAAAGTTTCAACCAAATTATCAAATTAAATAGTCCCAAGAAGATAATGGATTTGGATAGAACGATTGAGTTGAATGGCCATAATTAAGAGGTTAGATTCTTGCAACAGGATGCTTCAAAATGGCCACAAATGACCACATGATAAATAAAACAATGATTAAATTAGGGAACTATAAATTAGGGAAATGATTACGAATACATACAGTCCTGATATTCAAGAAATGTTACCCGGGTAGTGAATCCATGAAATTCTTCCTCAACATCTTCAGTTCTTCGAATTTCTTGTACACACATAAACCCTAGATCAAAATGGTGTTGTAAAAAAATCATAGATCTCAGAATCAATGCCAAGATTTCTCTATTCGTCAAAATACCCTGCATCAAAATGAAGAAAAAAAAACTAACAACTTAAAATCAACAAAATGAATGAATCTAAATCGATTATTAACAAAAGTTCTTAAATTAGGGTTTGTCGGATTATAAAAAACGAAAGACTAAAAGATGGTGATGGATTAACGAACCTGACTCGATGGATTCACGATCTTTGATTCTGAAGATTACTGGTGCGATTTCGTTAATGGCCGGTGGGATGTGAATCGCTTTTTTAAGAAATATGATCAGCGATCAAAGAAAGAAATTAAACATGCAATCGGATGAATAATGGTTACAGAATAATGGTTACATTCATAAGATACGATCATGGTTTGCGAAGAAAAATGTAATCGAGACACTTACCTTGCTCGCAAAGAAGGAGAATCTCGTGAATTAGGGTTCTGAAACAAAAAGCGTATGAAAGCGAACGATTGCATTTATCCAGATTTTTTTATTAACACAAACAGGTCGGATATAAACGGGTCGCGTGTTAATTTTTGGCCGGTCTCGATTGGCCCAGAAAATAGGCGGGTATATTAGCTAAGATTGCTTGTTAAATGCTATGTGGCTTGTAAACTTTTCTTTTTTTTTGGAACGGCATCGATCAGGCGACTTTGGTCTCACGTGTAAACCTACCCTTGCGGGGCTATGTCCAAGGTCGATTACTCGGACCTCCGTGAGAACCAGACACCCCCTCCTGAAGCTTTCTCCTGGCAGAAACCCCCTCCTGGGACAACATGGGGTAAACTGCCTCCCATTGGATTAGAACTTGGGTCACTAATAACCAAAGCCCTAAGAGCCAAGGGGGTAACCACGGTAAACTTTTCTTTTATAATATAGTTTACATGTGCCCTAAAGGCACACATAAGGTGCAATAAATGCACATCGAAAACTGAAAAAGTTGTCAAGATTCTTTTTGAAAATGTTGAAAAAGATACCAAGATTCTTCTTGAAAAATGTATTTTTTTAATTTTCGAGATGCATTTATTACACATTTTTTAATTTTCTAGATGCATTTATTGCATCTTATGTGTGCCCTTAGGACACATATTATAAAACCCTAAGATTAAGATAAGATAAGATTAAGATTAAGATTAAGACGTTAAGATTAAGATTAAAATTTAGATAAGATTAAGATAAGATTAAGATTAAAATTAAGATTAGACTAACAGAGTAACACTTTCATCCCTACACCAAAAAACACCAAACACCACCCAATTGATATCTGAAAGAAACTCATAAACTCAAAGGAATTTGGTTGTGAATTTGTCGATAGTCTTCTTCGAAACATCTTACAAAAAGCTCTATATGTTGTGGCAAAAGTTAATAGTTTCTTCATACAACTCTTTTGATAGATAACAGATGGCTGAGACGACTCAAATTATGCTCTTTGTTGCAAAAAAAAAAGGAAAATTAGATTTAAATAAACCTAACTTTTACCTATTGGCCGGCAATAATCCCACATTTAAAAATCATTTTCAGCAGTTCCAACTTTCATTTAATTTTTTTAAATGGACCCGCCGTTAAATTTTTTAACACCGTTAAATGGATGCTGACATGTAATAATATTACTTTTTTTTTAATTCTTTAATCCATCTCATCTTCAAAACTCAGATTTTCTTTTAATCGATCAAGATTCCAAATCCCTAACTAAAATATCGATCTTTTATCCTGGTAATTTATGCTCAAACGGATATCTAAGTTTCAGATCCGTTTGCGATTGTTCATCGTTCATTCACGCTTCATCTTCATGTAAGAACGACATCATTCACGCTTCCTAATATGTGTGATTTTGTATATTTACGAAGACATCCATTCGTTTGCGTGTTTTCTCATATCGCAGGGAGAAATTCAGGAAGGATAACAAAATCAGTTTTCCTGATAACAAATCAATCTCTGTAAGTGCTTGAAACTCAATTACACTAGACCTTTCGATTTTTATATTTAACTAAAATCTGTATAATCTGATGAATAAGAATAGATCGAAATCATCGAACTCGGTCATTTAGTTGATGGGGTGTTGAGGTTTGCTCTTAATCGATAGGTTGCTAAGGAGTGTGGAATTATGTGGAATTATATGTCCTATTCTGTAAGATCTCTTTATAAACTCGAACGATATTATCAGATCCGGTTTTCAACTTGCTTGATGTGTATATATAATATTCTGTGAGCAGGAGAAAGCTCCTTATGTGGCGACAGCTGCAAAGAAGAAAGCAGAGTACGAGATTGCTATGAAGCCATACCTCAACGATGAAATCGTAATAATTCCTACTGCTTTTCTCACTTTTTTATTAATCAAATTATTTATATATTTATTCTCTTCTTCCATCTTAATTTTATGAAATCAATTTTGTTATCTGTGAGCAATTAGAACGAATCTGCATCAACATCGAAATCATCATCATCATCGAACACTCACGATGATGTGGAAGGGGAAGCTAGCTCTTAGGTGATCTGCCAAACAAACACATTTAATAATTTTTTTTTAGAATTGAACTCGATCATGTTGATCAAATCAGTATCTGGGGTAGGCAGATTCGTATGTTTAGGGATTTGGAGGATGGATCGATCTTTATTTAGGGATTTGGAGGATGGATCGATCTTTATTTAGGGATTTGGAGCATTGATCGATTTTTTTTAATTGAGAATTAAAGAAAAATCTCATTTGAAAGATGACATGGATTAAAGAATAAAAATATATATATTATTACACGTCAGCATGCCACGTCGTACTCATTTAACGGTGTTAAAAAAGTTAACGGCGGGTCCATTGAAAAAAAATTGAATGAAAGTTGGGACTGCTGGAAAGGATTTTTAAATGGGTGATTATTGCCGGCCAATAGGTAAAAGTTGAAATTATTTAAATCCAATTTTCCCAAAAAAAAACAATAGGGTTATTGCCATAAACCGATACACACCCCTCCCTAAGGAATGAAAATCTTTAAAAGAGAATGAGTCACATTCCTTATGTAATTGTCCAATTCATACCATACCTAATTAAGTGCTACCAAAATGTCATCTTTTGTTCCATCTTATGATATAGTTTATTCTTCATCTTTTTATACCTTATAGGCTTTTTAGTAAGAACTTTTGACTTGTTCAAGAGATAACTTATTGTAGTCGACACTAATTACTATGCAGTAGACATAAAAGCCTTTTTTTTTAAACAGCTAATTTTTATTTTTACACCAATTTTCACCATGCCAAGATTTGAACCTTGGTCTCTCTCTAAAGAGGCTTTGCCCCTTACCACTAGGCCACAACCTAAGTGGCGAACATAAAAGCCTTTTATCTTTTGTTTAAAAAAATGACCAGCTTATTGTATTCAATTCTAACCAATCAAATATAACAAATATATAAAGTTGGAGGTATACAACGTAAGAGTAAGTCGATGGTTATTTGAATATGATAACTTGTCCACTCAACATCATTTGCAACATCCTACCATTTTTGGCCAATAGGTAAAAGTTGGGATTTTTAAATGTGGGATTATTGTCGGCCAATAGGTAAAAGTTGAAATTATTTAAATCCAATTTTCCCCAAAAAAAACAAACAATAGGGTTATTGCCATAAACCGATAACACACCCCTTCCTAAGGAATGAAAATCTTTAAAAGAGAATGAATCACATTCCTTATGTAATTGTCCGATTCATACCATACCTAATTAAGTGTTACCAAAATGTCATCTTTTGTTCCATCGTATGATATAG
>JBCNJP010000007.1:105229847-105249569 GCA_039602395.1 Deinandra increscens subsp. villosa | reverse complement strand
AAGTGTAAGAATATGGAATGACTGAAATAACTGAATTCATCTTATTGAATGACAGGGTTACAATATATAGAGAATAACTGTAAACCCTAAATACCTAGTGGGCCCGTGGGCTCATACTAACTAACCCTAGTCTAATACATTCTAATACTCCCCCGCAGTTAGAGCTGGAGGAAACCGAAAGATCAGACTGGAAAAAAAAGAAAACATAAAAAAAATAATACTATTAAGATAAATTAAATATGCTTCGATTGACTCAAACTCTTGCCAACAAATCCATATTGCGTTTGATTTTGCCATCCATATTCTTCAAAAAAAAAAAACTTTTATAGCAATGGACCATAGCTCCGATCTTCAAAAGCAAGTGGTTGTAGTTCATTAATTCCTGCCTCCTAAAAAGAGAAACAGACTGACTAGAGGTAGGTTGATAACCGATAACCGTAGTCTTGCGGTCTCTTGGATTCGTAGATGAAGAGATGGGATTCATAAATCTAAAAGAGGAAAAAGAAAACAAGGCCGATGACCGTGGTCAAGCGGCTTTCTCTTTGATCCGTAGATCGAGAGATGAGATTCAGAGATGTAAAAAGATCGAAAAGGAAGCAAGAAGGGAAATCTCTTAGATCCGTAGATCGAGAGATAAAATCCGTTGGTTCAAAAAAAAAAGAATCTGATCAAACCGTAGTTTGAGATTATGAACCGTAATCCAAGACAATATAGAAGCCATAATTTAGAAAACAACTAAAAAAAATAATCACTTCTCACGGTGTTTGATGCTTGTTGATGCTTCTCCACGTAGCAACAAGAAAAGAATATCCAATTTAAAAGATGTAAACTTGATCCACGTGTGATAGGTGGTACAGAGATCGCAATACAAAGTGAAAGTGAGATCGAAGAACGAAAAGCAAAATCGTCGTATAAGAAATCGAAGTCGCTCGAGTCTTTAATCAATAACGAAGCTTTATTCAACGGAAACTTCAAAATAGAAAAGAAACGAAACAAATGATGAAAAAGAAACGAAGTTGAGACAGGGCGGCGGCATGGCGGCACACCGCCCTGTCTAGGGTTTGAATACGGTGACGACGACTAGGACTTGGATCGTTTAGGCTGTGATACCATGTAAGAATATGGAATGACTGAAATAACTGAATTCGATCTTATTGAATGATCAGGGTTACAATATATAGAGAATATACTGTAAACCCTAAATACCTAGTGGGCCCGTGGGCTCATACTAACTAACCCTAGTCTAATACATTCTAATAAGAAGAATTTCTTAATGAATTTAAGAGAAGTACAAGTGTAGAACCGATGGGGAAGGAGGAACTTCCTTCAAAGATAATCACTGCCAACTCAATGTATCGAATTGCAAAAACGATTATGTATACATATGAAAGCAACAACTTGGAGATTATTGAAGAGGAGTTGTTTACACGATTATGTGACATGATTGCAGACATATTAGTTGCTTGCCTCACCAACATACCACGAGTTGTAGCAATTAGATGCAATGAAAGTGCAATCGAAAAACGAGAGGCTAGTGTTAAGGCAGCAGTCGACCTTCTTGGAAGGACCTCTCAGATAATTGAAAGACTCGAAATTCGAGAACTACCAAACATGGATGTTGATAAGATGGGATTCATTGACGAGTGGCGTCTTCATCTGAAGCAACCTTAGAAGCTAGGGTCTTTCCTATGAAACCAAGGTAGGTTTATTCAACTTTGTTATCTTTCAAAGGAACAAAAAAATACGATTCCTCGTATGTGCTTGTTATAATCTTTGTTTCGTGATTTGTCTAATGTGACCTAGGTCAAGAATTCAAATGCTGCTTCTTGGATGATCTATCTCTGTCTGCTGCTAGTTCAGGTATAATGATATTATAATTAAAGCATCTTTAACATAGTTTCTTTCATAGAATTTGTAGCTTACTTGTGTCCCTATTGACATAATAATTTTGTACATTTCTCATTAATCAACATCAATATATATAATTGTAGAGACGAATATATCACTATTATCCTTATACTTTGGATATTTACAATAAAAAACTATTCTAATACCTTTTTATAGTATTTGCATATTATATATCTAATAATGTGTTAATTTAATGTGAGATGGGCGGTTATGATGTATTTAGTTATTATATACTAACAAGGCTTCAACCCACGCGTTGCGTTGGGTAGTCGATTGACGAAGTAAAAAACTTAACACCAAGGTTTCATATATGTCATTCAAAATCAACATGATATCTTAATGTTACACAGCCAAAATGAACCTTCTATGATTCTTTCATCAGTAGTTATGCTATCTTAACCAAAATGAACCTTCTAAGGTTCTTTCATCAGTGCTTAGATACTACTTTTATCTATACAAAAACTGTAAGTGTAAAGTTTTATAGGGGCTATATATAGTGCCCAAAATGTCCTTATAAGGCATTTTGAAAAGACTATTTGTAGTCAACTATCATAGCCAAAAAGTCTACACTTCTTTCCATTCACTGCTGCTTTGCTTTCATTCTCTTCATGTGTTCAACATTTTCACCTACGGATGTGTTATGTTAGGCATTTGGTAATTCCATACAAACTAAGTGACAGAGAATATGCATAGCTAACTAAATAGCAATAAATTTGAATCATACGATGTAAGTATTGGTATTTTCTTTACCTGGTGTTATTGGTTGCTGCCTTTTTATGACTTTTGATGCTGGTGTAGATGGATTGAATGAACTTCTTGGGTGATTGATTACTTTATTTTGCATACGATGCCACAGAGAATTGCCAAAAGCCTGAATACATCTAAAAGAAAGTTATGAAATGCAATTTAAGGTTGTGATTTTCTCAAATACATTTACAGGAACTAAAGAAAAGTAGCGGACAAAGTGATCACTAATTTTTTCCAACCTTCTGTCCTATTTAAACCATGTACCATTTAAAGGCAATAAGAAAAATAAAAACTAAAGTTAATTCGTCCAAAGTAAAAATGTATTACTTCCTTCAATAAAGTTAATAAAAATTAGGTTTATTGGATTTTAATAATCCAAGTTATGTCTGATTGACCGATAATAATCCCAATTACGTTTATTCCCTACAATAATCCGAATTATCAAGGTATTGGATTTCATTGGACCTCCCTTAGAAATACCCTAACACCGTTACCTCTTTGCTGACGTGGCATATGACAAGGGACTGTTTTTGTAATTTCATAAAATGGAGGGACTGTTTTGTAATTTCTATAAAATCATTTTTTTATACACGGTTAGTGGGAATCCCACCTACATCGCCACCGCCCACCAGTCTTATTTCTCTGCCAGATCGAAATCGAGCTTCACTTCCGCCATTACCACCGCCAACCATCATCACCATCCACGGTCGCCATCGAACCCCTCGTACAAGATTTCAAACATCAGTCGCAGCTCCATCGAACCTACCCTTCTGCCGGAATCGACTCATCGGTCTTCGTCCGCCACCGTCCTTACCAAACACCGTTGTCGGAGCTTGAACCACTTCAACTAACTATTTGGTTGTGGAACAGGTTAATAAAAATGTTAAAGGTATTTCTATACTCAAAAACTACTTCCACGAGTTCTCTTCCGTCGATCCAGGGATCTATCAAGAGTAGTGGTGGTCGATCTCCACCTTGGTTCCAACAAAATTAGGGCTCAAGAATTTTTTTTTTTTGAATTGGATCTCCACCGTCACTATTCCTTGATCTTAATTTATGTGGTCCACTGTACACATCATTCCTTGACTGTTAGTTTAATTAATTCCAATTAGCGATGGTGGATCTAATATGAAGCTATGAAAATGGGGGAAAGGCGTTTTGGGTGGTTTCGGGGAAGAGGATGGTAACAGACGGGGGAGAATGGTGGCAGATGGTGGAAGAGAGGTGATGGGTGGCGGTGATGGATGATCGTCGATGGGTGGCGGTGATGGATGATCGGCGATGGGTGGTGCCGTTGGGTGGCCGGTGAAGAGAATAGATGATTCACATAATATTTTGAAGGAATTACAAAAATGGTCCCTCTAACTTAATAACATATTTAAAAAAAAAAGACATAAGATGCCACATCAGCAAAGAGGTAACGGTGTTAGGGTATTTCTAACGGAGGTCCAGTGAAATCCAATATCTTGATAACTCGGATTATTGTAGGGAATAAACGTAATTGGGATTATTATCAGCCAATCAGACATAACTTGGATTATTAAAATCATAAAGATAGTCACAACTCACAAACACATGCCAAGTATTATATTGAATGTTTTTAAACTTTAATGTTCACTCAAAAAACATTTCAATGAATTTCTGTGATATAATAAGTTAAAGAAATTCAAAAATTGATATACCTTGAAACTAAAAACAACATATAGAAAATAGCACACCCGCAAACAAATAAAGAGTTGAAGATTAAAGCTTGAACAATATTCAAATGAATTGAATCGGACACTTAATGAAACATATAAAGGAATAAAAGCAACAACTATTATCAGCTGCATATAATATAACTCTATATATAAATATATGTGAGCATGTAAAGAGCAACAGACTACACTTTAGCCTCAAAAAACATAATTGCAAAAAGGTTTAGAAATTACAACAGGCTACACATAGAAAATACAATATTACCAAAAAAAAAAACAAAGGTTTAAGAATGTGAGATTTCAATCTTAATACAAAGCATACTACAATATCAATCTTCCAATGTCGATTAAATTTGGACAACAAATACTAAAACCATTCCAAATACATGAGCAGTAATTTATTAGTAGAAATTAAAAATGGCCAAATCATAAATTAAAAATGGCCAAATCATTGGCTAGCAGGTGGGGAAAAAAAAGGAAAATCTCAAATACAATTAGAAGAACTAAAGAAAAGTAATAGACAAAGTAATGACTAAATTTAATCATAATTTATATAAATTCCTATTAATGATATAGATAGTCACAAACACATCCCAAGTATTATATTGAATGTTGACAATCAATCCAAGCAACTGTTGAATATTTGGATCAACATAATACCCAAATACGTAAATAGAGTAACAGAAATACGCAATTATCACCTCAATAATTCTTCAAAGGAAGCAGGATCAACTTAAATTTGAACTTACAATAAGGATTTAAATAATATGAAAGGTAAAAGAAATTGAGAAATTAATGTACCTTGAAACTAAGAGTAACATATATAGAACATCATACCTACAAAGAAATAAGGAGTTAAAGAATTAACCTCAAATAATATACAAAAGAACTTACCTGCAAAGAAATAAGGAGTTAAAGAATTAACCTTAAATAATATACAAAAGAACTGAAGGGATTGAGAATTTAATTTTAACATAAAGCAAACAACAATTTAAGACTTGATCAAAGGCAAACTACAACCACTAAAACCAATTACAAAGAAGGTTTAAAAATCTGAGTTTGAAAGTAAAAGAAATCAAGAAATTTAAACGAAACCAAAGACACCAAATTTGGGTAAAATTTTGACAGAAAGATGAAAATGGATAGTTAACAAAAATGTCATGAGAGATACGGATTAGGGCAAAAATTGGGGGTTCATAAAAAAGGAAAATAGGTTGAACATTTATGTAACAAAAGAGTTCTCACCTCCCGTTGCCGGAGGGGATAACTACAGCAGCGCCGCCGTCATCAGGAGCGCACAACAACAACGCCGCCACTGGTATCACGGCGGAGAAACCCAGTTGCTGTCGCTCTGACCTCATGTTCGCGACCGGATATGACCCCGCTGGTTGCATCTATGTCTCCAGAGAAAAATTCAACGGAGTGAACCGCACCCTAGCCACATCAGCGACGATCACTCCGGAGGCCAGAAAATGGCAGAAAGGCGGCTGAACCACGCCAGTCCGATGACTAATCAAATTCTAGAGAGAGGAAAGGAGATGAAACTGTGTGTTTGTATACATTGAAGACCTAAAAAAAAAAATTAGAAAAAAGAATGATGAACAATAAAGTTAAGAGAGGGACCTGACTTTGTTAAACGTATTTTTGTATAATGTATAATGTATTTTGTTTGAAACAACCACAAATATTAATTGTTGTATTATTTTATATTAATGGTTTAATATCATTTAGTGGCCGATTGACTCTCAAGTGTGCTATGTTTTATTTTTAATTAACGGCGATTTCATTAATAAAAGGGAAAATCGGGAAGCAAGCGGCTAAACCCGGCCCCACAAGGGAGAGCACTTACATTGGGAAATCGAATTTACACCATTTACCTTAATCCCCTTGCCAACCCCTTGCTATAGATTTGACCCAGAAAAAACTGAGCGCCTTAACCTACGAAATGATCGCATGAAGGGGAACTTTTGAGCCTCTAAAAACATGGCCGTTCCGACTTCTCCACAGGGTCCAAACCGCAACCCGAATCACCACATCCACCGGCCTCATTTTAGCCGTAGGAGCGGCCCCTTCCGGGATTTGAAGCAGGAAGTCCTTTGTGTCGAAAAAACCCAATCTCGAGCTTACGCCATTGCGCTAAAACAGCCCACAACATGGCAGACTGACCACAACCCGTGAAAAAAAGCATCTCCATCTCCGGACTCTCCTCGCAAAACGGACACGAAACCGACGGGATAGGAACACCTCTCCTCGCAAGACCCATTCGAGTCGGCAACCGACCAATAATGGCCCTCCAAAACAGAATGTTCGCTTTCGGGGGGACCAGTTTACTCCAAGGAACCACCAAACTGGCTGGAGGATTGCTTCCCTTCAACAGGAGACCTCTCATACATTTTACCAATGTTTTAAAACCCGGGTCGAACCGGCCGGTTCAACCGGTTCGATCGGGGACCGGCCACCTTTCCGGTTCTTTAATGTCCGGTTTTTTGGGTTGAACCGACCCGCTTCGAACCGGCCGGTTTTCCGGTTTTTTCCGGTTCAACCGGTTTTCTGATTTTTTATTTTTATTTTTATTTTTTTTAACTTTTTTTTTATTTTTTATTATTTTTCAAAGTTTAAAACTTATATTTTCTTATGAAATACATATTTGATATTATTTTTGAGTGGATTATAATTGTATTTTAACTAATTTTGTTGGGGTGTACAAGTTTATTAGCATTTATATAAAAAAATATATATAAATCCCCTAACCGGTTCAACCAGCCGGTCTAACCGGTCCGACCGGTCGAACCAGTCCCGGAAGGTTTTCCGGTTCAACTAAAAAACCGGTTTTTAAACCCACCTGTTTCCTTCCTTAACCATCAAACGATCCAATCTGATCTCCTTTTTCAGAACCAAACTTTCGGATTTGGCGATATTTGGCCACACCCCCGAGGAACCTTTTTTTACCGGCACCATTCCCATCCAAGGCAAACCCTCGTGAAATGACAGTATGATCTTTCTCCACCATTTGTGTAGTATGTAGGGGTGAGATCTTCTGAAAATAGTGATTCGCTTAAAAACTGTAAAACACTAAGAGCATGCGGTGTACCCGCGTGAAGGGGGGCGTTTTGGGGGATAACAGCGTGGAACACCGCCCCCCCTATGCGTTTTGCGTTGGCGTGGAACGAATCCGTGGACATTTACACGGCGTTTTGGTCAACATTTGAGGGTAAATGTCCAATCAAGTTATGCCACCTAATTTTCTTTTTATTTTTTATTTATTTAAACTAATAAAAAAATAATACAACACCACACACCACACCACACCATGTATACCCCTATCACATCATACAAATGATGTTATCCAGTCATCATCCACGTGGCATGATAACACCACTTTACAACACCATGTATACCACATGCCCTAATTCAATACAAAAACAGTGTACCTAATTCATTTATGGCACTGAAATTTTTGTTTCTTTGGTAATTAGTTCATCTTTTTTTCCTACTGAATTTGTATTTTATTAATTTATTGTACTAGATTTTATACGGTTTTTAGTCAAAAGAGTGTTTTATTTGATCATTCATCATATGCATATATACAATGTCGATTGATAAGTTTTATACTCGTTAATAGGAAACAATCATTTGAATGGTTAATTTATAGTTAAAAAGCCGGCCATCTGGCGATGAATTGAATGTGACAAAAGATTAAATTCGATAAAACCTATTATAATCTTTTAGAACCAGAAACATCGTACTCTTCACCATAGGACTCAAACCTTTTACGTAAGAGACATGTATTTGAATACCTAGAAGATCAAATAACAGCTTGTATAGTTTATTTACGACAAAGTCACGAAAACATGTCACATAGGACGTCAGGACGACACTGTGACTAGTGGCGAACCTGAGAACTTTTTCTATGGGGTTCGAAAATTTTCAAGGGTCTGTTACGTATCACTAAATATTATTTTTTTTCTCGGTCTAATTCGGGTCGGGTCGAGTCATATTAACAATTTCAAACCCAAATCAAGTCATTAACAGACAAGCTAATAAAAATAAAAAATGTGCAACCAACAATCTAACATTCTGGCAAATAACCAACAATTTAGCGGATAAAAAATTTAGCATATAATAAAGTAATTTTTTTTAAATACCTAAACAAAAGATTTGTCGCTCTTTAAAATCTAATTTGAGAGAGGGGCGGTGCCAAAAGCAACAAGTATTTCGGTTAGTAGTCTGTTTAAAAATCTCCTGCAGCAACAATTATGGATAGCACATGTCTGATTTTATAAAGCGAGACAAAACAGGGAAGGTAAAAGTTGAGAATGTTTTTAATTTGTACGTATAATTTTTGAATTACCACTAATAGAAATGATTATTTGGTGAAATGGGTTTGGTTTATAACACTTAAGAACAATCTGTCACACCCCGCCGTAGTCCCGCCAAATGCGGGGAGGGTTCTGGACCGGCCATCTGTATTAGATTTCGCGGAAACAAACATATAACCCAAAAACATAACCACGGACAAACAGTCCTACTATAAAAATTTCATAGAAATATAACAAACGCAATCATTCATATCATTAATAATTAGATTTAATAACTTGCATATTTATTCGGTTTATATTTATAAAACTTTAAATTTTAAATATAAACCGAATAAATATGCAAATTAGTATTTCTTTGTGTCGCCTGATCAAAATTTAATAGGTCGGTCTAAAAATAGATGGACTCATGGATTAAGAAGAAGGAAGACTAGTTGCTGGTGCTATCGTGCCAGTTAAAGAACAAAATAATGTTTGATCAATCGGAAGGATAAAGCTCTATGACGAGAGAATTCAAGCACGGGAAAATTCGAAGATCAAGGAAATATTGTTGTTTGCTCAACCATATGATCAAAATTGCAGTCTACGGAAGAATGGTAGTGCAAGTTCTGAACTCAAAGGAATTATTAGAGACGAGGTCGTGGGAATGGTAGAGCTAGAGATACCGAAACAACATAGTCAATGATCACGAATAGTTTATGAATAAAAAAAACAATTAATGATCGATGTGGTCATTTGCATATGAGTCTAAAACGGTATCAAATAATAACTAAAATCAGTTTTTTGATAGGAGGATGAAAGAGATGGTTTTCTTGTTTTTTAGATGATTACTAGATTTTTCGATAGCCATGGATTATGCCGATAGATTGTCCTTTAAAACATAAACAATGTATTTTATCTTAAAGCTCTACTTGAATAGAGAAAGAAAATAACATAATCCCAAATTAAAATGTGAACATCTTGGCCGCCTAGAACACTTTTCAAAACTACATACTCATGTACGGGTCTATCATATTGTCCAACAAATAAATTCAATACATGAAGTAGCCACTTCTAGTGCTAACATAGAAAGCAAACGTTGCTGCCTCGACTCCTGTATCAATGAAACACACAAAAACATGTAGGATCTTAATTGACATGAATGTGTGATTAAGGTAAGTCAAATGCAATAAAAACTAACCCAAATCCACATGGTCATGTGTTCGAACCAATGGTGTGTTAGAACAACAAAACATGATTGAAATGCATAAATCTGACCAAAATAAAAAGGAGTTAAATCGCAAGATAGTAGTGGTGATCGCAAGATATATATTCAAAAAAAAAAAAATTTAAAGCTTTTTAATGGTGATCGCAATATATTATCTTTTGAATATCACGTGATTACAAGATCGTTACTTTTATTAGAGACTTGTTTATTTATTTATTTATTTTTTTGATTTTCTTAAAAGATTTTTTTAAACACAATGCCACGTAGGATTCTACTAGGACATTCAGTCAGTAAAAATTTAACACCGTTAGTCAAAATAACGGCGGATCAATACAGGTCAACATGTTAATAACTGGGATTATTATCAGCCAATAGGTGATAACTTGGATTAATATAAGCCGATTTTCCTTCAAATTTAATACATTTAATACGTATTTTTACTCATATTTAGATCATCATAACCATTGGCAATTTGTTTTAAACACGTTTTACAATCATATTAACCAACGTTCCTTTTCCGTGATTTTCAAACATGAATTATGTTTGTATATTTAACAGAATGAAAAGTTGTGTCAGCCTCACAGATAGGGACGAAGCTGGTGTAGGCCCAGGGGTACACGTGTACTCCCTTAAACTTGTATGCGAAGTGTGAAAATTTTTAAAAGGGCCCGACATTTTTAATATATTCTTATTCAATCTTGTTATAAATATTATATGTCTTAAGATTTTGAAACAAATACGACGTAGATCAGCTTGCAAGCACGTTGGGCCTTAAACTTTCATGTGCGTGGAGCTAGAATACCCGGGTTTGAGACTTAGCACTGACACTTTTTTTAATTAGTATAGTATTAGTATAAAATAAAATATATTATTTTAAAAAATATATAATATATATACATTAAAATATATTATTTTAATTCAGTTACTATATTTTGTATTTAATAATATAATGAACAAAGACGACGGTTCTATCTCTAAACTTTTATTATTTAAATAAATGGTATCTCTAAATATATTTTGTATTTAATAATATAATGAACAAAGACAACGGTTCTATCTCTAAACTTTTATTATTTAAATAAATGGTATCTCTAAACTTTTATTATTTGAATAAATGTATAATGATATAATATAGATATTAATCAAGAATATGGATTTTTGACTTGTTTGAACAGATAACGAAATTCTAACCTCCTAACAAAATACAAGTTGAGATATAATATAAGTCATTATTTTATTAGTTTGATAATATAACCTATTATTTTATTAGTTTGATAATATAATTTAGTATTTTATTGCTTCTGTGGGTTTGGACTTCGGGTTTCGAAGACCCGATGGGTTTGATAGAACCGATAGACCCGGTAGTTTACATTGGGTGTGAGAGGTTTCTCTTTTCAACGGGGGCGGTTGGGATTACAGTACACGTGTTCTCAATCCACGTTATTACGCATCCTTCTTCACTGGCCAATTGTATCTTCCGGTACACGTGCTCTCAATCCACGTTATTACGCATCTCACTTGACTGTTTAGTCCTCCTTCAGCACTGTATTGTCCTCGCTTCACTGTTCGAGCACGTCCTCGATTTGTCCTTGGAGCATGGCTTTGTCTGAGAGGCCACACCGGCTTCGCTTTATATCTAGATTACAGCCTCTGTTGTGCCTTATCCTCCATCCGCTGCGCATCAGGTTAGCATAGGTTTTTGGTTTGTTGCTTTCGTATTGAATCGCTGATTTCCTGTTTGTGGTTGCGGTTTGTGGTTTGTTGCTTTCGTTTTCAACCACCGATTTCATCTTTGTGGTTGCTTACTTTCGTTTTCAATCACCAATTTCATATGTATTTCTTCCTTTTATCGTTTGTGTTTAATTTGATGGTTTTGTTTGATCTGCTGATTGTCTTCAACGTTACCCCCTTTTCAATGCGTTTTTGTGATTTTGTTTGCTTTTGGCCGCCTGCTTTTGGTTTTCTTATTTATGTGCCTGTCCGTTTCATCTGGAAACATTTAGCCCTGTTCTATGGTTTTTTATTTTCCTGAACAAAAATTGTTTGTTGTTTACATCTTTCTGTTGTGTCCTTTTTCTTTTTGTTTTTTTTTGTTGTTATAGATCTTTCGTTACATACCTTATTACATGGGTTTTTTATTTACCTTTTCTACTCATGCTAATTGGTTATGGTTTTTGGCCTACTCTTTGCTTACTATTTTGTTGGTTTGTTTGATGTCCTCTATTAATAACTGAACTCTAATGTTTAGCTGTTGTTTTTCAGGTTCAAGGTTTTTACCTGTGCAATTGATCTTCTGATTAGGTACTTACATTCATGTAACCATGATGTTGTTTATGTGAGGCTTTATGTGTGTTTATCATGTTTTAAGGTTTTACCTTTACTTGAAAATAAGCAAGGAGATGGATGTTTGGTGTGTCGATTGGCTGCTTATATTGTTATTTGCTATCTTAAAACTTCATATTATTACATTGTTTAAAAGTTTATATCACTAGGTTGTTTTTTGTTAATGTAGATAAAATTTAAGCTAAACTATATAAAACATCAGATGGGTTTATTGATAAATACCTAAATCATTTTTTATGTTGAAAAAGTGTTAATATCAACCTCTATGTAATTAATCTCTTACAGGTTTTCATCATTTACATAAAGTTCTAATAAAAAATTGTGTAAGTTATATAGTTTCATCATTTACATAAAGTTCTAATAGAAAGTTGAGTAAATCATTACATTGTTGTTTTGTTTATTGTTGTCCTAAAAGTTTATACCACTAGAGTTTTTGGGTTTGCCTTATAAAGGTCTGAAGGAACTGGGGTTTTACTCGCATGTGAGAGTGTGTTCTTCCTGGAGTGTGAGAGTGTCATTATATTTTTTTGCTTAGGTATGATCGTGTCTTACTGTATACATGATTATTTACCCTTTGTTGCAGGTGATAGTGACTTGCTGCAAGCTTGGTTGTTGCTCCCACTGTATGTTTTCATCCTGTGCTCATACAGTTGTTTCTTTATATGTGCTCATACCGTTGTTTGTTTATATGTGCTCATACCATTGTTTGTTCATAGTATCTTTTGCTTTGAAACCTGGTCACTTTTCCTGTGGCTTAAAAAAAGGCTATTGTGTTTTTCTACTGTTCGGCTGAGCTGCTATGTGTATGGTTTATTTTGGTTTTTGCATATGCTATTTGCTATGTCATGTGTGGCTGCACTTTGGAGTTTAATTGTACGCCTGCTGTGATCTTGGTTTAGTTATTTGTGTGCATACTTTGTTTCATGCTTATTAGGCAAGTGTTAGGCAAACGTTATCCTGTTGTATCACCTGCTGTCTCTGTTTTGGTCTCAATTTTCTGTTAACTGTTGTGTCCTGATGTTACCACTGCCCTCTGCTCCCAAAGGCAAGCGGCGTGCCTTACCTGCACGGTCAACTGCTTTCAATGAAAATCGCTTTGTGCTGTCGGGGTACTCTGATGATAAGGTTAAACCGGCACGTGTACGTAGAAAGGTTGTTCCACCTACGCCTGCTTCTGCATCGTCTGTCCCTAGGGGTACAACATCTTTGGCTGGCGGTGGTATGTCGGCACCTGGTCAGTCACCTGCTTCCAATCAAAATTGCTTTGTCTTGACGGGTTACTCGAATGCGTCTGCCTCTGCTGGTAATCGTGCATCAGCACCTGCTACGCTTGCTTCTACATCGGTTACGCACTCCCGCGATCAGGGTCGGTTTGTGTTAACAGGTTACGCCGATACTGCACCACCTAAACGGCGTGCACGGAAGCGTGCCCTGCCAGCCACAACCATTCATCTATCCGGTGGCTCTTCAGTTGCGTCGTCTTCTGGGTTTGCGGCCTCTCTGCGGTTAGCGCCCACTCAGGCCCCCACAGTTGCCGGTTCGTTTGTTTTGGGTGGCTATCCGGGTACAGGTAATGTACGGCGTGTACGGCGGCGATGTGCTAAGGCAGGTGGTTCAAAGCTACCACCGGCTGGCGGTACAACTACCCCACCTAATGATTATCGAGATTTAGGTGACTGTGACCATATTTGTCTGCATTGTGGCGCTTCTTTTTGGTACACAGAACGGCTTAAATCCTTTCCTGTCAGCGAGGCGCCACGGTATAGTATTTGTTGCAGGTCTGGTCGTGTCAAGCTGAGGTTTCCTGTTCCTCCGCCACAGGAAATTAAACACCTGTACGAGGATAGGTCGTTCCTTACAAACATACGAGCGTACAATTCTATGTTCGGTATGACATCGTTTGGCGCGGTCGTGGACGACGAGATCAACTCCGGTGTTGGCCCATATGTTTTTAAGGTGTCGGGCCAGGTCTCTCATAGGATAGGCTCCTTATGCCCTGATGGTGATGCCGCCCCGCGATTCCTGCAGCTATATATATATGACACATTAAACGAGGTCTCCAATAGGCTTGCTCCTTTCTCGAAGCCGGGCACTAACCGGCTGGACGACAGCATCGTGCGCTTTCTTATACAGGTTCTGGATCAGCATAATGAGTTGGTGAAGCTGTTTAGGACTGCCAGGGACATCTGCCAGGGTGCTGATATGCCTGATTTCGGTGTCAGGCTATATCAGGGTGCCGCTAAACATCCATATCAGGCCCCGTCCGCTGGAACCCTGGGTGGTATAATACATGATGGGGATCCCAATGCTGCTGATTTTGATATAGTTATTCGCAGTAAATCTGATGTGCTGCATCGCGTGAATCATCTTCACCCGTGTTATATGTCATTGCAATATCCATTGCTTTTTCCCTATGGCGAAGAAGGCTGGTCCCCAACTCTAAAGCTTACATATCCTACATCCGGTGATGATAAGCGTTTAAGCATGAATATGTTTTATAGCTACCAGATACATGATCGGCCTGGTAAATATACGCTTTTATTGCATGCGGGCCGTCTCTTTCAGCAATATTTGGTTGATGCATACATAGCTATTGAACGAAACAGGCTTGATTATATCCGTTCTAATCAAAATAGCCTTCGCAGCGAATTCCTAAGCGGTATACATGATGCAATATCTCGAGGCGACACACAGGGTCGTAGCGTTGGTAAACGCATCCTTCTGCCTTCGAGCTTCACAGGTAGCCCGCGTTATATGTACAAGCATTATCAAGACGCTTTGGCTATTTGCCGTGTACATGGGAATCCTCAATATTTCATAACGTTCACGTGCAATGTAAAATGGCCTGAGATCGTTAGGCATATGGAGGCTGGCCTGTTTTTGGATGCGCAAGCTCGGGCTGATGTTATCGCTAGGGTGTTCAGGATGAAGGTTGAGGCGTTTATAAGCTTCTTGAAGGAGGAGAGACCATTTGGAGTTGTGGCTGCAGGTTGGTTTTAACCTGCCCTTAACAACAGTTCTGTTTTGCCATGCCGGCTCTTGCTGCTTCTAACTCATCTACCTTCTGTTACAGATTTGTACACCATTGAGTTCCAGAAAAGGGGCTTGCCACATTGCCATACCTTACTCTGGGTTACTGATCCGTTTAGGATAACGACTCCGGCTGAGGTAGATAGGTACATATCTGCTGAAATTCCAGATGAGGCAACTGATCCTATTCTTTACAAGGTTGTCACCGAGACAATGATACACGGTCCTTGCGGTCCGGCAAATGTTTCTGCTCCTTGCATGTATGATGGCACATGTTCAAAGCATTTCCCAATGAAACATGAACCAGCCACCCGCTTTGACCAGCAAGGCCGCGTCTACTATCAGAGGAAGGCAGATGGCCCCACCGTCTCTAAGAATGATATTTTAGTTGACAACCGTTACGTCATTCCTTATAATAAGAAACTCTGTCACAGGTTTCACGCGCATATAAATGTGGAGTACTGTGGGTGGAGCATGCTAATTAAGTATTTGTTCAAGTATATTTCAAAAGGGTCTGACCGTGTTAGATACTCCGTTTCTTCAACTACTACGCAGCAACAGCCCTCGCAGCCCACGGATACGCCTGTAATTGATGAGATACAAAACTTTGTTGATGGTAGGTTCATATGCCCGCACGAAGCCGCCTGGAGGATACTAAACTTCCCTATACATTCTAGGAATCCTGCAGTGCAGGCACTTGCTGTTCATTTAGAAGGAAGACAGAGTGTCAGTTTTCGTGACGATAACGTGTTGGAATACATTGTTAGGAATCCTGTGTCAAGCAAGACAACATTAACTGAATGGCTACGCAGCAATGCCATTGATCCATCAGGTCGCCATCTTCGCTATGTGGACTATCTCTCTGAGTATAAATGGGTGGTTGATGGAAAAAATTGGGTGCGCCGCACATCGAAAAGACGCCCATCCATTGGAAGGGTTGTCTACATTCACCCGGCGAATGGGGAACTGTATTTCCTACGGATGCTTCTCAATCAGCAGGTTGGGTGTTGCTCATTTGAGGACATCAGAACTGTTTCTGGTGTTACAATGCCAACCTATCGCATCGCTTGCGAAAAATTAGGCCTTATAGGAAACGACAAGGAATGGGAGGTTGCATTGGATGATGCGTATGTCTGGGCAACTGCGATTGAGTTCCGCCAGCTGTTTGCTAACATGCTGATGTTTTGTGAGGTCACAGATCCCTTACATTTATGGCATAAATACTGGAGGCACATGTCTGATGACTTCAACCGCAGCATAGCAAATGAGACAAATGTAGAAACGCAGTGTGTACCTGAAGACGCATTGCAACAGGCAGTTCTGTATGAGCTTGAGAAGCTGCTGACGTCTGCCTCTTCTACAGCATCACTTGCTGAGTTTGGACTTCCAATGCCACAGGGTAAGTACATCAAGATGCTTGATAATCGGCTATTAATGGAAGAACGCTGTTACGATAGAGAGTCACTTGCTGTGGAGAATCAGCAATTACGTCATGCTATGAATCAAAAGCAGATGGAAATTTATGACACTGTTATGCACTCGCTAGCCACAAACACTCAAGCTCTTTTATTTGTATATGGTCATGGAGGTACTGGGAAAACCTACCTATGGAAGGCGATAACCAGTGGTTTGAGAGCCAAGGGAAAGATAGTATTAACCGTTGCGGCATCGGGTATCGCTGCTGTGCTACTGCCGTCCGGTCGCACAGCCCACTCGCGTTTCAAGATACCTATAAAAATCACAGAGGAGTCGTTATGCAACGTTAGCAAGAGCACAAAAATAGCAGAGCTATTAATTGAGGCCTCACTTATTATATGGGATGAGGCCCCGATGAGCGATAGGAGATGTTTTGAAGCGTTGGATAGAACCCTACAAGACATACTAGACATGCCCAATGTCCCGTTCGGTGGTAAATCGGTTTTACTTGGGGGTGATTTTAGACAAACATTGCCAGTGAAAAAAGGCGCTGCCAAATCAACCGTCATATCATTGTCGTTGCCGCGCTCTAAACTATGGTCCTGCTTTAAACTGTTTCAACTTACTGAAAATATGAGGCTCCACAGGCCAGGGATGTCGGTTACTGAAAGGCAAGCAGTGAAGACCTTCTCGGATTGGCTGATCAGCGTTGGTGATGGGAAGTTAGGGACTGCAACTAATGGGCATCCATCTGACATAAAGGATATTGTCATACCGCCTGAGTACGTTATACCATACAGCCACAATGCATTACTGCAGCTGATTGATTTCATCTACGACACTGACACGCTCACCCACCCGACGGCTGCTAATCTGCACGACAAGGCAATTGTGTGCCCCAAAAATGAAACCGCTGACGAGATCAATCAGGTTGTTCTGCACATGACCCCCGGAGAGTTCAAAACACATCTCAGTGAGGACTCGATCAACCAGCGTTCGCGAGATGGGAATGACACCGAGTTACTATATCCAATGGAATACTTAAACGGCCTCCGGTTCCCGGGGTTGCCTCCACATCAGCTGGATCTGAAAATAAACACCCCCGTTATGTTAATACGTAATCTAAATCCATCTGCTGGCCTCTGCAATGGCACACGGTTAATTGTCACACAGCTATTACCCCGTTTGATCGAAGCTAAAATCATAACTGGGGCCTCCATCGGCAACCGTGTTTTCATACCTAGGATAGCCTTTTTACATGATGAGCAGGAACTTCCTTTCATTTTTAAAAGAAGGCAGTATCCTCTTAAGGTGTGCTATGCTATGACAATCAACAAGAGCCAAGGCCAGTCGCTCAATAAAATTGGTGTGTACCTCCCCCACCACGTGTTCAGCCACGGACAGCTTTACGTTGCGTGTTCACGTGCAACTTCCGCCAGGGTCTCTAAAAGTGCTCATTGTCCCACAGGAAAAGTACCCAGAGAACACAACACAAAACATAGTCTTCTCGGACTTTTTAGATGAGAATTAATGGACCGCAAGCATCTCAGCAGCCTGTTTAGTGTCCTCTTACATGTTTATTATGCACATGTTCCCGTTGATGGCATTTGTCGCCTGTAAGGTAAATAAAAGCACTAGATTTGTTAGATTTATTGTTCTCATGAGGTTATACATCTTCATCATCGCCTATATAGAGTTCTGCTGACAGATTATGAACCTATTAAACTTTTAATTACACAGTGTGTGTTTTGCACATGCTGTTGATCTTTAATTATAATTAAGAAAGCTATTATTGCATTGCGGTTTAGCAACTTCTGTTGCCATGTGCCCGTGTGCTTACTACGATGTTAAGAGGCGCAGCGTTTGGTGCGGTTAGAACTGATTTCCTGTTACATCTCTTTGTATTTCATGCAGGCTGGACATGATGGATGATCATAGGATATCTGACATACAGGTCTCGAAGCCTCCTATACCCATACAGGTTCGGTTTATCCGCAGGTGGAAACCATTTGCGAAGGGAACAAAGCTGTCATACCTGCTGGTAGACAAATATGTAAGTGTGTTTCGAATGTAATATATCTCTATCGTTGTTAATACATGTAGCCTCATCTGCCCATCGTCTGATGATAGGGTGATGCTGTTCAGACAACTATCGAGGAAACAGAGGATGTGCAGCTAGCAAAGAACATCAGCCTTATGAATTGTTATAGGCTAGACGTGTACAATTCCATACCAGCTCCAAGTAATTACAAGGTGGCGTTGCACAGCGCGTCCATCAGGATTAATGCTGCAACACCTTTCATCCCAATACATGATGACGGGGGTGATACCTAACACCTACTACAACTTCATAAGTTATGAAGCTTTATCCTTGCGGGCTAACGTCAACAAGATACTGACAGGTGATAATTTAATAGACTCTTTATTATGACATATAAAAACACAAGTGGCACTATATAACCAAATATTTAAAATGAACAGATTTCATTGGGATGGTCTATAGCATCCAGTTCGGTGATCCTGAAAGCAAGACACCACGAATCAGGCTTAACCTGGAAGACACCGCAGTGCGTGCCACTATTGATACCTATACTATCCATCACCGCACATTTACAAATTGAAAAAAAACTAACCTCTGGATATGTATTGAAAACAGTGGCAGACAGATACAGGTTGCTTTATGGCCGGAGATTGCAGATATGTTGGATGTGGCCAAGCTGTTGGATAGCGATTACAAATTGGTTGTGGCTCTTGCATCAGTCCGAGTAACAACATTCTATGGTGAGCACATGAAAATAATGATGGTAACAAATAAATTGCAAAAACCATTAACCGACATGCCACTTAAAATATGACAGGTAAGTTGCAGCTTGAAAGTACCGCTGCCACACGTATCGAGATTGAACCCGAACTTGAGGTCACAAGGGCACTGCGGGTCATGTAAGCCAGCTATTATTGATAACACCAAATAAAAGGAAAACGTTACTCAAACACACTGCATGTGCAGGTATCACACCATCAAATGGGGCGCCGCAACGCGCGCCTTCGCAACATCTAG
>JBCNJP010000007.1:105207968-105229347 GCA_039602395.1 Deinandra increscens subsp. villosa | reverse complement strand
TCCTGAGTTTCACTTAATGAGTGAAAGAGAAGGAAATAAAAAAAAAAGTTGTGTTCCCGAGTTTCATTAAATGAGAGAAAAGGAGGGAAGGGAAAGAATGAAAAAATTAGTTCATTTTCTATTGTTTTTTTTTTCTTTCAAATCGAAAGGATTTAGAAGGAAAGGAATCACTCTCCTTCTCTTCCTTTCTCTTCTTTTCATTTCTCTTCTTTTCCTTTCTTTTCATTTCCTTTCTCTTCTTTTCCCTCTTTTATGTAAACTCGAAAACACAGTGTGTTTATACATGGTTCATAAACACATAATAAATGAAAATTACACATAATAAATGAAAATTTGTGTTCGTATTCGTTTGTTAAGAAACTAAACTTATTCATGAACGGTTCGTGAATGCAAACGAACATATGCTATTTCAAAAAAAAAATCAACATTTTTAATTCTAAAAATATCATCTTAAAATATAATTATAAATATAATTATTTAAAACAAAATACAAGTAAGAAATATTAATCATAAACATAATTATCATATAATAATATCACAAAAATAGAAATTTTAAATAGTAAAATTTTTAAAAAACACTTTATCGATCGTTTACGAATACAAATGAACGAACGCGGTGTTTGTTCATATTCGTTTGTCTAACTAAATGAATGGAATTTCGTGTTCATGATAGCTCATTTATTAAACAAACGAACATAAACAAACATCCCGTCAACTGGTTTCTAAACTCGTTTCACAAACTGGTCGCTAAAAAAGTTCGATTCGTTTACCGCCTAGATACTTAAACCCACAAAAGGTTGTATTAAAAAGAATGGAACAAAATCAACATCTTATAATCATCAGTGAACGTGAAATTAACAAGAAATTTACCTTCACGATTGGAGAAGACGACTTGATTGACCACGATCAAAAGCAGCAGGCGTCCTCTCTAATGGCGACCGCTGAAACTCAAATCAACGATAAATAAATAAAAAAAAAACTAACCAAAACCGGGAAAACGAAAGCTAAAACCTCGAAGCCTTTAAATGGCAACACATTGATGATGATTAATCCAAATAAACAAATAGTTTTGCTGTAAACAGGTGTTTTGCATTATTAAAAAAAATCAAAACCAATCAGGTGAATGAAGGAGCAAAAGGAAACGAATTAAAAACACAGATCCGACAGATGATCGGCATAAAAAACAATTCCTTTCTCAACCGATTTCATAACTAACCAGAAAAGGGAAGCTTCGATTGTCTGTTGGAGAACTGAAAACGGTATTAACAATTAATTATTATTCCTTCTGCACCAATAAATAATCCCATTAAAGTTGTTGATCAGAAACATACTATAATGGCAAGTGAATTAGAGAAATTTATTAAGAATAGAGGATGCCGTTCCAAAAAAAAGAATAGAGAAGAGAAAGGGAACAAATTATGTCTGATGGCAGCGGGGAGGAGGGCATTGGGGATTTAAAACCTCTTGAGCCCTGATTTGTGGGTTTTTACTGTTTTGTCCTTGCTGGTATGTTAGGTAATTCTCATTTTCATGTTTTACAATGGTAACAACTTGTTGGGTTTTGGGAAGAATAGAAAATGTATCGTTTTTAGGGTATTCATGGTGTGACTGGGGTGTGATGAGTATCACATGGATGCGGATTATACTAATTTATTACACACAAGAAGTATACATGATGTGGTGTGATGTATACTATTGGGTTATTTTTATTAGTTTAAAAAGAGAAGAAAAAAAAAATGGGAATGTTTTGTTGGAGCAAGCCCCAACTTCTCCCTTTCTCCACGTCACTGATATCTTCACATCGTTGCTCAACGCCACATGAGAGCGGTGTTTCATGCCGTGAAACCCACTTGATCCTCCTTCATGTCTGATTTGTAAAGAGTTAATAGTTAATATTTTGTATAATATTTTCATATTATTAGGTGATTCTTTTCTATATTTAGGGTGGTTTAATTAGGTAAATTATTGTATTGTCTTTTGTATATATTGTACCCCTAATTCTCTATTGAAATCATTGAAACTTTTACACAATTTCTATATGGTATCCAGAGCCAATTTGCTCTAACAAGCTCTCGATCCTCCCTTCCCACCCTCAATTTTTTCCGACCGACCTCCCCTCCGCCACCATGACTGGTCTGGATGGCGCTACCTCCAACCCGCCGGCCACCAAAGCCACCATCCAACTTTTGGCCCAGACAAACTTTCCCATTCGCCTTACCAACTCGAACTTTCCGGTGTGGCGCAAGCAACTCCTATCTACACTCATTGGCCTTGAACTCGACACCCATCTCACAGCCCCTCCTCCGTCCCACCATCTCGCAGACAAACCCACAACCGCCAACCCTGAGTATCTTCTGTGGTATCGTCAGGATCAAATCCTCATCAGTGCGTTCCTTGGCAGTTGGTCCGATGTCATTCAACCCATTGTTTCCTCAGCAGCCACCGCCAAGGAAGCCTGGGACAATCTAAATAAAAGTTATGCGAGTGCCTCACGCACCTGTATCATTGGTCTCAAATCTCGCCTTGCCCAAAACCCTCGTGGTTCTCGCTCTATCACTGACTATCTCCATGAGATGAAATCTATTGCCGACGAATTGGCTCTCGCCAATAGTCCAGTTGATGATGAAGATCTTGCTATTCACATTCTCACCCAACTTCGTGATGAATACAAGCCTATCACCGTGACTCTCAAAATTCGGGACACCCCACTCACCTTTTCAGACTTGTTCGACAAGCTAGTGGACCACGAACGTTCACTCGGGGATGTTTCACAGGTTGCTCCAATCACCACCGTGAATGCTACACAGCGACAAACGGCTCGCATCTCAGCCCGACCAGTCACTGAAAACCAGTGCTCAAACCCTCGCTTTAATGGTGGCCGCATGAACAGGTCTCCCTCGGGATCATCTTCCCAAGTGTCCCAATCCGCAAGGAGCACTAAAAACTTCAAGTACTGTAAGTTTTGCAATATCCCGGATCATGACACGAATGAGTGTCGCAAACTACACAAGCTTCTGACCGACAGCAACATCACTTCCTCCATGGTGCCTGCTCCGCCGCCAGTGCTCAACACGACGTCAGCAACTCCCTCTGCTCTTTGGATGTTTGACTCGGGAGCCTCGAACCACGTTGCATGCGATCCAAATCTGCTTCACAACATGTCTGACTATGGAGGGCCTGATGAGATTCTGCTTGGCAATGGTAATTCTATTCCCATCTCCAATATTGGTAACTCTGAACTCAAAAACTCCACTCGGTCGCTTCATTTAAATAATGTTCTACATGTTCCCACTCTCAATAATAACCTTGTTTCTGTTTCCAAACTCTGTCAATCTAACCACGTTTCTGTTCAATTTTTCCATATCATTTCATGATTAAGGATATCGGCACGGGGGCGCACCTGCTACGAGGGGTGCATAGTAATGGTGTCTATTATGCCAACCTGCCACCCACCAACTCGTCTCAACAACTTCATTCAACCAAGCTGTCAAAGTCTCTCCGTGCCTGGAATCACAAGCTTGGTCACCCGTCACTTCAAGTTTTTAAGACTCTTTTAAAGCATTTAAATATTTCTAGTTGTCGGATTTTTCGTTTCATTATGACTCGTGTTCTATTAATAAAAGTCATCGACTTCCATTTGGCCCAAACTCATTCCATGTCACCAAACCTTTACAATTGATTTATTTTGATGTTTGGGGTCCTGTTAAATTGTCGAATGATGGCTTTGCTTATTATGTGGTGTTTGTTGATTACTTTTCCAAGTATGTTTGGCTATATCCGATGAAATGTAAATCGGATCTCTCAATATTGTTTCCTAAATTCCTAACGCTTGTTTAAAAATATTATCAGTTACCCATTAATGCCTTATTTTCCGACAACGGTGGGGAATACGTTGGCCTCTCCTCGTATCTCCGCACACATAGCATCTCGCATTTTACTACTCCGACACACACTCCGGAGCAGAACGGTGTTGCCGAGAGCCGCCACCGACATATTGTTGAGACGAGACTGTCCCTCCTCCATCATGCTCATGTTCATCTTCCCTTCTGGTCTCATGCCTTTCAAACGGCGGTGTACCTTATCAACTGCCTACCCACATCCATCCTTGGGAACAAATCTCCCTTTCAGGTGCTCAACAATCGTGCACCGACATACACCAAACTCAAATCATTTGGTTGCTTGTGTTACCCATGGCTTCGTCCATACACCACATCTAAACTCCAACCTCGTTCCGCTAGATGTATTTTTCTTGGGTATTCCCCATCCAAGTCGGCTTACAAGTGTTATGACCCGCCCACCCGACGGTTGTATCATTCTCGTCATGTTCAGTTCATCGAGGATGAATTTCCTTATGCCTTGACCAGTTCCTCAGACCCTTCACTCCCCACTACCTCCAACTTCCTCACTCCTTCCACTCCCTCAAACACTTCCTCACCTCCATCACAGTCCGAAACACCCACCACCCCTATCATGCCCATCGGTCTGTCACCCTCCACCACTCCGCCTCCTTCGTCGCCCACACAACCTACCAGCCCTCCCTCAACTGCGCCATCGCCACACTCCTCCCCCTCTGCTCAGCCCTCCTCGCACCCACATACCCCCTCTCCGACACCGTCCTCTATGGATTCATAGTCGAGTACTTTCCTGTCCTCGACGGACTCGCACGCCTCCTCGTCCTTCTCCTCCACCGCGTCTGCCACGACTCTCGTGGTCGATTATGCTCTGCCACACTCGCCGGTGACTACTCCGGGCGCTCATCCAACGCGTGTGCGTAAACGAAACCCACGCTACTTCAATTAAAGCTTTGTTAACACCACCACTTTACACCCACTTCCTGTCACCCTTGAGCCTACCACTCCTACGCAGGCTCTCAAGAACCCTAAATGGCGCGAGGCCATGGATCTTGAGTTTAATGCGCTCCTCCAAAATCAAACTTGGGATCTTGTTCCTCCTGCGTCTCATAAGCCAATTGGGTGTAAGTGGATTTTCCGAATTAAATGACACCCCGATGGTACGGTTGACTAGTATAAAGCCAGACTTGTCGCCAAGGGTTTTTACCAACAGTTTGGCCATGACTACTTTGAAACCTTTAGCCCGGTCACCAAACCGGTAACCATTCGTACGGTCCTTTCTATTGCGCTCTCTAAAGGTTGGTCGTTGCGTCAGCTTGATGTAAATAATGCATTTCTCCATGGCACGCTGCATGAAGAAGTCTATATGCATCAGCCCCCTGGCTATGTTAACACTCAATTTCCAAATTACCTATGCAAGCTTTTCAAATCCTCGTATGGCCTCAAACAGGCCCCTAGGGCATGGTATATTGAATTAACTCTATTTCTACTCGCCTTCGGCTTCACCAAATCCATGTCCGACTCCTCCTTATTTATCTTTCACTGTGCGGACATCATTTGTTACTTTCTGGTTTATGTTGATGATATTATGGTTACGTGTAACAATACTGACTTCATTGATGCCTTTGTTGCCAAACTTGGTGCCCGTTTCTCAGTGAAGGACCTAGGCAGCTTCATCATTTTCTGGGAATCGATGTCATTTCTACCCCATCCGGGTTGTTTCTTTCTCAGCACCGTCATATTCAGGATGTCCTAACTCAGTTTCATATGGACGGTGCGAAGGACGTTGTCACTCCCCTGAGTGCTTCGGATCCTCTATCCTCGCATGACACGTCGCCACCTGTTGATCCAACCCCGTATAGTCGGTTGGTTGGCTCCTTACAATATATGGTGTTCACGCGTCCTGCCATCTCCTTTGCCATAAATAAGATTTCTCAATTCATGCATTCCTCGAAACAAACTCATTGGCAATCTCTCAAACGGGTTCTTCGCTACCTCAAGGGTACTATTCATCATGGTCTCTTCCTTCAACGCCATGCCAAGCTCAATCTCTCGGTTTTTTCGGATTCAGACTGGGGTGGGGTACATGATTATGGTCGTTCTACAATGGCTTACTTAATTTATCTTGGGCCAAATATCATCTCATGGAAACCTGCTCGGCAAAAATCTATCTCTCGCTCGTCTACAGAGGCCGAGTACAAAGCTCTTGCCAATGCCTCTACCGAATTACGTTGGGTTCAAAATCTCTTGACAGAGCTCCGGGTTTCCTCGTGTGACACTCCAACAATTTTCTGTGACAATACAGGTGCTACCTATGTGTGTGCAAATCCGGTGTATCATTCTCGCATGAAGCATGCTACGCTGGACTATCACTTTGTTCGTGAACAAGTTACTGCAGGCAGGCTTCGGGTACTACATGTCAACTCTAAGGATCAACTTGCTGATCTTCTTACCAAACCCTTACCACGAGCTTCGTTTCTTCATTTCAGATCCAAGATCGGTGTCTCCGATGGAGCCTCCGTCTTGCGGGGGCGTGTAAAGAGTTAATATTCTGTATAATATTTTCATATTATTAGGTGATTCTATAGGTGATTCTTTTCTATACTTAGGGTGGTTTAATTAAGTAAATTATTGTATTGTAACCTGTATATATTGTACCCCTAATTCTCTAATGAAATCATTAAAGCTTTTACACAATTTCTATATGATTAAGTTATGACATACGAAACCTCTAGGCATCTTAAGTTTTTATATTTGTGCTTCAGTTACTAGTACATTATTATGACAACTCGATTTTTTATGACGTATGTTTGGATCGAAACACTCCAAGCAAGCATCCTGACATACGATTTGTCAAATATCTTGCAGGTTAGATAAATAGAAAACAAGTTTAAAAGTTAACAAGGTTGGCCCCCCAACGTTTATATAACGTTAACAACCTATAACGGAGTTAACGAGGAAATATAAGAAATGATCGGACGAGTATATATATCAATACATCTCCAACGTTGACGTTTATATATATAAATATATATATATAAACCTTAGATTGTCACATAAAATCACAAATATTAATCTACAATTATTTATTTTAAATATATGATTAATCCACATAAAATCATAAATATTTCAAATAATTATGTGACACGTTGCCACATAAAATGACAAGATGTTCACATGAAATCATAACGTAAAATCACAGAATATCAAACGTTTAAACTTTCGAGCATGCTCATAGTGATTGATCACACAATACCCTAATTTGCTAGAGTCAACAAGTCAACACATAAATGTTCACACAACATTTAATACGTTCAGTTAATGTCTGAAAATGACCTGAAAAGTCAGATTGTCACACTAGGGACATCACGTTAAAGCAAGTTAGATTCACGAAGGAATAAGCCAAGTAACTACTTCGCAACCTAATGTGAGTTCTATGAGCCCTGTTTTATATTGCTTAAATGCTTTAAACTGTTTTGGGCTGATATACATAACGTCTTGTGTTTATAAAGTATTGATATATGTGAAATGTTTACGATGTTACTTGCCTTTAGTGATTAAGTAATGAAAGGATTAGTGGAAAGTATGATTACCAGGAAGATGTTTTAAATCAGATGATTAGACGTCTTTAAGAGTAGTAATCCACCAGGGAAAGTAAGATTTCCATTAAGAACGTTCTATTTAGCTAAGTAGAACATGTTAAGGATGGTAATCAGTAAGGTCACAAGGGTTATCAAGTATTAAGTGGGGGCTTCTGAAATAGGGAGTTTTATAGTGTTTTTCCTGAAGTGTAGGCAAATCAGGAATGAAAGACCACTGTCATGTGAGGATCAAACAACACGATTCCCCGAGATGGTACTTGAGACGAGAAGTGACAAAAAGATACATTAGGACAGGTTCTTAATGTGAGGCGAAGATGATAAGGTTATAGAAGGTTATTCTATTCTACGAGGTTTATGGAATGATAGGGTATATGTAATCTACTAAGTATATGGATGATTACGTGTAAACTTATGATACTTTATGCTTAATTGTCTGTTTGCAGAAATGGTTTGATTGACCCAAATAGTATGTGTTCGAAAGGTAAAGTTTTCAAAACTTAGAACTCACCAGTGTAAGCTGACTTGTTAAGTTATGTATGTCAGATGAGGCTGGACCATCGGATCGAAAAGGGAAGGCTGAGATGTGAGTAGGAACTAGGGGGCATACACTATCAAGACAATGTCAAGCTATCAAGAGAAGACATTTTCGAAGACTGGCATGGAGATATTTTTCTCTTTTGTATTTGTCTCTCTTATTATGTGATGATTGGCATATGAATAAAAGTTTTTATTTCCGTTGCTTTAGTTATCTCTGTTGTACCTTGTGTTCATGAGTAAATCCGATGCGTGACCGCTTCTAGGGCCAAGTCTGGGAGTGGGCGTCACACCTACTCCAAATCCATCTCTCACGTCTTCCGCTACCTCAACAACTCGTCACCATCCCCCGCCTCTTCACACCACACATTGCCTACGGACTCCCCGGCTCCGACCCGTCCATTTCATCAATGTAAACCCAACCCCAAATACTTCAATCCCAATCTTGTGAACACCACTACTCTTCATCCTCTTCCTCCAACCTTAGAACCCACAACTCCACTTCAAGCCATGAAGGATCCAGAATGGCGACGTGCAATGGACCTCGAGTATAACGCTCTCCTCAAAAACTGCACATGGGATCTCATTCCTCCTTCCAATCACAAACCCATCGGGTGCAAGTGGATTTTCCGAGTTAAAAAAAACCCAATGGAACGGTTGACAAGTACAAAGCCCGTCTTATCGCTAAAGGTTTTCATCAACAATATGGGAAGGACTACTTTGAAACATTCAGTCCAGTCACGAAAACCGTCACCATTCGCACCGTTTTATCTCTCGCTCTCTCTAAGCGGTGGTTCTTACGTCAACTTGATGTTAACAATGCGTTTCTTCATGGCACACTTCATGAAGATGTCTATATGGTCCAACCCCTCGGATTCATCAATTCCGAGTTTCCCAATTATATATGCAAACTCCAGAAGTCTCTTTACGGGCTCAAGCAAGCCCCGCGTGCATGGTACACCGAGCTCACATCGTTTCTTCTCCATTTCGGTTTTCAAAAATCCTTGTCTGATGCATCTCTCTTAATTTACAACAAGGGTAGCACCATTTGCTACTTCCTTGTCTATGTTGATGATATCGTAGTCACTGGCAATGATGATCAATTCCTTGACCAATTCATCCAAGCCTTGGGCGACAAATTCTCTATAAAACACCTTGGAACTCTCCATCACTTTTTAGGCATCGAAGTTATTTCGACCCCCAATGGTATTTTTCTATCCCAACATCATTATATTCAAGACATTCTCACCTCGTTTAAAATGGACGGGGCGAATGATGTTCTCACACCTTTAAGTGTCGCCGACCCTTTCATCCCAAACGATCCCTCCTCCCCTGTTGATTCTACTCTATACCGTCGACTCGTAGGCACTCTTCAATATCTTGCCTTCACTCGTCTAGACGTATCTTTTGCTGTCAACAAACTTTCCCAGTGCATGCACAATCCCAAACAGTCCCACTGGTAAGCTCTCAAACGGGTTCTCCGATATCTTAAAGGCATGGTTCACTACGGGTTGTCTTTGCATTGGGATGCACCATTACACATACGGGCATTTTCCGACTCTGATTGGGGAAGAGTCAATGATGGAGGCCGTTCGACAACGGCGTACTTGCTATATCTTGGTCCCAACATTATTTCATGGCGTTCCTCACGGCAAAAGACTGTCTCACGATCATCTACGGAAGCGGAATACAAAGCCCTTGCAAATGCAGTCGCAGAAATCTCATGGGTAAAAATTTTACTATCTGAACTTGGCATTAAAAATCTAGACACACCGAAGCTTTTTTGTGACAATACTGGGTCTACATATCTTTGTGCCAACCCTGTGTATCACTCTCGTACGGAACACGATTGTGCATAATGAAATAAAGTACTTGATATGTTTGATTTCATTTAATAGTAAATTGTGTCCTGTATTTGCATGTTTAATCCTTGAGTACTTGTCAAGTATTCTAAATTGTCCATTGTCGATTAACTATATGGGAATATAGTTAAACTAAGACAAAATCTGAGTGATTGGTTAGGATGGTCCCACCAGACTCACATGGTATTCATTGGATGCATACTGGACGGACCCACTAACGAATTGTCACTTTATGGATCGGCGTCATTAAGTGAAATTCGTAAATGGTTGCTTTACTTATCCTTAGACTTGAGATACAAGCAGGTCATGCATGTATGGATTGCACCTACTTGATATAGGTCTAACTATCCTGAATAAGGTAGTACAAAAGGGCTATTTTCAGTAGATGTAGTGAAGTATGTGACTTGACACGTGTAGTCAAGAGGATTTGTTCCTTCAGCTTTGTGCTGAAGAAGATACCACTGGGCCCCTCATTGGACTAATTAAGATGTTTGCATGGTCGTGCCCAAATGAAATCTAGAGATGTCTCGATTTGCAATTTGGTAATCTTAAGTTAGTTGAGAGAATGAGAAACAGAATCGTTAAAGTATGAAATGACTTGATCCATATTCATATTTAACAACGATATCGGTAACAAAGGGATAGTAAATGACTGAACCATTTAAATACACTTTGAGAAACTGTACTTAAATATTTCTGGGAGCATTGGCGTGTTGCTAGACGCTAACCAATGTTATTACCTTTACTATTGCAAGCTCAAGTGGGAGCTGTAGGGATATGATCATGTAATAGTAAGCGTATGTCCGGAAATTATTTAAGCCTACGGGGTCACACGTCTCGACACCAAATGTATTAATATTAATTAATAGTTAATTAATATTTATCACGAATTATTTAACGAGGTTTCGTTAAAAACTGACAGTTAATTGTTAACAAAGGGTGTTAGTTGTAATTAGAGAGAGTTGTAATTGGATTACAATTGAAAAAGGCTTTGGATAGGGCCTCTAGTCGATTTCGATCTAGGGCTCCTATGCCAATCCTTAACTTGTTTATCAAGTCTTTTAAACCTATATATATACCCTCTGGGTTTAAGGTTTAGTGGCTGCTTTTATCTGATGAAAGGCAAACCCTAATTCTCTCTCTCTTCTCTCTCGAATTCGGCAACAAGAAACCCAAGGGGGGTTTCGGTTCTTGTGTGGTTCGACCAAGGCCAACTCGAGTGGAGGTGTTCGTGATCAAGTGCTAGCACATAGCATTGGTGTGTCGTGTGTGCGATCGTAGAGGGATTTGCTTTAAATCCTCCAAGAGATCAAGTCAATCCGAGCTCATAAGGTAAACATGTTCTATCCGGTTAGTTAGATTAATTCATAGGTTTCTTTCCGCTGCGTACTCGTGAGATAATTTGTTATATAACCCAACAAAACGTGGCCTTGGACTATCATTTTGTGCGGGAACAAGTCAATGTGGGTAAACTTCAAGTCTTACATATCAGTTCCAAAGACCAGCTTACCGATGCACTCACCAAGCCACTTCCAAGGACTCATTTTCTCTCTATTCGGTCCAAGATTGGAGTATCAAATGGATCCTCCATCTTGCCGGGGGGGGGGGGGGTATTAGAGAATCATCCGATTAAATATATTGATTTACCTTTAAATATTGATTATTGTATTTTAGGTAGTCTAATGAGTTGTTGTAACCAAATCATCAATCATCTCTTAAAATAGGCGTATGTATAGTTTATATATATTCATGCATATTGTGTAAAAAATTATTACGTTCAATAAACAAAATTCTTCCTTCTCATGGCTCAACTTACTTTGATGGATCACGCTCTTCTTGCGTGAATCGTGATTCGGGAACTAGCTTTTAAACTTCCATTTTCTATTTCCACACCAGTAATAATGCTTTTAAAAGGGGATAGCGACACCACATCCAACTATATTTTTACCTCCAATAACCATACAATATTAGTTTCAATAACCATACATTATTAGTCTCAATAACCATACATTATTAGTTTCATTATTACCTTCTACAAGTTTTTATGGGACTTTTCTCTCTTTTTTTCTTTTACATCAATGATAATTAACTCAACTCAACTTATTTTGTCGGGTCACAGTTTTCTTGCATGAGTCGTGATTCAGGAACTAGCCTTTGAACTTTCATCTTTCATTTCCACACTAGTAATAGTGATTTCAAAAAGGGATAGCCTACCAGGACACCACATCCACCTATGTTTTCACCCCCACCCCCATAACCATTTCAAGTTTAAGCTTTGCATATTTTATTTTTCCATCACCTCCCACAAAAATACAAAACTCTTAAACTAGGGTCATTCATCACTTTTCGTCATAATCATAACCGATTTATTCAACTAACTAAATACAAAATGCATACAAATTACCTAACTAAACTGAACTAATAAATATAAAAAAGAACAAGTTCACCTGATTAAGTTGTCATGGAAAGATCCTCATGAGTGATGATGATGAAGGAGGGGCGGAACTAGAAAAACAAACAGAGTGGGGTCCAAGGGGCAGAGAGCCCCTGACTGGGGTCAACTCATTTTTTTTTGATCAAATTGCTTAATGTAAAACACATTAGAAATTAATTTGACCGAAAATTGACCTATGATTTTCTTAAAACTTGTTATTGTTTTATAACTACTTGTTACATAACCGAGAGTTGCGGCGAGGACACTGATAGTACACAAAAAGTTAAGTAAATGTATTCTGACACATAACTAAATTTGTACCATAACATATAAAACGTAACCCTTCAATCTAAAACTTTAAACACAAATAACTAATACTTAACACATAATCCTAAACCCTCAATTCTAATGGATCTATGAGTGAAATTTACATCGAAATATAAATAAGCGAAACATCTCATGACAAGGTATCCGAAATGTAAAAAACACATTATTTAGAACTAACTAGAGATCCAAATTTATGATATATTCATAGATCGATGTAATAAATATAAACGTGTTATAAAATAAAAGTTAAAGTATATCGTATTCGTCGCAGGCTGATTTTGAAAAAAAATATATATATATATGCTGAAAAGAAGCTCGGCTTGATTTAAAACGAAACGTGTAATATTTAAAAAGACAAAAAAATCAACAAAGTTGATATGGCCAAAATATTTACCGGTTGGCTTAGAAGACAACAAATTTAATGTGGTTGGGCAGAAAAAAGAAAAGGAGGTGTAAAGATTAGAACTTGTGACCTTAGAAGACAACAAAAATTAAATGAGGTGCACGTATTAGAACCTAGAACTTTCCGGACTAAATAAACAACCTCAACCATCTAGGCTATAACACAACTTATTTCTTTTCTTTCTTCACTAAGTATTAATTGTCTTTTTTTTAAAGGTTGGCACATACATAAAAATCTAAAAATAAAAAAAAATCAATTTGCATACGAGTTTAAGGGGTAGCACAGACTATGACTCAATATAGGTCCGCCCCTGTGATGAAATGATTGAAGTCTATCTCAACAATCTGCAAAATTTGAAATAACTCCAAAACAAAATTAGTCTCTTGTTCTTTTCCACGAACAACCCCATGAGGGGAAACTGCCGCTCTCGACCCCCCTCAAAACTGCCGAACGATGCCCCAGGCCCAACTCAAACACAAGCCCATATTTTGTTTGTCAAAATCTCTTTTCAGCCAATTAATATAATCATGTTTGTTCTTTTAATCTAAACCGTTTAGGATCCGTTTAGAATGATGTCAACATTTCCATTTCCTGCATTACAATTACGAAGCACTTGAATTTAGGTTTTTTTAACAACATTTATTCAAGTCTTCCCGTAACGTGATTTCAACATTTCAAAGTGATTTGATGCTTTAGGGCCAACTCGAAATCCTTTATAGACGGAAACCCCAACAACCAGGTAAAACTGCCCCCTCAACGCAAGTGTTGAGACTCAAACCGACGAACTCTCATAGAAGAAGCCACCAGGCTACCACTAAGCTAGAAGCCCATGTTACTTAAATTTAAGTATAAAAGATAAGTCAATTCCTTTTTTTAACGACGTTTGGAACTACCCCCAAATCTCCAATACCGAGTGAGTCTTCCTGAGATGAGATTGCAACTGTCCATACTAGACTTGACACTCCAGGCTTGACTTACACAGGAACACTATCAAGGAGGGAACCCACCACTTGGGAAAAGCCCCCGTGAGTCAGGTTTGAACTTGAAATCTCAAGAATCCGAAGTTCTAACCATCATCCGCATACCATCAGGCCAAATGCCCTTTAGTAGTTAACTCAACTCTTAGAGGGTATTTGGATGTGCTTATGAAATCAACTTATTAGCCTACCTTTTTAAAAAAATTTAAGTCATTTGTAGTGGTCGGCAATAATAAAGCACTTTTGGCTTTTAACTTTTTGTAATAGTCAAGTAGATAGGTCATTTTTGAAAAGCCACAAGTGTTTGTGGCTTTTGTAAAGTGCTTATAACTTATTTATCGCAGATTATAAATTTGACCCACCTTCAACCCAAACACTTTTTAAAGAATGTCATTTTCGTCATTTTACACTAAAACGCTAATCCAAACACTTTTTAAAACAACTTATTGACTTATTATTTTTTTCACCACAAAAGCTAATCTAAACAATTTAAAAAAATTTCATTTTTTAAAAAGTTATAAGTCAATAAATACTTTAATTAAAATAAACATTTTTCACTTAAATAAGCACAACCAAACACCGTCTTAAACTCGTTTAATTACATTCAAAAAGTATTTCCGACACAAATCAATTAACTTTACAAAAAATTACTTCTAACATGTTTCTAGATTATTTTTTTTAATGGCGATTTCAGATCACTAACGAGAGCATTACACCACATACCCGCTCATTTCCACTCTTGAGATGACAGAGACTAGCACGTCCCTTATGAAAAAGTTCGTATATCAACTCTACATTCAACCAAGCACACCAGTTCTAACATGTTTCTAGATTGATTTACCTCTTTATCATTTCATCATATTTAGCTCCTATCTTAAAGTTTATAAATAAATAATAAATCTATTATTCATATTTTTTTCTTCATTTTGACAAAGGTTGCCCAAATGAGTAAATAATAGGTACTTTTTTACATCCTCTTTTGAGACAAAATAATTGCCCTAATTTTGACTCCTCACACACATTCACCAACCGACCACTAACAAACTCGGATTCATCCCTTTCCCTTTCTTATCTTCCCCTTCAATTTTTCTTCTCAGCCTCTCATATTTCTCACAATAATTCGATCTTTCATCCAAATTAGAATCAGGCTCACCTGCAGCAACTTGGATCTGTCTCAATTTCGAACTTCTAATTCTCGTGAATCCACTTATGGAAGTTATCGGGTATGATTTCACTTCTTTGCTTTGAATCGGTCGTTTTGCTTTTGCCCGATTGATCCGATTTTTGAGCTTCCGGCGTTACAATCTGATCGGAATCATCGATGTCTGTCGAAAGATCATTTGAAGCATGGGAAGAAGTGCAACGTCACGGATTGGATCTAGCCGATAGGTTAACCCACGGTTTCACGGATTTGATTCATTCGCACATCACTCCTCCATCGTTTCACTGGCCTAATCCTCACCCTCCGAAGTTTTTCGATGTCGAATTTCACACCCAGAGCTTCGCGGAACGAGATTTCAGGCTTTTGGTGGACAATACGAGCTCGATTTTTGATATCGGGAATAAATTAGGGCAAGTTGGGGCGGATTTTGGGGCAAGTTTGAACGGTGTTGTTCAGCAGTTTTTTAGGCGGTTGCCGTTGCCGTTTCGGCATGAAGAGGATACAGTGATGTTAAGGGTGGATGATGGCGTCCAGAGGGCTGCTGATTTAGGGATTAATATGCAGGTTCATGAGGATTTGGGGACCCTGGCGAAAAGGTTTAAGGATTTCGGGTTTGATGAAACTGAGAAGGCGAAAGATGATTCGGGAGGAGAGGAGGTTGCTGGGTTTAATTTGAAGGCTCCTGGATTTTCCGGCAGAAGTCAGGTAGATTATTTAGAGCTGTTGATTTATGACAAAATCCGTTAACATGACATCACATGAAATGCAGAATGCTTACCTTAATCATGTTAAATATATGGTGTGTTGTGTCATTCATGTTATTATATTCGTATTGTGTAACTTGCTTATTAAAATGTTCGTGTAAGTGTTTAAGAAACGACACGTCAATTAAACATGTCACAATTTTAGTTTTGAAAACTCTAGGTAAGTTCAGGTCATGTTTAACAAGTTAGCTAGATTGAGTATATATTTTCTTTTCATCTATATATATATACAACTTCTTTTTTACGGCTATTTTGTATGATTACAGGGAGTTCTTAATCTTTCAACAACTTTTGATAGTCGAACTTGTGGTCTTGAAAGTTCTTTAGCTGCAAGGGGAGATATCTGGAGACTTGAAGCTTCAAACAGCAGTTTGACGTCAGGAAATGGGAATTCATCCCTTTTTCTTGTGCAGCTTGGACCCGTACTCTTCATTCGTGACTCAACTCTTCTTTTGCCGGTCCATTTGTCGAAAAGACATCTACTTTGGTATGGTTATGACAGAAAGGTATAATCAATATAATCATATCCATCTTGACATTTTATGTGTGTGCAAGTTCAAGTGCAAGAACTCATCCTGATTAGTTGATTGGCAGAATGGAATGCATTCTCTTTGTCCTGCTGTGTGGTCGAAACATAGAAGATGGCTATTGATGTCAATGTTATGTCTCAATCCTATGGCTTGTGTAAGTCCAGTCAACCTCTTGCTGATTTATTGTAATTTGAGTATAATAAAGATTATAACTTGATGGTTTTTTTAATGTTACTTGTTGCAGACTTTCATGGATTTGCAGTTTCCAAACGGTCAGCTGACGTATGTTGCTGGTGAAGGCCTATCCACCAGTGCTTTCCTGCCCGTTTTTGGTGGTCTGCTTCAAGCACAAGGTCAATATCCAGGAGAAATGAAGTTCAGTTTCTCTTGCAAGGTGAGTTATTACTTGTCATGCAACTGCAAATGCCTGTTTTCATAGACATTTCTAATACAAAAGTCGGTTGGCAGAATAACTGGGGAACACGGATCACACCCATGGTTCAATGGCCTGCAAAATCATTCACTCTGGGTTTTGAACAAGCTTTGGCTTGGAAAAGATCTGGACTCATGGTGAGGCCTACCTTGCAGTTCAGGTATGATCAAATTCGCTGCACCACAAGCATATGCATATGTCTTTTACATGGGCTTACCATTGTATGTTGACCAGCTTACAGCCGACGATTGGTGGAAGCAACCCTGGACTGACTGCAGAGCTTGTGCATTCTCTCAATGAGGAACTTAGTCTCATTGGTGGGTGCTCTTTCGTTTCACACCCTTCCGCCTTCGCATCACTGTCGGTAAGTTTCTTGAACTTTTGAAGCTAAAAAGGTGATTTGTTTTTGCTTCTAAGATCGGCGTTTTGCTGTACGTGCAGCTAGGTAGGTCAAAGTGGAATGGGAATGTTGGGAAAACCGGGCTAGTATTTAGAGCTGAAACGCCTCTTGGGAACGTTGGCCGGCCTTCTTTTTCTGTTCAGTTAAATAGTGGTATTGAATTTTGATGGCGAAGTCCGAAGTATACGTCTAGGATTCGTCTTAAGTTTTAAAGCTGTATTGGTAAGTTCATGTATATATATGTGATGTTGTGAACATATGCTTTCAGCTACAACCTTTTTTGCATTACTCCGAGCTAGAAACCATGTTCGGATTATAGCACAGCACAGTTGTATTCCTGTTGGTGTTTGGTTTGAAAGATAAATGAACCGTACATGTTGTGTAAACTAGTGTTCATTTCGACCTTTACTATTTATGTTTGTAATATAAGTCTGCCCGTAGTGGCGTGCTAGGGGAGTATGGGGCAAAAAATTGCTTTCGGCGTTATCTCCACGGCGACCCTCCCCCTTTTGTGATTGGTCCATTTTGAAAAGCTTGGTTGTTAAAACTTCTTGCTGACTGGACTGTCACGTGTCACGATTTGTCCAACACAAGGACTTTATCTCTACAAATAGTCTAAATTCACCGTCACGTGAAGTTATCTCCATGGCGCCCCTCCTCCTTTTTGTGATTGGTCCAATTTGAAAAGCTTTGTTGTTAAAGCTCCTTCCTGACTTGTTGTTAAAGCTCCTTCCTGACTGGACCATCACATGTCGCGATTTGCCCAATGCAAAGCCTAAATTCATAATCACGTGGCGTCCCTCGCCCCTTTTGTGATTGGTCTAGTTTGAAAAGCTTGGTTGTTAAAGCTTCCTACGGATTGGACCGTCATGTTTCGCGATTTGTCCAAAACAAAGACTTACAACTACACATAGCCTAAATTGATCTCAAAGTAGTTGTTATTAAAATGTTTTGTTCTATATAATAAATCCCTTAATTTAAACTAGGCTATACGAATCTAAGTTTTTCTAGTAATTTTTAATCTACTACCACCTAACTTGTGTGTAAAACTTGAACTCCCCACTTTCAAAGCAAGGAACACCTGTACACATTAGGGTAGGCTCAATGCCCTTGGTTTTTATAAAGCTAACTATTTGTGTATCCACAAACAAATGTAGACAAAGCATAAACCCAACTAGATTTAGAACGTTTATACATTATAAACATAACTAATAAATACGATCCTGTTGCGAAGCCTGTTCGTATTTAAAAAATATGTATAAATAAAATTAAATTTCCAGGTAAATCTTATAGGCAATGGAAAGGATGATACGAATTTGGAATCAAGCTAATGCAATTCGTCTAAAATGAATCGATATATTTTACAAAAAATAAATTTCGAGGAAGAATGATGTTCTCTAGACCGATGAATCCGCCCAGGGTCCATCAGTAGACACGTCCCTTGGTCTTCCACTATCCCCTGAGGCAAAAGAAGTCATCGTTTGACTGTCGTGTGACAACAGTTCGAATGCTTTGAACCTCATGTCAGCATCCATGGCACCACGTTTCATTACTTGTGTTTGAACCGGAATCTTTCCTTGTAGCATACCAACCACTGCTGACATTGCGGGTCGAAGAGTCGGTGATGGATTGGTGCAAAGAAGAGCTACATTTAGCATCCTCATCGCCTCTTTTTTTGAGAAATTTGAACCCAGCCCGGGGTCCACAAGTTCAATTAGATTTTCTTGCTCTTGTAGAACATATGCCTTCAAGTTCAGACAACACAAAACTCAGATTGTATTCATTTATACATTTTTGAGCGGTATGTACTTTGTGAAATTCATTATACTTTTATATATTTTTAATGGGTAGCGTATGGGACGGGTATCCATACTTGTTTATGATGTTATGCGATTAAATATACTAAGCCAGTTATCTGAAAACCGATCTTAAGCTCATATTAAAAACCGACTTAGAATATTAAATACTCAACTACACTTCTAGCAATTCTATAATCTTAATAATTCAAGTTTTTACCAACTTCTAACATACTATTCATTATATTATTTAAATTATATAACATATTAACATATTTAGGAAAAGAGGTTCGTGTGATTCTCACTTAATCTCATACCTAAGCCTGTGAACTGTGAAAGTTTCAAAAACCAATCCCATACTCTTTACCCACCTCATTTCCTATCCTGAAAATTTCAGGTTTTCCCGTTATGTTCCTTTTTAATTTCTTTTTGCCATCCCTAGGATAATATGGGTATACTAAACATCATAAAATCATTTCAAACGCAATAAAAACTATTTAAAAAAAATTAAAATGTTACCCAATCAAGAAGGTAGACAAACTCCTCCTTTGGCCGATAATTTGTATTACTTTTCCCGCTCACAATCTCTAATGCAACGATTCCAAAGCTATAAACATCTGCTTTATCCGTCAAGTATCCTCTCATTGCGTATTCTGGAGCCATGTACCCACTGCAAATCACACCATTAGCATCTCACATACACATATATGTAAATTTTATATTATCAAAGATAAATATAAGATCAATAGGCTCACATTGTTCCAGCAATTCGTGTGCTGATATGTGTGTTCTCGTCTTCATCAAGTCTCGCAAGACCAAAATCTGATATTTTTGCGTTAAGGTCCTTATCTAGAAGCACATTGGTCGCTTTTATGTCTCTGTGAACAATTTTCAACCTTGATTCTTCATGGAGATAAACTAAGCCCTTTGCTACTTGTATACATATCTTTTGTCTTGTTGCCCAGTCTAGATTTAGCTTCTGGTCCTCTTTACCTGAAGTTGAAATGCCCATAATGATTAAATATCATTAACTAGGATATGTAAATTAGTGTTGGAAACAAAACTATTTACCAAAAAGAGCGCGTGCAAGACTATTGTTTTCCAGGTACTCGTATACTAGTAACAATTCTTTTCCTTCAATACAGCAGCCATAAAGCTTAACAAGGTTTGGATGTTGTAAAGCCGATATCATGCCAATTTCAGTCACAAATTCACGATTCCCTTGTTTTGACTTTGCGGAGAGTTGCTTAACTGCGATTTCAGAACCATCTGAGAGTACACCCTACAAGAACAAAATTGAAGGAATAAAAATTCAAAGTCGCATTTAGAATGATTAGGCTAGTATAATGTTGATTATTGGTAATATAAGTTAATAACCACCTTGTAAACGGGTCCGAAGCCCCCTTCACCGATCTTGTTTGCAGAATCAAAGTTGTGTGTAGCAGCTTTAATTTGTCGCAGGCTAAAATAACCCGTCTGTAATTCTAGAGCTCGAAGTTCTGCGATAAAATCATTATCAGAATAATCAGAAAAAAGGGAAATGGCTAGTTTTTCCCTTAATTTTTCTTTTTAGTAGAATAGTGTTCTAACCTTCGTCTTCTTTATCCCCTCCCAGATATCCTTTCTTCCAAAGAACAAATAAAACTAACATGACAAATGCACAGGAACCAATAACGATTCCAGCTATCGTTCCACCAGAGAGCCCATTCCCTTTAGTTGGTATCTCAAAGTCTACAAAATATATAATCAAGTTCAGGCTCGTTGTTCATCTTGGAAAATAAATAATAAACGCCAATGAGTTTTACTAACTTGGTGTTACGGTGATAGCAGATATAAGAGGGCCATATACACCTCGATCTGGAATTGCAGTAGTTCCCTTCCCTGTCCAGTACAAGTGAATCTCTAACGTGCTACCGTTAACACGAATATCATCAAAATCTATGACAATGCCCCTTCCAGTACCATTAGCTCTTTCCCTTATATTGAAGTCTTTCAATAATAATTCCCCCTACATAAAAAAACCAAATTATATTAGTAAGTAAAAGCTATACATATGATCAAAACATACAATGTGAATCATGTCACTCACCTGGATTGATACATCAAAAATACGCCTTCCAAGACTAGTAAAATCCATATTATCTGTATACTGTATTTCGGCAAAGTGGAGGCGTACTCTATAGCTGCCACTTATTAAACACAGTCCATAATATCTGAGGGAAGTAGGAGAAAGACGGGCGGTTGCGTATATATCACCACCTGTGACATTGGTTGTGCTGGCGACAAATGGCGCGTTATCATTTC
>JBCNJP010000007.1:105088714-105207468 GCA_039602395.1 Deinandra increscens subsp. villosa | reverse complement strand
CTTGGACTATCATTTTATGCGGGAACATGTCAATGCGGGTCAACTTCAAGTCTTACATATCAGTTCCAAAGACCAGCTTACCGATGCACTCACCAAGCCACTTCCAAGGACTCCTTTTCTCTCTATTCGGTGCAAGATTGGAGTATCAAATGGATCCTCCATCTTGCCGGGGGGGGGGGGGGATTAGAGAATCATCCGATTAAATATATTGATTTACCTTTAAATATTGATTATTGTATTTTAAGTAGTCTAATGAGCTGTTGTAACCAAATCATCAATCATCTCTAAAAATAGGTGTATGTATAGTTTATATATATTCATGCATATTGTGTAAAAAATCATTACGTTCAATAAACAAAATTCTTCCTTCTCATAGCTCAACTTACTTTGATGGATCACAATTTTCTTGCGTGAATCGTGATTCGGGAACTAGCTTTTAAACTTCCATTTTCTATTTCCACACCAGTAATAATGCTTTTAAAAGGGGATAGCGACACCACATCCAACTATATTTTCACCTCCAATAACCATACATTATTAGTTTCATTATTACCTTCTACAAGTTTTTATGGGACTTTTCTCTCTTTTTTTCTTTTACATCAATGATAATTAACTCAACTCAACTTATTTTGTCGGGTCACAGTTTTCTTGCATGAGTCGTGATTCAGGAACTAGCCTTTGAACTTTCATCTTCCATTTCCACACTAGTAATAGTGATTTCAAAAAGGGATAGCCTACCAGGACACCACATCCACCTATGTTTTCACCCCCACCCCCATAACCATTTCAAGTTTTAGCTTTGCATATTTTAATTTTCCATCACCTCCCACAAAAATACAAAACTCTTAAACTAGGGTCATTCATCACTTTTCATCATAATCATAACCGATTTATTCAACTAACTAAATACAAAATGCATACAAATGACCTAACTAAACTGAACTAATAAATATATAAAAGAACAAGTTCACCTGATTAAGTTGTCATGAAAAGATCCTCATGAGTGATGATGATGAAGCAAGGGCGGAACTAGAAAAAAATTTTAAGCGGTGGCACAATTTTTTTGACGAGGTTTAGGGGGCATCGTCCCCAACAGAGTGGGGTCCAAGGGGCAGAGCCCCTGACTGGGGTCAACTCATATTTTTTTGATCAAATTGCTTAATGTAAAACACATTAGAAATTAATTTGACCGAAAATTGACCTATGATTTTCTTAAAACTTGTTATGGTTTTATAACTAGTTGTTACATAACCGAGAGTTGCGGCGAGGACACTGATAGTACACAAAAAGTTAAGTAAATGTATTCTGACACATAACTAAATTTGTACCGTAACATATAAAACGTAACCATTCTGTCACACCCCCAATTTCCACTAACGGAGTTTTACCGTGTGGGGTGTGAACCAGACCAGGACCCGAGTCATTAGTTACATCAAACATAAGTTCAGGGTTCAAAATGTAAATATATTTCCAAAAGGGAAATATCAAACCAGAGTTTAAAGTTTAGCGGAAGCTTATAAAAGTTATGTTGCGCAAAACAAGCGCCCGACAAGTAAATAAAGTTCAAAATAAAGGTTTTAAAAGCAAGTTCCCAAAAATAAAGTTTAACCAGCGTACGTGCCCAAAAATCCGATTCTCCTAGCGTCTTGCAAAGCATGCATAAGAGCAAGTGTCAACTAATGTTGGTGAGTTCACATAAGCACATAAGTACAACTAGTATAGTTATGCAGTACGAATACAACAGTTTTTATTCGTATGTAAGCATGTATATTAACAGTACAATCCATATCGTAGGTAGCGAGCCTAAGTTCATGTCACTAAAACGTTCGCAACCGAAGCTGACCAATTAGTTGTAGGAATAATTCCTTACGTGGTTTGCCTTCCCCGTGTCTACTCGATCACGGTAAGTTTAGGCTGACATTGTCCTCAGTCCGACCGTCAGTCGGGTGGTGCATCTCGTGCCCACTGAGTGGGGTTTGTCAGACCCCAGTAGTACTACCCAATATCCCCTCGCTATAAACTATTAACGGTTCGATAAGTAAGGACTTTCAAAGATAAGCATTTTACGTGAACATGTGATATATGTTGGATTTCTACTTTAATCATACATAAACGTTGTCGTGTTATCACCCTAACCCGGGTGTAACGTGTTTGCGTGTGTTATCGTCCAAAAACCGGACGTAACGTAATGGTTGTGAAACTCACCTTAGGGTGCGCTGCTACAATTTTAGTAAGACTTCGAGTCTTGCGCAACTACCAAGCACCTATTGAATTTACATACGTAAGTGTGTGTCTGAACATGCGTAACATAGCCTAGACGACAATTTTGTTATCAAGAAATTCCAATTATGACGCGGGTGACAAATTCAATTTGTGACGAAAATCGTTTGTTCGAAAGTAGTCAGAAGTGGCGTTAAATCAAGGACACAAGGATTTACGAAAATTAATGTGAGTATGATATTTAAATTTGCGTATATATATATTTATATATATATATATCTACGTTTGAAACCCATTTATATTAGTAATAACGAAACCATCAAGTTTTTTAACCCTTTTAAATCATAAGGTTTTCATCCGATAAACATTCTACGTGTATCACGATTAGAGATTTATTAGACATGCATTAGAACTTTTGAGTTTTGGACCAAATAGTGCTTAAAACCATTAAAAATAAATAAAACAAATTAAAAATAAATAAAACAATGAAAATGAGGGTCACGGGACTCGAACCCGTGACCTGGTGGTTACAACACAGCTCCCTAGCCACTGGACTAGGGGCTCGTTTGTTAACAATGTTCGCAGCCATTGTTTATATGCAGGCAGCGGCGAGCAGATCGGATCAAGGAGAGAAAAAAAAACATAATAACAGACTTTGGGGTGAGGGGGGTTTCGAACCCACTACCTCCAGGATATCAAGCAGCGCTTTAACAGTTGAGCCAAAGGGCTGTGTTTGGTTTCAATTCGAACGGAAAGAGTTTTAACCATCAACAGAGCCTGAAGTCGAAATTTTACGAAAATACGAAAAAAGATTGAGGCTCCCGAGTCTGGAACCGGTGACCTCTCGAAACCAAACCATGACCCTTAGCCATTGGGCTAGACGCTGACAGCGATAAAACTTAGAAAACATTTTATATATCAAATAGCTATGCGTCATCATCTTCTTCCCCAAAACTCCGCTGGCCGGAGTTTTATTCCGGTCACCGGAAAATCGCAAAACCAGTAACAAAATGAAGAAATATGTGCGACTAACATAGGGGAATGGTTACCTCGAATCAACGATGAGTTTTGATGCGTTTATGAAGCCGAAACGAAACTGAAATCTCTCGACTTGAACACTTGACGTTGCTCCGTTCCCAAAATCGTTGCTACTGGGCTGGTCAGCAGAGGGAGGCGACTACCGTGATGTGAGAGAGATGGTGAAACGGTGCTCGGTTAGCCGGAATTTCCGAGTTCGTCGGAAAATAGAAAAAAAAACGAAAGAGAGAGCGAGAGCTTGAGAAAGGTTGTGTTTCTCGCAATTGAACGGATCTTGAGTAGTAAAATGATTATTGCAATCAAAAGAGACTTGAATGGGGGATTGATGAGCCAATCTTGAAACCGTCGATAATGAGTTACCGTCGAACGAACCGACCGTAACCCTTGCTGCTCGTAAATGTCATTTACTCCACTATTGGTAAATGACATAATCAGTCCCTTTCCAATTTACAAGGATAACACATAATTTTTGGTAATGACACTCAGGTCCCTCCAGGTTATTAAATAGAATACAAGTTTAGAAAAGTACAAGTTGAGTCCCTCAACATTTAAAGCTATTAACGAACTCACTAACGGAGTTAACGGAGGTCACTAACGGAGTTAACGGAGGTAACTTGAAGATGATTATTCGAGTGCACGTCAAAACGTATCTAACATAAATCGTAGTCATAACTCATAACCATATGTTTTAAATTTCTACAAAATTATATCGTCACATAAAATCACAAAATGACATGCGTATATATATATATATATATATACATATATACCACATAAAAACAATAAATATATTTGTCACATAAAATGACAAAACGTTTTCATGAAATTATAAAATATGATTCACATAAAATCATAAAATATAATTATTCGAGTAAGTTAACCGACGTCTAGACTCATGTGCAATGCGCGTGTAACTATTCTAGTTAACTGAGGTAACGGACGTTATCAAAATATAACACAAGTTATTAATGGGGTTAACCTGAAAAATTATCGGTTGTCACACATTCAATCTAAAACTTTAAACACAAATAACTAATACTTAACACATAATCCTAAACCCTCAAATCTAATGGATCTATGAGTGAAATTTATATCAAAATATAAATAAGCGAAACATCTCATGACAAGGTATCCGAAATTTTAGAACTAACTAGAGATCCAAATTTATGATATATTCATAGATCGATGTAAAAAATTTAAACGTGTTATAAAATAAAAGTTAAAGTATATTGTATTCGTCGCAAGCTGATTTTTAAAAAAAAAATTATGTTGAAAAGAATATCTGCTCGATTTGAAACGAAAACGTGTAATATTTAAAAAGACAAAAAAATCAACAAAGTTGATATGGCCAAAATATTTACCGGTTGGCTTAGAAGACAACAAATTTAATGTGGTTGGGCAGAAAAAATAAAAGGAGGTGCAAAGATTAGAACTTGTGACCTTAGAAGACAACAAAAATTAAATGAGGTGCACGTATTAGAACCTACAACTTTCCGGACTAAATAAACAACCTCAACCATCTAGGCTATAACACAACTTATTTATTTTCTTTCTTCACTAAGTATTAATTGTCTTTTTTAAAGGGTGGCACATACATAAAAATCAAAAAATTTTAAAAAAATCAATTTGCATACGAGTTTAAGGGGTAGCACATGCTATCCTTGGACCTAATATAGGTCCGGTTCCAGCGAACAACCCCATGAGGGGGAACTGCCGCTCTCGACCCCCCTCAAAACTACCGAACGATGCCCCATGCCCAACTCAAACACAAGCCCATATTTTGTTTGTCAAAATCTCTTTTCAGCCCAATACAATCCCAATTAATATAATCATGTCTGTTCTTTTAATCTAAACTGTTTAGGATCCGTTTAGAATGATGTCAACATTTCCATTTCCTGCATTACAATTACGAAGCACTTGAATTTAGGTTTTTTTAACAACATTTATTCAAGTCTCCCTGTAACATGATTTTAACCTTTCAAAGTTATTTGATGCTTTAGGGGCAACTCGAAATCCCTTATAGACGGAAACCCCAACAACCAGGTAAAATTGCCCCCTCAACGCAAGTGTTGAGACTCAAACCGGCGAACTCTCATAGAAGAAGCCACTGGGCTACCACTAAGCTAGAAGCCCATGTTACTTAAATTTAAGTATAAAATATAAGTTGATTCCTTTTTTTAACGACGTTTGGAACTACCCCCAAATCTCCAATACCGAGTGAGTCTTCCTGAGATGAGATTGCAACTGTCCATACTAGACTTGACACTCCAGACTTGACTTACCCAGGAACACTATCAAGGAGGGAACCCACCACTTGAAAAAAGCCCCCTTGAGTCAGGTTTGAACTTTAGATCTCAAGAATCTGAAGTTCTAACCATCATCCGCATACCATCATGCCAAATGCCCTTTAGTAGCTAACTCAACTCTTAGAGGGTATTTGGATGTGCTTATGAAATCAACTTATTAGCCTAGCTTTTAAAAAAAAAAATTAAGTCATTTGTAGTGGTGGTTGGCAACAATAAAGCACTTTTGGCTTTTAACTTTTTGTAATAGTCAAGTAGATAAGTCATTTTTAAAAAGCCACAAGTGTTTGTGGCTTTTGTAAAGTGCTAATAACTTATCTATCGCAGATTATAAATTTGACCCACCTTCAACCCAAACACTTTTTAAAGAATGTCATTTTCGTCATTTTACACTAAAACGCTAATCCAAACACTTTTTAAAAATAACTTATTGACTTATTGATTTTTTTCATCACAAAAGCTAATCTAAACAATTTTAAAAAAAAATCATTTTTTAAATAGTTATAAGTAAATAAATACTTTAATTAAAAAAAAACCTTTTTCACTTAAATAAGCACAGCCAAACACCATCTTAAACTCATTTAATTACATTCAAAAGTCTTTCCGACACAAATCAATTAACTTTACAAACAATTACTTCTAACATGTTTCTAGATTTTTTTTAAAATGGTAATTTCAGATCACTGACGGGGACATTACACCATATACCCGATCATTTCCACTCTTAAGATGACATAGACTAGCACATCCCTTATGAGGAAGTTTGTACATCAACTCTACATTCAACCAAGAAACTAGTTCTAACATGTTTCTAGATTGATTTACCTTTTTATCATTTCATCATATTAGCTCCTATCTTAAAGTTTATAAATCTTCATATTCTAATAAATGTTTACATTAAGGGACACTTGTCAACTCTACATTCATTCTCACACTAAAATTCCCCCCAAAATCAACTCATCACTCATATCCCATATTTTACTAAAAAACTAACGTGGATCTCTTATGACCCGTTTTCATTACCCGAATATGTAAAGGCACCAACGCTTCCTTCTCAAACGTTCAACCCTAATTCGGCTACAACTTCCTCATGGAGATCTACGACCGCTTTCTTCTTCGTTCTTATGTAAGGTTTCATCAGTTCAATCGTCTTCTTCTTCGTTCAATTTATGAGATGAATCGACTGAGATTTGTGTTTCAACTCTTGAATCGTGGTCTGTTTGAAGCATCGATCTAACTCGTCTTCATTGATGTCTTCACTCATGATTCATCAAGATTGAAGTTTTGAGGTGAGTATTTCTTTCGATTTCAATAAGTATGTTTAACACTAAGTTCGATTTCTGAAGCTTAATGAACGAAGATCACCAGTTCTTTTTCTATCAGTTTTAATAGGTATGGTTTTCTGTATCAAATTGTTCTTTTTATTATAACCCTAAAATTGATCTTCATCCCTCATATACACTATTTCAGTTTTCAGATTCGTAAATACTCAATGGTTTTGAATTATTGGAGTAGTGGCCGGTGGAAATTCATGGATGATTTGTAATTAACTTCTTTTAATTCATAGAATTTTTATAGTGATGTGTCTATCAGTCTGTGGAAGTTGTTAGCATACATAATTCACATTTATGATATATCCTTAACTTTTATCACCAGATTTTCATTTCAAAGTGGGTAAAAACCCTTATGATTGTTCACTTGCTGGTGTATAATTTTGGATGCTTATAAGGTGTTTGATGAAATGCCAACATATAATTTAGACTCATTGATGCCATACTTTTTTTTATCTTTGTTAAATAATTATAATTATAATGTTGTAAAGTGTAAATGATTAACCATTGAGGTCTGATTTATGATCTTTAAATACATACTTACATGAATCAAATAGCCCTCATCAACATTGGGTTGCTATGTGCTTGAATTCTCACTTTTTTAAATTAGCTATAATTTTTACCATAGTATAAGTGAGCTAATATTTCTAATAACTATTTTCAAATAATAAAAAAAATATAACTGATAATGTTAATTTGTGTTTGCAGTTGTTAGGTGTAGGTCTATAAAAGTTACATAAAGGATTATTTGAGCTTGTATATATATATATATATATGCTCGTAAATGAAAAAAATATAAATTTATTAACTATATTAATTACTACTTTAAACCCGTGTAATATACGGGTTCTAACCTAACCTAACCTAGTAAATAATAAATCTGTTATTCATATTTTTTTCTTCATTTTGACAAAGGTTGCCCAAATGAGTAAATAATAGGTACTTTTTTACATCCTCTTTTGAGACAAAATAATTGCCCTAATTTTGACTCCTCACACACATTCACCAACCGACCACTAACAAACTCGGATTCATCCCTTTCCCTTTCTTATCTTCCCCTTCAATTTTTCTTCTCAGCCTCTCATATTCCTCACAAAAAATCGATCTTTCATCCAAATTAGAATCAGGTTCATAAACAGCAACTTGGATCTGTCTCAATTTTGAACTTCTAATTCTCGTGAATCCACTTATGGAAGTTATCGGGTATGATTTCACTTCTTTGCTTTGAATCTCTCCTTTTGCTTTTGCCTGATTGATCCGATTTTGAGCTTCCGACGTTACAATCTGATCGGAATCATCGATGTCTGTCGAAAGATCATTTGAAGCATGGGAAGAAGTACAACGTCACGGATTGGATCTAGCCGATAGGTTAACCCACGGTTTCACGGATTTGATTCATTCGCACATCACTCCTCCATCGTTTACCTGGCCTAATCCTCACCCTCCGAAGTTTTTCGATGTCGAATTTCACACCCAGAGCTTCGCGGAACGAGATTTCAGGCTATTGGTGGACAATACTAGCTCGATTTTTGATATTGGGAATAAATTAGGGCAAGTTGGGGCGGATTTTGGGGCAAGTTTGAACGGTGTTGTTCAGCAGTTTTTTAGGCGGTTGCCGTTGCCGTTTCGGCATGAAGAGGATACAGTGATGTTAAGGGTGGATGATGGCGTCCAGAGGGCTGCTGATTTAGGGATTAATATGCAGGTTCATGAGGATTTGGGGACACTGGCGAAAAGGTTTAAGGATTTCGGGTTTGATGAAACTGAGAAGGCGAAAGATGATTCGGGTGGAGAGGAGGTTCCTGGGTTTAATTTGAAGGCTCCTGGATTTTCCGGCAGAAGTCAGGTAGATTATTTAGAGCTGTTGATTTATGACACAATCCGTTAACATGACATCACATGACTTAATAGCGTTTCGAGTCATTTGTGTTGTTAAAATGCTTACCTTAATCATGTTAAATATATGGTGTGTTGTGTCATTCATGTTATTATATTCGTATTGTGTAACTTGCTTATTAAAAATGTTGGTGTAAGTGTTTAAGAAACGACACGTCAATTAAACATGTTACACAATTTAGTTTTGAAAACTCTAGGTAAGTTCAGCTCAATGTTTAAGTTAGCTAGATTGAGTATATATTTTCTTTTCATCTATATATATATACAACTTCTTTTTGATGGCTAGTTTGTATGATTACAGGGAGTTCTTAACCTTTCAACAACTTTTGATAGTCGAACTTGTGGTCTTGAAAGTTCTTTAGCTGCAAGGGGAGATATCTGGAGACTTGAAGCTTCAAACAGCAGTTTGACGTCAGGAAATGGGAATTCGTCCCTTTTTCTTGTGCAGCTTGGACCCGTACTCTTCATTCGTGACTCAACTCTTCTTTTGCCGGTCCATTTGTCGAAAAGACATCTACTTTGGTATGGTTATGACAGAAAGGTATAATCAATATAATCATATCCATCTTGACATTTTATGTCTGTGAAAGTTCAAGTGCAAGAACTCATCCTGATTAGTTGATTTTCAGAATGGAATGCATTCTCTTTGTCCTGCTGTGTGGTCGAAACATAGAAGATGGCTATTGATGTCAATGTTATGTCTCAATCCTATGGCTTGTGTAAGTCCAGTCAACCTCTTGCTGATTTATTGTAATTTGAGTATAATAAAGATTATAACTTGATGGTTTTTTTAATGTTACTTGTTGCAGACTTTCATGGATTTGCAGTTTCCAAATGGTCAGCTGACGTATGTTGCTGGTGAAGGCCTATCCACCAGTGCTTTCCTGCCCGTTTTTGGTGGTCTGCTTCAAGCACAAGGTCAATATCCAGGAGAAATGAAGTTCAGTTTCTCTTGCAAGGTGAGTTATTACTTTTCATGCAACTGCAAATGCCTGTTTTCATAGACATTTCTGATATAAAAGTCGGTTGGCAGAATAAATGGGGAACACGGATCACACCCATGGTTCAATGGCCTGCAAAATCATTTACTCTGGGTTTTGAACAAGCTTTGGCTTGGAAAAGATCTGGACTCATGGTGAGGCCTACTTTGCAGTTCAGGTATGATCAAATACGGTGCACCACAAGCATATATATGCTTGTCTTTTACACGGGCTTACCATTGTATTTTGACCAGCTTACAGCCGACGATTGGTGGAAACAACCCTGGACTGACTGCAGAACTTGTGCATTCTCTAAACGAGGAACTGAGTCTCATTGGTGGGTGCTCTTTCGTTTCACACCCTTCCGCCTTCGCATCACTGTCGGTAAGTTTCTTGAATTTTTGAAGCTAAAAAGGTTATTTGTTTTTGCTGCTAAGATTGGCGTTTTGCTGTACGTGCAGCTAGGTAGGTCAAAGTGGAATGGGAATGTTGGGAAAACCGGGCTAGTATTTAGAGCTGAAACGCCTCTTGGGAACGTTGGCCGGCCTTCTTTTTCTGTTCAGTTAAATAGTGGTATTGAATTTTGATGGCGAAGTCCGAAGTATACGTCTAGGATTCGTCTTAAGTTTTAAAGCTGTATTGGTAAGTTCATGTATATATATGTGATGTTGTGAACATATGCTTTCAGCTACAACCTTTTTTGCGTTACTCCGAGCTAGAAACCATGTTCGGATTATAGCACAGCACAGTTGTATTCCTGTTGGTGTTTGGTTTGAAAGATAAATGAACCGTACATGTTGTGTAAACTATTGTTCATTTCAACCTTTACTATTTATGTTTGTAATATAAGTTTGCCTGTAGTGGCGTGCTATGGGAGTATAGGGCAAAAAATTGCTTTCGGTGTTATCTCCATGGCGACCCTTCCCCCTTTTGTGATTGGTCTATTTTGAAAAGCTTGGTTGTTAAAACTTCTTGCTGACTAGACCGTCACGTGTAGCGATTTGCCCAACGCAGGGACTTTACCACTACACATGGCGTTATCTCCATGGCGCCTCGCTCCCCTTTTATGATTGGTCCAGTTTGAAAAGCTTGGTTGTTAAAGCTCCTTCCTGACTGGACTGTGGCAGTCGCGATTTGTCCAAGGCAAGGGCTTTACCACTACACATGGCCTAAATTCACTGTCACGTGGCGTTATCTCCATGGCGCCCCTCTCCCCTTTTGTGATTGGTCCAATTTGAAAAGCTTGGTTGTTAAAGCTCCCTACAGACTGGACCGTCACGTGTCGTGATTTACCCAAAACAGAGACTTTACCACTACAAATAACCTAAATTGATCTCAAAATAGTTGTTATTAAAATGTTTTGTTCTATAATAAATCCCTTAATTTAAACTAGGCTATATAAATCTAAGTTTATTCTAGTAACTTTTCATCTACTACTAAATTCACCTAACTTGTCTGTAAAACTTGAACTCCCCACTTTCAAAGCAAGGAACACTAAATTCACCTAACTTGTCTATAAAACCTGAACTCCCCACTTTCAAAGCAAGGAACACCTGTTACACATTAGGGGTAGGCTCAATGCCCTTGGTTTTTATAGAGCTAACTATTTGTGTATCCACAAACAAATGTAAACAAAGCATAAACCCAACTAGATTTAGAACGTTTATACATTATAAACATAACTAATAACTAATAAATACGTTCCTGTTGCGAAGCCTGTTCGTATTTAAAAAAAATATGTATAAATAAAGTTAAATTTCCAGGTAAATCTTATAGGCAATGGAAAGGATGATACGAATTTGGAATCAAGCTAATGCAATTCGTCTAAAATGAATCGATATATTTTACAAAAAATAAATTTCGAGGAAGAATGATGTTCTCTAGACCGATGAATCCGCCCAGGGTCCATCAGTAGACACGTCCCTTGGTCTTCCACTATCCCCCGAGGCAAAAGAAGTCATCGTTTGACTGTCGTGTGACAACAGTTCGAATGCTTTGAACCTCATGTCAGCATCCATGGCACCCCGTTTCATTACTTGTGTTTGAACCGGAATCTTTCCTTGTAGCATACCAACCACTGCTGACATTGCGGGTCGAAGAGTCGGTGATGGATTGGTGCAAAGAAGAGCTACATTTAGCATCCTCATCGCCTCTTTTTTTGAGAAATTTGAACCCAGCCCGGGGTCCACAAGTTCAATTAGATTTTCTTGCTCTTGTAGAACATATGCCTTCAAGTTCAACCAACACAAAACTCAGATTGTATTCATTTATACATTTTTCACCATTATGTACTTTGTGAAATCCATTTTACTTTTATATATTTTTAATGGGTAGCGTATGGGACGGGTATCCATACTTGTTTATGATGTTATGCGATTAAAAATACTAAGCCCGTTATCTGAAAACCGATCTTAAGCTCATATTAAAAACCGACTTAGAATATAATATACTCAACTACAGTTCTAGCAATTCTATAATCTTAATAATTCAAGTTTTTACCAACTTCTAACATACTATTTATTATATTATTTAAATTATATAACATATTAACATATTTAGGTAAACAGGTTCGTGTGATTCTCACTTAATCTCATACCCAAGCCTGTGAACGGAAGTTTCAAAAACCAATCCCATACTCTTTACCCACCTCATTATCCTATCCTGAAAATTTCAGGTTTTCCCGTTATGTTCCTTTTCAATTTCTTTTTGCCATCCCTAGGATAATATGGGTATACTAAACATCATCAACATCATTTCAAGCGCAATAACAACTATTTAAGAAAAAATATTAAAATGTTACCCAATCAAGAAGGTAGACAAACTCCTCCTTTGGCCGATAATTTGTATTACTTTTCCCGCTCACGATCTCTAATGCGACGATTCCAAAGCTATAAACATCTGCTTTATCCGTCAAGTATCCTCTCATAGCGTATTCTGGAGCCATATACCCACTGCAAATCACACCATAAGCATCTCACATACACATATATGTAAATTTTATATTATCAAAGATAAATTTAAGATCAGTAGGCTCACATTGTTCCAGCAATTCGTGTGCTGATATGTGTGTTCTCGTCTTCATCAAGTCTCGCAAGACCAAAATCTGATATTTTTGCGTTAAGGTCCTTATCTAGAAGCACATTGGTCGCTTTTATGTCTCTGTGAACAATTTTCAACCTTGATTCTTCATGGAGATAAACTAAGCCCTTTGCTACTTGTATACATATCTTTTGTCTTGTTGCCCAGTCTAGATTTAGCTTCTGGTCCTCTTTACCTGAAGATGAAATGCCCATAATGATTAAATATCATTAACTAGGATATGTGAATTGGTGTTGGAAACATAAACTATTTACCAAAAAGAGCGCGTGCAAGACTATTGTTTTCCAGGTACTCGTATACTAGTAACAATTCTTTTCCTTCAATACAGCAGCCATAAAGCTTAACAAGGTTTGGATGTTGTAAAGCCGATATCATGCCAATTTCAGTCACAAATTCACGATTCCCTTGTTTTGACTTTGCGGAGAGTTGCTTAACTGCGATTTCAGAACCATCTGAGAGTACACCCTACAAGAACAAAATTGAAGGAATAAAAATTCAAAGTCGCATTTAGAATGATTAGGCTAGTATAATGTTGATTATTGGTAATATAAGTTAATAACCACCTTGTAAACGGGTCCGAAGCCCCCTTCACCGATCTTGTTTGCAGAATCAAAGTTGTGTGTAGCAGCTTTAATTTGTCGCAGGCTAAAATAACCCGTCTGTAATTCTAGAGCTCGAAGTTCTGCGATAAAATCATTATCAGAATAATCAGAAAAAAGGGAAATGGCTAGTTTTTCCCTTAATTTTTCTTTTTAGTAGAATAGTGTTCTAACCTTCGTCTTCTTTATCCCCTCCCAGATATCCTTTCTTCCAAAGAACAAATAAAACTAACATGACAAATGCACAGGAACCAATAACGATTCCAGCTATCGTTCCACCAGAGAGCCCATTCCCTTTAGTTGGTATCTCAAAGTCTACAAAATATATAATCAAGTTCAGGCTCGTTGTTCATCTTGGAAAATAAATAATAAACGCCAATGAGTTTTACTAACTTGGTGTTACGGTGATAGCAGATATAAGAGGGCCATATACACCTCGATCTGGAATTGCAGTAGTTCCCTTCCCTGTCCAGTACAAGTGAATCTCTAACGTGCTACCGTTAACACGAATATCATCAAAATCTATGACAATGCCCCTTCCAGTACCATTAGCTCTTTCCCTTATATTGAAGTCTTTCAATAATAATTCCCCCTACATAAAAAAACCAAATTATATTAGTAAGTAAAAGCTATACATATGATCAAAACATACAATGTGAATCATGTCACTCACCTGGATTGATACATCAAAAATACGCCTTCCAAGACTAGTAAAATCCATATTATCTGTATACTGTATTTCGGCAAAGTGGAGGCGTACTCTATAGCTGCCACTTATTAAACACAGTCCATAATATCTGAGGGAAGTAGGAGAAAGACGGGCGGTTGCGTATATATCACCACCTGTGACATTGGTTGTGCTGGCGACAAATGGCGCGTTATCATTTCCCAAGAAATTACCGTTGCTACTATAAGCCCATCTATCAGAAGAAGAGTAAAAGTAAGACTGTTCACTAGTGGCGTCTGTTTCATATTCATTTCCCTCAAAGTCTACTCTGTTCCCACCACAGTTGATAAATAAAGAAAATTCTGAAATGTTAACAGAGAATAAGATGTGAGATTAGAGATAACTAATTGGAGTTAAACATAAACTAATAGAAAGAGATGATTTACGGTCAGGGTTTCGGCTGCAAGTAAGTCCATCCGTGAAACACCAAGAATTTCTACATGATAAATTCACTTTTAGTATAATTGTAGAACACAAAAAAGAAAGTAAAAACATAGTTACAAAGGTTGGAGACAGAAACATACGGGCCCGTTGCTGCTGAAGGTGAAAGGGCAGAAACAAAATTCCTGTCAATGCATTAAAAGTGACAAATAAGTGAATGTAAAATAGAACATGTTCATGTGGTAAAAGGTAAATAAATCTTACAAGCTAGATTGCTGACAACCGCTTAGTTGTGCTGATGTAAAATTGTTGTAGGAGAAGTCACTGTAATGAAAAGCAGGTGATCAAATTGTGCATCCAATGATAATATCACAACTATATGTAAATACAGAAATATCATTCAGGATGAGGAATAACTAACATCTTTTTAGTGCTAGTTAATGCCCATGAGGGAATGTTTCCAGACAGCGAGTTGTTGTTTAGAAACCTGCATCCGTGCATGAAATTTAGATTTTCAAATTTGATAGGTTAATGGAAACTAGAATGCTTATACATTATGAAATCAAAATCTTCTGATTAATTTACATACACAGAGTCAAATCGCACCCTCCCGATTGAATCGGGTACTTGACCATCCAACATATTGAAGCTTAGGTCTCTGCAAATAAATGGTTCAAATAAATAACTAAAATAAGAAAATGATCATCAATTTTTTATTAAAGATTTGCCGTAGTAATTGACTCACAAGTTTTTCACTCACAAGTTTTTTAAAGAAGTCATCTGTCCTATGTAGTCAGGTATTGAACCTGTAAGCATGCAATTTCTCAGGTGCCTGTAACAAAAGTAATTAGAAAATTAATGCAATTTTTTTTTTCTCTTTCAAATAGTCTAATCATGAAATCAACTCACAGTCTAGTCATGCTAGTCATATTTTGCAGATCAGGAAAGCTTGAACTTGGTCCAGTCAAATCGCTTATCCTCCTGAGAACCATTATACAAAATAAGAAGTACGCTATAATGTTATATGCTCAAATCTAAAACCACCCAATTAGAAACAAATTTTGGTGGTACAAAGTGTGTTGGTTTAAACTCTAAACTACACTTACGGGTCATTTATGTATATATTATATATAGTCATAATTACAGTCTATATTGTATTTGTAAATAGTTAAAGAGTGAAATGTTTAAAGTCTATAACTTAGAAACTGTTTTGAGTTGTGTCGTTTAACAAATATGACGCGTCCGTCTACAAAGGGATATAATCCTATCACCAAGTCTGTAACAAATGTTACAACGCAAGAATAATCAAAATCTTCAAGTTTACTTATTGAAATCGGTTTGTCGTTCATCTGTAATCATTTCTGATTGCCAACAAAGCCAACTTACAATTCTTGTAAATTTGTCAACAAAGATATTGTAGATGGAATAGGTCCTTCCATAGATGTTCCTTGGAAATCACTGCACAGTAATATGATACAGTTACATAAAAACTATCTTGAATGCAATCAGATTTGTTTGGGACTGTTTCACAACATTCTAGAAGAAAAGCAAGATAATACTCACAGTCTTGTGACTCTTGTCCAGTTTCCAATAAAGCCAGGCAATCTCCCAGACAATGTACTCCCATCTATCCTACTGCAAGTGTTGTAACAAGTTTCGATCATCAAGATTAAGATTTGATGGATGACTAAAAGAATATAATGAATGCTACTACTTACAAATCTTCTAGATTAGTGAGATTTCCAAATGATTCAGGAATGGTTCCTGTGAAATTATTTGCAGAAAGAAGGCTGCAAGTACAATGCTTGAATGTGAATAACATGTATGGTTTTATCATTTGTGATAAAAAATAAAAATTAGAGGTGGTGTTACATTCTTCTCAAGCGGGTTGGGCGCCCAAGGTTCGAAGGAAGCTGCCCTCCAAGCATATTGTCTTCCAAAATTCTATTATAAGGTTCTAGATGTAAGGGTAATTAAGTGGAAATTGTGATACATAATAAGACTTGTCGAGTAAAGTAAAGTCTTTACTTACAGTTCCTCAAGTGTCGTTATATCACCTATTTCACTAGGTACTGGACCACTAAGTCGGTTTCCCAAAAGGCTTCTGTAAAGAAAGAAATATCAGAAGAATGCTATAAAAATAAAACAAGTAATGACTAAAGGAATCAGCCACTCTTACAATATGGTTAGGGGAAGTTCGCCCAAACGTGGTGGAATACTTCCATTTAAGAAATTGCGACTTAGATCTCTGTGACATAATATAAAATCAACTAGATTAAGATAACCGTTGGATAACTGTTCTCTATGATAAATTTGCATATAAAGACAGAAATATTATACTACAATGATATAGACGGTTATAGAGTTGAAAAAGGCACACTTACAGTTCTCGCAGGAAAGTGAGATTTGCAAATTCTTCAGGTATAACTCCGGTCAGATTAAGCCCCTTTAACTGGCTGAAATTTGATATTTAATATTTAAAATTATTAGTGTAAAAGATAGATATACAATTGTACCATACATGCATTATGCCCTGCAAGTTACTGCAGCGTATTATTAGGACAGATTCTTACATATTTGTAATGTGGCATTCCGTGGTGCTACAGTTACAGGTTACATTGCTGCCAAACCCAAGAAGGCCTTGGCTGTTGACTGTTAATGTGTTACTAAGACCTCCACCACCGTTGCATGAATTTCTAGCAACCTGCCAGCCACTATACTGTAGCCGTGAGGATATTGTCTGAAGAGCTTCAACTATTGTAGAATCATAAAAAGAAAAAAGAAATTAATGATGAAAAACTATAAATAGGTGTTGAAAATGGGATAATTGAAGACAGGATTTGGTCAATAAAAACCAGAAATTGGTGACAAAGTCAAAAACTACAAGTTTTTGTGAAACTGATAAAATTAATGCTAAGGAAACCATTAAAAAAAATAAAAACTACTAATAAACAAAGTTGGCCTGATTTATAACCAAATTATGAGTTGGGTCATTTGCTTTACAGATTATTTATATGCTAAGCAACAACATATACATTTAAGTATTTACCTTGTTCATCCAAGAAAAGATAACTATTTTGTCTTATATATCTGTAATATAATGTAATGAGTTGTTATATTTGCTGTGATGTATTTCTAAAATTCTTAATAATTTGTCAAATGCTTCCTTTTCTTCTGTTTGTTTTATTATTTAGATATTACATGTTTGACCAGAGTAGGCAAATTAATATAATGTTTGAGTGTTTGGCCAGAATAGCCCATAGGCAATCAGCCATGCATGTATGCTAAAAAGTAAGATATATATGGGACACGCCTGCCATTCAATCAATTAGCCAATTGTTGACCAACTATCCTTACCAGGAACAGCAAGTGGTCAACTTATTGCAGCACCTTGTATTTCAAAATTTTAAATTTTCAGGTACTTATTTAATTTGCTCCATGATATCAATTTTAGTGATTATTAAATAATTTATTATAAATTTCAATGAAAGACGTGTTACTGTATTTGTTCAGAATAAGTGGCTAATTATTTGTCTACGCCATCAATTAGAAATTGGGTCTTCAACAGTCAGCTTGGAGATATTAAAATAATAATATAATGTAAACAAAGATAGATGCAAAAACAAAGAAGAGAACTACAACTAGAAGAAACAAAAAATGATGCAAACCAGGTATTTGCAACCATCCGGCCTGCCTAGCTACAATAATCCACTAACAGAACCAAATGAAATTAATCAAAAAGTAAAAGGAATCGAAGAGGAATTAAGGATTTCAGCGATTGATCATTGATACGTCGTTTTTGTTGTTTGTTACGCACATAAACTAAATCGTCCGTAAAAATCAGATCTACACATGCAGATAAGGTGTTTGAGGAAAATTCATGCCTAAATCAACACTTTGCAGATGCAAACTCCAAATCAGAGAAAAAAGGAACACAGATTCTGAGAATTTTTTTACAACAATTCAAATATTCAGAAACAGAAAACTGAAGGAATAAAAGGAAAAGTGCTAAACCTTCTTCGGCAGGTAAGAGTTGAGCGACGGATCTGAAATCAAACAGAAACGGCAATAGGAATATGGAAAAGGTGAGGAGCTTCAATCCGGCCGTCGCCGTTGCAGGTCGCCGGTGAGACGACTTCATTATGGAGTTCGTTTGTGAAAATTACGCCGGAGATTCGGAAGAATGAGGTGATGATAATAAGCGATTGGAGACAGGGTTTTACAGAATGCGACTGATTTTGAGAAGTAGACATGGAACTGGAGGGATATGATTTATAAACTTTAGCCGCTAGAAAACAAACTGGAACAGGTAACACTGATTTTGACCTTTCCAACTAAATATGGCGGGCGATGTTGACCTTTGACTTTTTAGATCACAGTTTTTTTAACGGTTTGGTATTTTTAACGGTTTGGTATTAAGACTTTCACGAGACGAGATTATAATCGCTTATACAGGATTTGATATTTTAAATTTGACTCATCCAGTAACATCGTAAAAAGAAAAACTTACCACTTGGAAAATCCCCGTTCAGTGATATTTTAAACTTGAGAGCTCAAAGATTCTAAACATTTAAAATCATAATCGATGGACCTTTTACATAGTTCTCCACCGTACTAAGGTTATTACTTTTTAATACAAATAATCAAACCATTAGGGTCACTGGAGTATGTAACACCTTGACAATTATAAATATTGGGGAATATATTATATATATAGGGTAAGGATTATGCGTAAACATCATTTTTTTGTGAAAACCTAAAAACACATTTTAAAACATCTATAATTTTTTCATAGGTAATACTTTTTAAAAAAATTTACACCAAAGGTCTTAAAATTATGTTATCTTTAATTTAATAAAAAAAACTAAAAAAAAGAACGTATTTTTTTTGTGGTGCACATGTGCATCACAAAAAAACTCATACTTTTCGTTAATATATCTTTTTCTAAGTCACACCATATATCTTAGGAAAATTGGATTTAAATAATCTCATGTTTTGCCTATTGGCAAATAATAATCCGTCTTTTAACATTGGCAACTACTAGTCCCACATTTACACTTATTTGTTTTTAGTGGTCCCTATGTTAAAAAAGTTAACTCCGTTAACTTTTTCATCCAACTTATTTCAACCCCATTTTTTGATCCACCATAACTTCTTCAATTCTTGATGAAAATTCAATCCGTAAGTTGCTATGAATCTCGTGACGAAAAATCGAACAAAACTAGATCCATATTGCCTAGGTTTTAAATAGATTATAATTATGAACATGTTTTTCATGAAGCTTCAACAATGGTGGATTGACCAATTACCAATGGTTTTCAAAATTGAGTTCACTAACACATTTGTGATCTTAAACCGAATCTATAGCAACAAGAATCATTGAAAACCATTGAGAATTGATCAATCTACCATTGTTGAAGCTTCATGAAGAACATGAAGTTGTGAAATTTGAAATCCGATCAAAACTCCATGAAAATAAATTTCGTAACTTGATATAGACTCGTGAGAACATGTCAAGTCTGCTGGAATCGATCAATATCACAAACACTATGGATTTGATGCTCAAATTTTTTTCAAAGTCGTGAAAAAAGTCATAACTTTAATGCCTGTGTTCATCATCATAACCTATTTAAAACCTAGGCAATATAGATCTAGTTATGTTCGGTTTTTCGTCACGAGTTCATAGCAACTTACGGATTGAATTTTTATCAAGAATTGAAGAAGTTATGGTGGATCAAAAATTGGGGTTGAAAAAAGTTTGATGAAAAAGTTAACGGAGTTAACTTTTTTAACGGAGGGACCAGTGAAAACAAATAAGTGTAAATGTGGGACTGGTAGTTGCCAATGTTAAAAGACGGATTATTATTTGCCAATATGCAAAACATGGGATTATTTAAATCCAATTTTCCTATATCTTATATTTCTGTTATTTTTTTGTATTTTTTTAATGATGCACATGTGCATCACATAAAAAAAAACCTCATACGTGTGATATACATTAATAGTTTAGAAAGAAATTGCACCCTAAATCTTATAGCTGTGTTATCTTTATATCTAAAAAAATAACATTTTATAACTTTTTAATTATATGTTGCACATGTGCACTATATATCATTATCATTAGTACCATAAATGTTTTAGTGTTTTTAATATGATTTTAACATACGGAGTGTTTTTTCACATGATAATTTGTCTTTGTGCATTCCTAATGATAATGATGCATATTTGCATCACACGAAAAAAAGAGCGTTAATTTTTTTTAATATTCTTTTCCAGAATTAAAGATAACATAATTCTAAGACTTTTGGTGTGAATTTTATAAAAAATCATTAACGTATAAAAAAGTTATATGGGTTTTAATATTTGTTTTCGCGTTTTCGCTAAAAAAATGTTTTCACATGATCATTTCCCTATATATATAAGTAATTATATATTAAACTAGTACACTAACACAATTCTATACCCTAAACAAAATACAATAGCTAAATAGAATAGAAATGATGATTATATTCTTAAAACATGATGTACAAGTCATATATGCTTTTTTTTCTATGTACACAGTCTTATGCCCCGTTTACAATGTGTTTACTTTTACTTTATACATCTACACATCAGAGATCATATGTGCTCGACACACTACCGCCATACCCTTCTTCAGGCACGTCATCGACAACCTCCATCTCAGAATCTAAACATCATCGGAAATCGAAGGAAGAAGATAGTCGGACATGCGATAGGGAGGTCACCGGGTTCACGGAAAGGGTTACTCGGAGGTTAAAGGTTGCTCGCCTGAGATTGCCGCCAACGGAATTTGGACAGAACAATAACCTTGCTCCGTTTGTGTTTTCTGCCGTCACGACTAGGGACCAAGGGAGGAGGGTCTGCTGGGTTCGAGAGGGAAGGTCGTTGGAGATTTTCCAGGTCGGGGGTTGGGTGACGGGGAAGAAGTGGTTTGTGAGGTGGTGTTACGATATTATTAATTATTATTATTATTATTAAGATTAGGGTTTAGTATGTGTTTTTATTTTTGATTGGAGGTTTCTTTTGTAATTGCAACTCTATATCTAGGAATTTGATAATGGAATGAGAATAACTTATTTGGAGAAAATATTTTTTTTGCTTCTCTCTAGCCTTCTTCCCTACAGGAATTCTTTCTAACCCTATCAAGGGCATCAGAGTCGTTCCGATCTCGGGTCGGAATTCTAATCGTCACCATGACGAATACTCGAAATCAGGAAGTCGACAACACTCTCAAAGACCATAGCAAATCCATCTCTGAAATCCAGTTAACCCTAGAAGCCCTAATGAAGCAGCAATAACAATCTGCAAAGCAGCAAGAAGAAATCCTGAAAGCTGTCAAGGATAGGTCTGTCGTTGGTAGCGGTGTCAAGGGTGGGGGTCGTTTTAGCTTTGGTTCGATCCCGACTTTTGATGATACGGACCCGAAAAGGGGTAACTGACCCATGCGGATTGGCAATGTCGAGTTTCCACGATTCTCGGGCGACGATGTGGAAGCATAGGTTTATCGTTGCGAGCACTTCTTCGCAATCGATGGCACACTGGTAGATATGAAACTTTGATATGCTGTGATCCACTTGGAAGGGGCTACTATTCAATGGCACCGGGCATTTGTGCGAACTCGCGGGGCCACAGTGTCGGAAATTATGACATTGCATATTTTCCATATTTGTAACCCGACCCATTCCCATTAATCAATGCGACTTCGACTTTCTTTAAACATTTAATCATGAGGAATTTGTGTTTTGATCATATACATGCATACATATACTATTATCTATGCTAAAGTCATACCCGAGTCAACCCAACACATAACCAACGGTGATATTATTTGATAACTCTAAAAATATACATTAATGATGGAACAATAGTAGAGATTATAAAAGTTATGTTTTATAACATTATACTTTTTATAAATTTGCAGCTCATATCATTATTATTCTTGCGGAACATTGACCCGGCTAAAGTTCAAATGGACCTACATGGTCTAGGGCAAAACCGAGGTCAGCTGGATGTCGTTCCGGCTGAAATCCATGTGCAGATATTCAGGCAGACTTCGTTCCGGTTGAGGTTGAAACATAAATGTTCAATACCCCCGTTGGTTGTAATCTCACTACAAACATGATCTATAACTAGTAAAGCATAGCAAATTGGAAATCCTTATTTTATTTCTCTATCTCTCGTATATATGATATCAAATAGACCACACACATGACTAAAATTAGTTTCTGAAATTGCTTGAGCGTGTGAATCTTCTACTTAGTCGATGTGAAATCAATGTAAAACGAGTTGAAACACAAAGAGTAAATACAAACAGGCTTTGTATTAACCACAGAGAATCACAGAGTACACTTAGAGAATGTATGACACGAAAAGCTACTAAAACTATACAAGACAAACATATTTATAGGCTGGAAATACGACTGGCCGAACCTCAGGTTCGGCCAAGCCTCGGCGCCTCCGAACCTGGAGTTCGGCCATGGTTCGGCCAGACCTAAACTTGAACGTTCCGTCTTGTATTCGATACTTCACATGACGATCAGGAACCATGTATCAACAAACTCCCCCTCGGCATGTGCAGTATCATTCCTCTTCTCAAAACTTGTATCTTGTATCTTCAATCAAACTCTTCCTCGAGCTAGACGATGAGTTCGATCTTGAATACTTGATATTGCAACGTGTGTATCCTCTTTATCAACAAACTTCAGAAGACTTGAAGTTGTAATGTTCTCTTCCACTTAGAAACCTGCCACATAAATAATCTTGGCGCAAAACGTCTCTTCGAGACTCCAAGATATATTGATTTTAAAAATGATTTCGTATTACGTGTTGATCAATCGAAAACAAATCAGAAACAAAATCTTTTTGACTTTTAGAAACTTTATATCAAAACACACCTAAAATCTTTTTGGTATTTTCTGATAAGAAAAGTAAATGCCATACAGAATCAGACACTATTTTTTTTTTTATCTTTTGTGAGAAAGATCACAACTTGGGATCATATTGGTCATAACATGCTGAACTACACTTCAATTTTGATTATTGTAGCACATAAGCCATGCCGATTGCAGATATAATTTGTCCAATTTAAACTCTGGCACAATCATACTCATAACATCTGGATATGTTAAGGTATTTATTAGATTTGCATGAACCAGTGTACCCCACACTATCAGACATTTCCTTAAAATTCATGCATTTCCTTAAAATCACCATCACTATAAGTTGGATACTTATGTTCGTGTGTAATTGGTAACCATAATTTTTTATCCAAATCGTGTACATATCCTCGAAAATTTGTTGCCCAACCATGATAATCTTCAAGATTTATCAACTTTGGTACATTCTGACGATGACGCTCAGCCTCAATTTCATTCATTTTGAAAAATCACCGAACTACCCCGAACTCCCTCCGAGTCTATACCGAACTATGTCCGAACGCTCACCGAACTTTAAAAAATCCCCGAACTTCGTCCGAACCCCAGGTTCGGAGCGGTTATATTTCTGTTACTCCGAACCTCAGACGAGTTCAAACCCTCTCGACATCATTTTTCGCGATTTTGAGAGTTTTTGAATGAGATTTTCGACAGGAATTCAGGTAAAACCCATAGAAATGTTTAAGAAATGAAATGTACTCGAAAAGCTCAAAATTTGACTTGTTTTTGAATGAAAAACACTCGGTTTTGTCAAGAAAACGATCACGATCAAGGCAAACGCAATAGAGCAACCTGGATTTGCTCTGATACCACTTGAAATTGCTTGAGCGTGTGAATCTTCTACTTAGTCGATGTGAAATCAATGTAAAACGAGTTGAAACACAAAGAGTAAATACAAACAGGCTTTGTATTAACCACAGAGAATCACAGAGTACACTTAGAGAATGTATGACACGAAAAGCTACTAAAACTATACAAGACAAACATATTTATAGGCTGGAAATACGACTGGACGAACCTCAGGTTCGGCCAAGCCTCGGCGGCTCCGAACCTGGAGTTCGGCCATGGTTCGGCCAGACCTAAACTTGAACGTTCCGTCTTGTATTCGATACTTCACATGACGATCAGGAACCATGTATCAACAGTTTCCAAAAAGACCACACACATAACTAAAATTAGTTCTCAATTAGACCACACACATGACTAAAATTAGTCATCAAAGACTAAATTTTCTTGTATAAATACCAAATCTAAACATTAGTTTTTCTCACACTTTTCATCATATTTGTTAAGCCCACTTCTATAACCCATCTCTCACTCATAAATCATCCAAATCCTTCCATTCTTGTCCATAAGTATTCCCCTTTGAGTCCTCTAAAAATGCCGACTTACCTCACTCAATTTCGATAAAAACTCAGCCCTCTAGACAACTTCGAACGACGACTGCTCCAGAAGCTTGCTGCCGTGCGACCTTGTTTTCTGTAGCACATTTGAGGTACCAAACGAGATCTGTTTGAGCTGATTCTTTTTCCTATCTCTTCCTCTTTCAAATTAATTAATTTTAGACATAAATTCTGTATCATTTGGTTTCCTAAATCGCTCAGAATCTTCTCCCAAAGTAGACCAAGTTTTCTACCAGAAAAACTCAAAAACTCTCCGAGGCTTCAAGTATTGATCCAAGCTCAACCGTCATCTTCACTACCTTATCCTTGCTTGATTACTGTGAGAAAAAACATATTATTTATATTCCTTAAATACTCATTCTTGTTTATACCTAAGAACACCCAAAAAAAAAGACTTGTTGGTTAATCACCTTTAATAGAAAACTACTCAACTTTAAATTATGTGAAATCACAGATTCGTTGTTAGACTTTAAACCGGCCATATCTTGGCCATTCCAAACTCAAATTTAACAAACACAGACTCCATGATTAAGTTCACTGAGTTAGTTTTCCAATGGTATATAGTTTGCATTCTAATTCAAACCGAGTACCTCACAACAGTCCCTACAAAAAAGGTGCGCGATTTTGTACATTCTGTTTTGAAAGGCTGTTTTGAGCTACCTCTTGGCTTTTTCTTATAAAGTTATCTAAACAAAAGTTATGTAGAATACATTAAACTAGCAACCTGTAAATTTTAGTAATTTATAGATAAGGTTTAATAAATTAAATATGCACTTAATGTCACAGCTCATAAGTTGTCCAAATTCTCCAAATGATTCGCTAAATCAAAAACCAATATATATCACCAATGGTCAATGGGTTAACTCATTTAAACAAGAACAAACTAGTCTAAGTGGGTGACTTAGACATTTAATTCATACCACTAAGACTTAAGATGACTCCATATAATCTAGGACTCGGATAGTCGTCTTCATATGACTTGGACTATTTCCGCTTCATGAGAGTATTCCTACCCCCTTTTATTACCGTGAAATATTATGCAATATCAACTCTTGTTATTATTAGAGGGGTGATTCCTACCAATGATAATTTTAGTAGTAGTATTTATATCCTCTCTCTTTTACTATTTTGGAGTGTAACATGTATTCTATGACAAAAATATAACTTTCAATATCTAATTCTCATTATCATACGAATGGTGATTCATTCAAATGGTGATTTGCATTGTGGTATTAAATAATCAATTCGTGTTATCATTAGAATGGTGATTCATTAGAAATGGTGATTCGTGTTGTGATTTTACACATTCAAACATCAATTCTTTATTCATTTTACAAACCACACGATTTCACTATATGTCTGTGTGTGATCACATGCTATATGTCAAACTATTACATTTTTATTCATCATTCATCATTCAGCAGTATAATCATTAACAATACAAAGCCTGTGGTAACAATGATAGATCTATTGGCTGACAACCCACTTGAATTTGACCGGTAATTGGAATTCGCGTGATTGTAACCTATTTTCATCATAGCGTGACTTTCGAGTTGTGGACACTAGTAATCACGGTTTGATTATACAAAATTTTAACATTAGTTTATTTATACATGCTTGAGTCTACATGTGACATTTGAATCGCTTCTCAACTACTATATGTATTATAACCCTATGTTTACTGACCAACTATTTTTAGTTGACACTCTCTATTTTTATACATGTTACAGGAAATGCAGTTTGAGCCATACATGATTGATGCTACATCTAGGATGCTTTGGACCTAGATTAATTAAATCAAACTCCATCTTTATGTTATGATTATGTGTGTTGATTCCTACTGTAAGACTTGATATTTGGTAATGAATAATTATTGAGACATTAATTAGTGACATGAGCATTTGGACAATCATCATGCCCCGACGTAAATTCCGCCGTCGGTTGGGGTGTGACAGATTTTACATGGGAAGATTATGTTCGGGCAATCTCAAGTCGGTTCTCTAATGCCATGTTTGAAGACCCACTGGAGGAAATCGCCTCACTCACCCAAAAGGATTCCCTATATGACTACAACACTTCATTCGATGCCCTACTGAACAAGGTAAATCTTAGTGAAACTCAAGTTGTTAGTTTATATCTTAAGGCCTTTAACAAGAGGTCAGTGGACCGGTAAAAATGTTCAAGCCTCGAACACTGCATGAGGTGTATGGGTTAGCAAGAATTCAAGATATAAATAATAAGGGTTCGATGGATAAACTCAAGGCTGCTAAGGACGTTGAGGATGGGTTGCATAATGTCCCAAGTGAAAATGAATTTGTCAAAATAACACCCCTAGTTAATGCTTCGAAACTTCCTTTATTGCCGAATCCAACATCCGAATCCACAAGGCAACAAGTTTATAAACCGACAACGGTCAATGCAAAGCGGTTAACGACCGAAGAACTTGAGTTAAAAAGGTCAAAAGGATAATGTTTTTGGTGCACGGAAAAGTTTATCCCGGGGCATAAGTGTAAGAAAAAAACACTTTTCGTACTTAAAGTGGAAGGTGGCAATGAGGCTGAAGAGGACACAATTGAAGACGGTTGATGTTATTGAGCCCACTTTTTTGGGACAAAAAGTGGGTTAAGGAGGGAGTATTGTTACGATATTATTAATTATTATTATTATTATTATTAATATTATTATTATTATTAAGATTAGGGTTTATTATGTGTTTTTATCTTTGGTTGGAGGTTTCTTTTGTAATTGCGACTCTATATCTAGGAATTTAAGAATGGAATGAGAATAACTTATTTGGAGAAAATATGTTTTGCTTCTCTCTAGCCTTCTTCCCTACGGGGAATTCTTTCTAACCCTATCAGGTGGGGGATGTCATCGGAGATGGTCGCAGATGTGGAGTCGGGCGGGGGAAGGGAGGTTGTTGGGTTTTCGTCGGAGGAAGAAGTGGGAGGGTGGAGAGCCACTGCCGCTTCCATCCGATCCGATTAAAGATCACTAATTTCGTTTATCTTCCACCATTTGAAGCCATTTAAAGGTTTGTGCTTAGGATTAACTCTTGAAAGGCTACAATCTGGGTTTTTGTTTTGTGGGCTGCCATGCTTTTCTGGTACGTCATCCTTTCTTCTCCGGTTATTTTTTTATATTGGTCTTTCTTATTGACTTTATGTTTGTTTTTGTTGATTATAAGATGTTATGAGGTTGTGCACGTATGTTCAGATTATGAATGTTCTAGGTTACAAATGCGGGTGCCTCTTTGATTAGTTTGTAACAGGTATGTGATGACTTTTGTTATTTTCTTCTGATTTGACCTGAAGGTGTTAAAATCTAAAGCTGTTTTATTTGGTTATGACTGTTCTTGAACTCTAATCTCACAGATGCGATTTCTACTTATGCTAAAGTCTGATGCGTTTGTTTCTAGGTTTGATTGTTCTTGAACTATGATCTTCAACACCTATATTCCGGCAAATACAATAAATTGCCTACAAAATGGATGTTGTAAGTATGATTTCTTATGGGTGTGTTTATGCTATGGATTTCATTCCCTTTTAGTGATTTTGTCGAAGATCATGGATCAAGCAGAAATAACTCTCAGTCAACATGCACTCAACCAACAGATTTCATTCCCCTTTACTGATTTACACTTGTTATGTTTTGTTCCTATTTGCCTCTTCTTTAATGTTATTATTGGGGGTCTATGATCAAGCATGATTTCCTAAAATTTGACTATGAACTTTTTTTGGATAACTTTATTTTAGGAATTTATGTTTCTCCATAATTAGATGTCTATAATTGCTTATATTTCACATGTATGTATTCCAAACGGTTTTACCCAACTGTTTGTATAAATGACTCTATGTTTTTACCCTTGATTATGTTTGGTTTTTTTGCTGTTTTTTTTTTTTTGGATTTTGTGCAGGTCTTGGAATTGATCTTTGTTCAACAAACAGTGGATGTTATTCAAGGTGTGTTTTTATGGTACTTCCTAATTGATGTGCTGGACCTCAAAAATCTCTATGTTTAGTGTTTTATTTTTTGGCTTGGGAAATTCAATGTTTTTAGAGTAAATTACGGATTTAGTCCCTATGGTTTGCACGAATTTCGGGTTTAGTCCTTAGGTTTCATTTATTACGGATATAGTCCCAAACGTTTGTCAAATCGTATCGGATTTAGTCCCTGAACCTTAACGCCGTTAGAAAATTCTGTTAAGTGAGTATGAAATGACATTTATACCCTTCACTTTAAATGAAAAAAAAAACTTAACATTATAACCCCCTCCGTTAACCCCAACCCTAAAAGGGTTTGAGACAGCCGCCACCAACATCTTCAACCCCGTTCATCAGAATGGTTGCCGGAGCCACCGCCACCGGAGCTCCACATCAAGGCTGCCGCCGTCATCTTCATTTTCTTCATCCACCAGAGCTCCACATCAACGTCGCCTCCGCAAACTGGTGGTTCAGCCCCCATCAGAACCGGCCCGATCTCAGCCACGAATGCTTAGCAGCGACGAGCTCTAGATTTCGACAAAGTACACGACTTGTTTCCGATCTTATTTTATAATAATTGAAACTTTGAATTTTAATTGAAACTTTGAAATACTATGATATATATCTGGGTTATATTATCAAAAGGGAAAAAAAGCATAACAGAATTTCAACTTTTTTACACCGACAAACATGTAAATCAAATGAAGAAGCCAACAAAATTTCAACTTTCCCATAATTCCATGTGTTCGTACTCGATCTCACCATGGAAAAGACGAATCCGGTCCGACCTCGCTTACCAGCGGCGAGCTCTAGATTCCGGCAACGTGCTCGAGATTTAACTTTCGTTTGAGTTTTGTAATTTCCGATCTTGTTTCCGAAAAAGTACACAACTACGGATCTTCAAATTTTCACCGAAACATATTAACAATGGATCTAGACGGATTCGTTGTTCGATTTCGAGCGCAACAGTGTGATTAATTTTGTGATTCGATGAGTTTTGATCAAGTTATGGTTGATTGAACATATTTGGTGTCACGGGATCGTCGGAGAAGAAGATAGTTGCTTCCGCCGGGAAGGCTGTCACCGGGATGGGGGGTGGGGATAGAGTGATGGGTCATGGGTATAAAAGTAATTTCATATTTTTTTAGTGTTTTATTTCTTTTAATATCTAAAGGGTAGGGTATAAATGTCATTTCATAATGACTTAACAGAAAGTTTTAACGGTCATCCATCCCAGGGACTATATCCGATACGGTTTGACAAACGTTTGGGACCATATCCGTAATAAATGAAACCTAAGGACTCAACCCGAAATTTGTGCAAACCACAGGGACTAAATTCGTAATTTGCAGTCTATACTGAATCTTGTGACTGACTTCGTTGCTGTGAGTCCCCTGACTTCCTTCATTAGCTAACTGTTCGAGATCACATGTTTGCTTTGATGTATCTGTTATATCTGTTATGTTTATCTTGTCGAACACTGTGAGTCAGAATGCCCTGTAAGGGTCATTAGAGACTTTCTGGTCATTAAGGTTGAGACCACTAGACATATAAGGGATTATAGCGGCCGATATAGTTGAACGATCCATATTCACCCGGATCCTCTAGTATTAATTTATTAGGGGGAATACGTACTTATATGTTGAACTTAAAAACTACTCGTAGAGGGCGTACGGCTACGCGCAACGTGCCCGTAGATTATTTGAGTGTTGACATTGGGTGCGGCATGATAAATTCATAATCTGTATGTGTTGAAAACTGTTAATGTGATGATGGTAGTTACGACTCACCAACAACGTATGTTGTTGACTTTGTGTGATTGACTTATGTTGCAGGTAAGCAAGTGTAGGTGTGGACCTAATCTGAATTTGGACTTTCTGATGGTTGTTGTCACTATGGATAGGGCTATGTATAATAAACAAATGATGTTTGTTTCTGAAGACCTGTTATGACTATGTTTCCCTTGTAATATTGTATCTCTTGTTTGTTCAGTCCTGGGCCATATCCGGTGGCTATCGATTCTATCAGGTCGGCTAAGAGGTGCTCTGTGCATCCTCATTTAGAGTTGGCCTAGAGTTTCACTGTGAGGACTGGATGTCCGTTATGTATGTGTGTTGTTGTTGTTTAGTTAGTACCTCGGGAACTGATGCGGACAGCCGGTCCCACACCCTCCCCCGCACCTGGCAGGGGGCGGCGGAGGGGGGTGTGACAGGTTGGTATCAGAGCCAAAGGTTCCAGCAAATTAGGCGTTCTTAGAGCCCCTAAGCTTGAACCTAGTTGGATCTCTAAGTATTGCATGAACCAATTTGTTATCTAGGTTGAAAATTTGTATGTTAGAAGTTATCGAGGTTTAGTGTAAGGTCGGTAGAAGTTACAGCCTTGCAAACTGCCATTCCTACCCACAGGTGCACTAAGACTCGGTGAACCTTAACAGACACATTGATGCTAATGGTCTTCCTTGATAAGTGTTAACCTAAGTTAAAACTGGTATATTAGATTACTCATAGCATGATGTAAGGTCGGTAGCAATTGCAGAAAGTGCACGCTGTCATTATTACCCACAGGTACCTCATGATATGACGAGTCTAATAGACACGTGGATACCGATGGTTATTTTATGTGTACACTAGTGAATTTAATGGGTAAAAACTTAGTATGAACTAAGTGAAGAAATTCTAGGAGTGCACGGAAATATTTGCATATATATAAATATATATATATATATATATATATTCTGTTGTATATTAAAATTTTATTCACAGGTACCTTCGAGAAAGATGTGGAATTTTACAAAATCTTCAAAATCCGGCAGCAAGAACAGTGGAAGCAGCAAAAGTAGCAGGAACAATAAAGATGAAGGTGGACCAAGTCAACCCGTACCACCGATGAGCCCTGACCTTTCAGGATACTTTACTGCGCCTACTCGAAAGAACACTCCATCACCGGCGGCATCGACTACGGACGTACCAAAGCCTCCTAAGAAAAGAAGTACCAAACCAAGGATGTCGGTGCGTCCAAGTCACACTATTCACATGGCACCATCGGAATGGAATGCTCGCGATGTAGAGACGGACCAAGAAGACCCCGAGGAGGAACCCGAAGAAGATGCTGATGAGACCACTCCACAGGTAGTAATTGCAGTATCAGCAGGTCACACGGTAAGCTATCACTCCGAGCATCACTCCCAGCGTGTGTATGCTTCCCCAGCTTATGCAGCAGATGTTGAAGAAGGACCCGAGGAATCGGTTCCTATGCAACACGATCCCATTGCAACTTTTCCTCAAATGGGGAACTTTGTGGATGTCCCAATACAGGACCCGATCGCAGCTTTGGCAAATGATATTAGGGATCCATATGTAGCTGCAATGATGCAGGGCCAGAGCAGCCAACCCGTGTCTGAACGTTACAGTTTTCCCCAGTTACTAAGGTCTAACAGTCAACCACCATCTGCATATCAACAGCCACCTGCCTACCATCAGGGTTCTTCATTTCAGCAGCCACCTGGATTTCAACAACAATCCATTTATCAGCAGTCTAACATGTATCCAACTCCTGTTCAGGAACCTTATGCCACGGATATGCCGTATTATCCACCACAGCCATCGTTTTACCCGCCACAACCATATCAGTACTCGACCTCTCCACCCATGCAACAGTCCTACATGCCTTTTCCACCCTCTGTCTACCCATATGCTCCGTATGGATCATATCAGGATCTACCAAGATCATCTTTTTCAGGACCAGGCCCAGTTTTTGCCCCAACCCCATATGCGGATCATTCAGGACCTAACTCCCCGGTAATCAACGCTTTCAGAGAAGAAAATAAGGCTCTAGCCAAAAGACTAGAGAAACAGTTGAAGAAGGAAAAGAAAATGGCAGAAGAAGCTAAGAAGGTGTCATCCCACATCAAACATCTGACGTCGTTTGGAAGACGCAAGGATTAGAAGCATGGAAACTAGTGTGAACCGTGGTGGCTGAAGTCTCGTGTGTTGTGTTCAATAAATTAGTATGATATGTACTATGTGTCCTTTTGTGAAACCTTGTTTGAGTTCGGTTTGAGTATGTGTGTGCTTTGTTTTGTAGAGCGGTTGAACCGCTAGTTGACTGTGTTACTATTATGGAATAAAAGTTTGTTTGATGATATCTAAAATATTTTGGTATTATAGTAATATTAAGTCAGAATACATAGTGATTTTAGGAGGTTTGGTTCAATAGACCACCCCTAAGTATTTGTGTGTATGTGATTTCACTCTAATCATAGTCATAACATGGTAAAATATGTTGGTAACCACAAGATGGTGATCCGGAAAGCCCAAAGGAGTGCAACAACCCAATGTTTATAACGTTCCCTATGACACTAGATTGTGTAAAGGAATATAAACTCTGATTACAAATACCTGTCAACTAAGTCAAATGTATGTTAATCTGTCAATCTGGTATTGCTTTCAGCTAAATGTCGAAAGCAGGAACGAGCAAAACTCGTCAAGATGATTATGATGAGGAAGATGATCGTGATGATCACTCCGTTCACAGTAAGGTGAGAGAACCTCTCACGTCTGAACAACTGAGACAAAGGGAGCAGGAAGAGAGACTTCAGGAGCTTATTACTCGAGGGATTTCAAGGGCGTTGCCCTCATTGGTCGCTAAGGAGAAGAAACAAGGAAAGACGCACGTGGGTTCAGAAAGATCTAGCGAATCACCAAGAAGCAGAACTGCCATCCCCGGCGGATCCAAAGGGTCTGCAAGGTCTCGATCACGAACAGTTGAGTCTCGAACTGACTCATCAGCTCACAGTAAGAGTAGGACTCGTCAGAGTCACAGTCCCGATCATGAAGATCGTCCGAAACGCTCCAGAAAAAGATCTAGGAGTGAAGAGCGTAAGATAGGGAATGAGGAGAAAAGAGGATGTTCCTACAAGACCTATATGGCCTGTAAACCCAGTATATTCAGAGGAGATAAGGGAGCCACTGATGCCCTTAATTGGTTGGAGGAAACTGAAGCAGCTTTGGATATTAGTAATTGTGCTACCAAAGATATGGTGAAATTTGCATCTCAATCCTTCAAGGGAGCAGCATTGAATTGGTGGAAAGTGGAGTTAAGTCGACTTGGGAAGAAGAATGCTTATCACATGAGTTGGAAAGCCTTTCGCGCAATAGTCATGGAAAAGTTCATTCCAGAAAATGAAGCAGAGAGACTAGAGAATGAATTTATTAATCTAAGAATGAACGGAACTGATTACATGACTTACATCAATAAATTTAATGAGTTGTTGAATCTGGTACCCCACATGGCAGGATCAGAAACATCCAAGGTCAGGAGGTTTGTATGGGGATTAAGCCCTGAAATAAGGGCAGACGTGAGATCTGCACGTCCTAGTACCTTGGCATCTGCTATAAGCTTGACAGGTACTCTGGCCGATGAATGGATCAGAACAGTTGGAATTAAAATAGATACATCTGGGAACAAGAGAAAGTTCAATGATAAGGGGCGGGATAATAGGAGAGGTAAATTTGGAAGAAATGACCAAGGAAGAAGTAATGGTGACAGGGATTTCAGGAGACCAACGGCAGATAATTGTAAAAATTATGGAAAAGCGGGGCACACGTATCAGCAGTGCAGAGCACCAGTAGTCTGCTTCTACTGCAAAGAGAAAGGACATAGATGCTTGGAATGTCCGCAAAGGAAGAACGGGAACGATGATAAGAACAAAGGCACTGGAACTTCGAAAGGTAAACCCCGACTCTATATCATGACAGCCGAAGAGGCACGTATGAATGACGACGTGATCTCCGGTATATTTTCTGTTAATAACATGATTGTTAGCATTCTATTTGATTCTGGTGCCAATAGAAGTTTTATATCCTCTGCTTGTGTACCTAGACTAAAATGTGCGGCACATAAGTTAAATATACCCTATGTTGTAGAAACTGCTAATGGCCAAAAGATTAGTATTTCCAAAGTAATTAGAGATTGTCATTTAGAACATGAGAACACCTCTTTTGAACTAGAACTTCTTCCCATGGAATTAAGTGAATTCGACATCGTGCTCGGAATGGATTGGCTCACGCGATATCAAGCAAAGATTCGTTGTGCCGAAAGTTTTGGAATTAAAGTCTGCAGATGATAAAATTCACACAATCATTGGAGATAGGAAAACAAAACCAATCAGGATAATCTCCAGATTGAAAGCAGGGAAGTGTATTCGCAAGGGTGATCAAGCATATCTAGCAAATTTGGTTGAGACACCTCGAGAAAAGAAACTGGAAGAGGTACCTATAGTCTCAGAATATCCTGATGTGTTTCCAGATGAACTACCTGGATTGCCCCCAAAACGACAAGTGGAATTTCAAATCAAACTTGCACCTGGAACATCTCCGATAGCAAAAGCACCTTATCGACTCGCACCTTCAGAAATGCAAGAATTAAAGAGTCAACTTCAGGAACTTCTTGATAAAGGTTTCATTAAACCCAGCTCTTCACCTTGGGGAGTGCCAGTACTCTTTGTGAAGAAGAAGGATGGCACAATACGAATGTGCATCGATTACCGTGATCTCAATCGTGTAACCATTAAAAATAAATACCCTTTGCCTAGAATTGATGACTTGTTTGATCAACTGCAAGGGGCTAGTTACTTCTCAAAGATCGATCTGAGATCAGGATACCATCAAGTCAGAGTCCGAGAAGAGGACGTCCCGAGAACAGCATTCAGAACAAGATATGGCCATTATGAATTTACAGTCATGCCATTTGGATTGATATGCGCCAGCAATATTCATGGGCTTAATGAATCGAGTGTGCAAACCGTACCTCGACAAGTTTGTAATCGTGTTTATCGATGACATCTTAATTTACTCTCGCACTCGGGAAGAGCATGGTGAACATCTGAGGAAGATATTAGAGTTATTGCGATCCGAGAAACTTTATGCAAAGTTCTCTAAATGTGACTTTTGGTTAAGAGAGGTGCAATTTCTGGGTCACATTGTCAGCAAAACTGGAATTCAAGTAGACCCAGCAAAAGTGGAAGCTATTGCAAAATGGGAGCAACCAAAGAGTCCTACCGAAATTCGACGTTTCTTAGGACTAGCTGGTTATTATCGAAGATTTATTCAGGATTTCTCGAAGATAGCCACACCATTGACTTCCCTTACCCAGAAGAATGTGAAGTTTGACTGGAAGCCTAAGCATACCAATGCTTTTGAATTACTTAAACAAAAGTTGAGCTCTGCCCCTATACTCTCATTACCTGAGGGTACTGAAAACTTTGTGGTATATTGTGATGCTTCTACCAATGGACTTGGATGTGTTCTCATGCAGAAAGATAAAGTGATCGCATACGCATCTAGACAACTCAAAAAGCATGAGAAGAATTACACCACTCACGATTTGGAGTTAGGAGCAATAGGCTTCGCTCTTAAAATTTGGAGACACTACCTATACGGAGCAAAATTTGTAGTATACTCCGATCACAAAAGTTTACAGCATCTATTCAGTCAAAAAGAGTTAAATATGCGACAACGACGCTGGATGGAAGTGCTGAGTGACTATGATTGCGAGATCAAATACCATCCAGGCAAGGCCAATGTAGTGGCAGATGCATTAAGCAGGAAGGAAAGAGTTAAGCCACTAAGAGTTCGAGCCTTGAGATTAGACGTAAGCGTGGATTTAATTGGAGAAATCATTGAAGCACAAAAGAAACAGATGGCTGACTCCAACGTCGAGCGGGACGAGATGATGACTGTTGTAAGAAAATTGACAAAAGAAACGGAGGGCATCCTTAGACTAGGCAAACGCATATGGGTGCCTAAGGAAGGAGGTCTACGTGATGTAATCCTTCGAGAAGCTCACAAGTCTAAGTACATGCTTCATCCAGGAGGCGACAAAATGTATCAGAATTTGAGAGCTAATTATTGGTGGCCAGGAATGGAAAAGGCAATTGCCGCCTATGTAGAAAAATGTCCAATTTGCTTGCAAGTAAAAGCTGAACATCAGAAGCCTGCCGGGTGTCTTCAGCAAATAGAACTCCCTGAATGGAAATGGGAAGAAATTACAATGGATTTCGTGACAAAACTTCCAAATACTAGAAGTGGAAACGATGCCATTTGGGTAGTCGTGGACCGTTTGACAAAATCTGCACACTTCTTACCAATGGCTGAAACTTATAATGGGAAGCAACTTGCAAAGCTGTTTGTAAACGAAATCATATCAAAGCACGGAGTGCCGAAGTCTATTATCTCTGATAGAGATACTAGATTCACTTCTCATTTTTGGCAAAGCTTTCAAGAAGCAATGGGAACCAAACTAAAGTTTAGCACAACTTATCATCCTCAAACCGATGGACAGAGCGAGAGAATGATTCAAACATTAGAAGATATGCTGAGAGCCTGTGTTATAGAATTTGGTGGTAGCTGGGATGATCATCTGCTACTAGCTGAATTTTCATACAATAATAGTTACCACACCAGCATTTAAATGGCACCGTTTGAAGCATTATATGGCAGGAAATGTCGAACATCAGTGTGTTGGTCTGAAGTAGGAGAAGGTCAACTTACGAGACCTGAGCTGATCATGGAAACTACAGAAAAGATTAGGGAGATCCGTAAAAGGCTTAAAACCGCTCAGGACCGACAAAAGAGCTACGCAGATCGGCGTAGGAGACCACTTGAATTTGCAGAGGGAGATATGGTGATGTTGAAAATATCACCTTGGAAGGGTATAATTCGTTTCGGCAAAAGAGGAAAACTGAGTCCACGATATATTGGACCTTTCAAGATAATATCAAGAGTCGGAGAAGTGGCTTATCAGTTAGAATTACCTGAAGAGCTTAGCGGAGTCCACGACGTGTTTCACGTATCGAACCTACGGAAATGTATGGTAGATGAAGCTCTTGCGGTTCCGTTAAAAGAAATCAAAATTGATAAAAAGCTGAACTACACAGAACAACCCATTGAAATAATGGAACAAATCACAAAGAGGTTACGTAAGAAAAGGATTCCAATGGTGAAAGTCAAGTGGGATGCTAGACGCGGTCCCGAATATACGTGGGAGTCCGAAGTAGACATGAGAAGAAAATACCCCCAACTATTCAATTAGTGCCTAACGAATTCCGGGACGGAATTCCTTTAAGGGGGAGAGAATGTAACCCTTGTGCCTAAACGATTATCCGAGCTGGAAATTTTAAATGAAAAATATTCAAAATTCCAGAGTTTCAATTTGAGGCGGTACGCCTAGGATTGGGTAATCCCAGGCGATACGCGACCCGCATGATAAATGGGTCGGGTTGCTGCACCCACCGGATCCCCGATTACTCGAATCTGAAAATCCGGGCGGTACGCCCCAAATGGGATATTTTGGGGCGGTACGCCTCAAAATGTTTGTTCGATAAAAACTAGGTTTTTGGCCTTTATAGCCATAAACTCTTGTCAATTACTTCACTTCCGGCCAGAGCATTCTCTTCGACACTCCCAGAGCTCTGTCTCCATCACCTTGAAGCCCTTGAAGCCTTGTGGAGTGGTGGATCTTCCTTGATAAGTTTTCTAATCACCATTTTTCCATATCAAGGGTATGTTAGTTTGGTGTAACCCTCACATATTACTTGCACTCTCAACAAATCAGTGATATTGGCTCATTTTGGTGAGGGCTAAGGAGTGTGAAACCAGATTGAAGGTTAATCAAGGTAAGGATATCTTGATTTCGGTTTAAGAGTGTTATTTAAGGTTCTTTATGATCATGCACACTCACAAATGATTATGGATCATGCATGCAAGCAAAGATTTGTTGCTGGAAGTTGGATTGGGGACTGGAGAAGGCAAGGAAATCAGAAAAGCTCGATTGTACAAGAATTCCTTCACAAGGTACAACCATTATATGCATGCATGTTGATTTCTTTCCATAAATGGAAACTTTATAAGTTAAGATCACCTGAATCCAGAGTTGATCAGTGTTTCTAATAAGAAAATGGGTCATCTAACCATAAGAAACCTGTTCCTAATTATACTTGGGCAAAACGGGAATCGAAACAATGAAACTTACCGTAAATGGAAAGCTCGGAAATTGGGGTTATGCTTTGGTTTAGAATTTAGACCATAAATGAACCTTTAATCAAACCCCATTAAGGTATTCTACTGATCCAGTAGCGAATTTGACCCAAAAACGTCAAAATATGAAAATTGTCACTAAAAGACAAAATAGTCGGACCCCAAAACGTTGATGAGGGCGTACCGCCCAATTTGGGTGCATGCAGCGCGGTACGCCCGGATTTGAAATCAGGAACATAGAAAAGCCAGATGGCGTGTACCGCCCAAATATATATTATTCTGAGCGGTACGCCTAAACCAAAATATCCGGAACTCAGGTTATCAATTGACGCGTATCGCCCAGAGATCCTACAATCTAGGCGGTACGCCTGTGAAGGAAAATGGCAGAATACTTGATAGGTTCTAAGTTAACCAAAAACTTACTTTGATTGATCTGGAAACTGTAATTCATGATGTACTGAACCTGAGATGGTTTTCGGACATGTTAGCCTTGTATGTGACAAGTATATACATAATAATTCTGATAGGTGGCTAGAAACCGAAGATAGGATATTCTCGTGAATCTTGGATTTGCAGTCTATACTGAATCTTGTGACTGACTTCGTTGCTGTGAGTCCCCTGACTTCCTTCATTAGTTAACTGTTCGAGATCACATGTTTGCTTTGATGTATCTGTTATATCTGTTATGTTTATTTTGTCGAACACTGTGAGTCAGAATGCCCTGTAAGGGTCATTAGAGACTTTCTGGTCATTAAGGTTGAGACCACTAGACATATAAGGGATTATAGCGGCCGATATAGTTGAACGATCCATATTCACCCGGATCCTCTAGTATTAATTTATTAGGGGGAATATGTACTTATATGTTGAACTTAAAAACTACTCGTAGAGGGCGTACGGCTACGCGCAACGTGCCCGTAGAGTATCTGAGTGTTGACCTTGGGTGCGGCATGATAAATTCATAATCTGTATGTGTTGAAAACTGTTAATGTGATGATGGTAGTTACGACTCACCAACAACGTATGTTGTTGACTTTGTGTGATTGACTTATGTTGCAGGTAAGCAAGTGTAGGTGTGGACCTAATCTGAATTTGGACTTTCTGATGGTTGTTGTCACTATGGATAGGGCTCTGTATAATAAACAAATGACGTTTGTTTCTGAAGACCTGTTATGACTATGTTTCCCTTGTAATATTGTATCTCTTGTTTGTTCAGTCCTGGGCCATATCCGGTGGCTATCGATTCTATCAGGCCGGCTAAGAGGTGCTCTGTGCATCCTCATTTAGAGTTGGCCTAGAGTTTCACTGTGAGGACTGGATGTCCGTTATGTATGTGTGTTGTTGTTGTTTAGTTGGTACCTCGGGAACTGATGCAGACAGCCGGTCCCACACCCTCCCCCGCACCTGGCAGGGGGCGGCGGAGGGGGTGTGACATTGTATCAGGGTATATTGTAACGCTAAGGTTTGTTTTTTAAATAGCGAACACTATAAATTTAGTTGGTTTGGTGATATATAGTTAAATGTTTCACAAGAATCGTTAAAAGATTTATACCTGCTTCACTTTTCTTTTATCGTTTTTTTAATTCAATTTAAAATGCATAGAAGATTTATGTAATTATACCTACTTCACTTTTCTTTTCTTTTCTTTTTTTTTCTTTTTTTTAATTCAATTTAAAATGCAATAATGCATGGCTGCTGATTTTTCTCTACGTTATGGGGACAACAAAAGCGACTACCTTAAAGTGAGTAGTTCAATAAACTATTAAGACGTTTCAAGACCAAATTAACGGGCCCCTTTCCAACTTTCCACGCTCAAAGTTCACACTAAATTATCTTTCAAACATTCATTTATCATGTCTTAATCACCTCTTCAATGTATTTTTTTTTCTTGAATTAATTGCGTACACATCTCTCCTAAAACATGTAAGCTCTAAATTTATCTAACATCCACTTTACATGACATCATGATTTGGATTCATAAGAGGGGTTATTGTAAGATTTTGGTTTGGGTAAGAAAAATAAGAAAAAATCATAGTTATTAGATCTTTAATTAAATGAAGATCTATGATACAAAATTTCTCTGTGTAGAATTAGAGAGAAAAACAGAAGATGGAATAATATTTTTGACTTTTTATCAGGTTCCCTCCATTTTTTAAACATTCATAACTCTTATGTACGACATTATTTTTTTTATTTAAATTACATCATAAGATGAGCGTTTTTTATCTTTAAAACGCGTACAGTATTGTTCATATAAAATATAAAAAAATTACTCTTTCGATTATATCAAAATTTTCAGATCATTGTGTCATATTGTGTCAAAATGTTCAGATCATTGTGTCATATTGTGTCAAAAATGTTCAGATCATTGTGTCATATTGTGTCAAAAATGTTCAGATCATTGTGTTATATTGTGTCAAAATGTTCAGATCATTGTGTCATATTGTGTCAAAATGTTCAGATTATTGTGTCATATTGTGTCAAAAATTGAAAGAGTATTTTTTTTTATTTTATATATAGCAACACTATACGCGTTTTAAAGATAAAAAGATGCTCGTTTTTATGGTGTAACTTTTTAAAAAAAATAATACCGTATGTGAAAGTTATAAATGTTTAAAAAAAATGGGGTAACATAATTAAAAGTCAACAAAGATTGCTGAGACCAAATTGTCCATCCTTTCTTTATTATTAGATTAAGATCCAATAGCTAAGATTCCTTCTTATCCTTCTTACCCAAACCAAACTTCCGATTTAAACCTCTCTCTTGGATCCATATCACTTTAGAACTTTCACAGCAAGTTCCATATCCTTATCCTTATAATTTATACTTTTATTATTACTTTTTCTCTCTCTTCCACTCACAACCATAATTATATAATATACTTTATACATTTATCATTACATTTTCTCTCTCTTCCAATCTTCAACTTTTAGCAAATCACCAAACTTTTTGTCAAATATACAGATTTTGTAAAGTTTTATCTCTCCTCTACTCACAACCACTCACAACCAAACCTTAAATTATACAGATTTACACTCACATATTTTTTAAAGAACCTACCGTGAATGCTCTTACTATAGATATACTTGGGTATTAATCCTTTAATGAATGTTAGATAGGACTGTTAATAACATAACCTTAATCGTTGGATGGCAAAAATAATGGCACTTTTGGAAACTATAGTGAAAATGTGTTTTTAAACCAAATTGAGAAAATAATTCTAACAATAACTTAATAACTATATGGAACTGTGGCTAATATAACTGCGGTGTTTGTGTTTTATTATGTAAAGGGCTTCATAACAAATCAAACTATGTTCAAAACAAAGCTAAGATAAATGAGATATCAATATTAAAAGTTGGATGTTTAAAGTTGTTAGAAGCTAAGAAAATTCAAGAAAAAAGGAGTGATAACTAGTTCCACAAAAAAAAAACAAAGCAAAACAACGTAAAAGTGGTTTGAAAAGAGGAACGCGTATTAATAACTATTTTCTTTACTATGAGACATAAGTGGTGACCGCAATCTTTCCAAGATACGTAGTGGGTACTAGTTAGAGGATGATGGTCAATAAAGATTAATCAAGAGATGTTCTCTAATCAATAGAACCACCGAGTCATGAGAACCTGATTAGTGAAACCACCAAGATCATTGGAACCGTTATGATCAGTGGTTCAACCCAGACCGGTTGTAATCTATCGGAGTTGTTAATTTCTATTGGCCTGAAACAACAAATCATGTCAATCAAAATAGAATTATTTATAAATATTACAAATTAAATTGGATTGTCTTAAACAGGTTTGCAAATTGATTTAAGGTAATGATTCGGTGTCGTTTAATGAACTCGACATTATACCAATCTATTAGCTTTGTGATTTGAAACAATAATTTAATCAAAGATTGTTTAATATGTATTGTAAAATTTTATACGCAACCCGTGAAACACACGGATATATAATCTAGTTTATAAATATTACAAATTAAATTGGTGAGTGCACACATAGATCTACTATTGTAATTTAGTTGGATAGATTAAATATAGTATAGTTTATCCATAGATAAAAAATTCATAACCTTTATGATTCATAAATATTTTGCAGCCATGCTGTTTTTTCACTATATATAAACATGAATTCAATAAAAAAAGGGTGAGTAGATCACGAACATTTTTTTTTCTTCTACGATGTTTTATATTTCTAAAATGATCAAGGATAAATGGTTAAAAGGTCATCAAATAATGGAGACTATATGTTAAAAAAATAATAGAAAGGTCATTTTTTAAAAAATAAAATAGAAAAGTCTTTTATAAATGGAGACTATATGTTAAATAAATAATAGAAAAGTCTTTTATAAAGTTATTTATAGTGTATAAAACTCCTTTAATTATTAAACAATCACTGTTTCCTAAATATATGATTTCGACAGAAAAGATGAAAGAATGACAAAAAGGGAAGAAACGGTGAATCACCGTCGGTGATATTAACGAGGCAACCCAAGTATGATTCATATGAACACGTCTAAAGTAAATAAAAGGTGAACACTTTCTAAACAAATATATATTAACAAAGTTAATAAAACATAATACAATGCTTGTATCGGGGTATATTGTAATGTTATCGTTCGTTTATTTATAGCGAACAGCCGAACAATGTACTTTTAGTGTACTAGAGTATCAGTGTAAGGCTATTTGGTATACATTGCGCGACGGGGTATTTCATGGCGCCAAGTGGCACGAACACCACCGTGATAGGGTGGCGTGGTGGTGGTGCGTGAAGATGAGGGTGGTGGAGGTCCTTCAATTAAAACTTTCCACATATTTTTAAAAGTTTTTTTTGTTAAACAAATAAAATATAACACCACACTACATAACACAACCACACCACTATACCCCTTCTAAAACCACACAAGAAAGTCATTACTATGCCTAATAAAACATAATAAAATGTGTGCCAAATGTCCTTGGTTTTCATAGATCTAACTCCTTTGACCACAAACAAATGTAAAATAAGCATAAACCTTTATACATTATGAACATAAATAATACATAAATACATTTGTATTGCGAATCCTGTTTGTATATTGACTATTTTCAGAAGAAGAAAAATATGTATGAATGAAAAGAAATTTCCACGTAAACCTTTATAAATCAAACTCATGCAATTCATCTAAAATGAATTGTTGTAATTGACAAACAACACATTCAGAGGGAGAATGATGTTCTCTAGACTGACGAATCCGTCCAAGGATTATCAGTCGACACGTCCCTTGGTATTCCACTACCCCCCGAGGTCATAGAAGTCATCGTTAGACTGTCGTGTGACAGCAGTTCGAATGCTTTGAACCTCATGTCAGCATCCATTGCGCCCCGTTTCACTACTTGTGTTTGAACCGGAATCTTTCCTTGTAGCATACCAACCACTGCTGACATCGCGGGTCGAAGAGTCGGTGATGGATTTGTGCAAAGAAGAGCTACATTCAGCATCCTCATCGCCTCTTCTTTTGAGTAATTTGAACCCAGCCCAGGATCCACCAGTTCAATTAGATTTTCTTGCTCATTTAGAACATATGCCTTCAAGTTCAACCAACACAAAACTCAGATTGTATTCATTTATACATTTTTCTATCATTATGTACTTTGTGAAATCCATTTTACTTTTATATACTTTAAGGGGATGACAAACGGATAGCAATGAGCAGTTCAGGAGGGGGGGGGGGGGGGGGCATGTATCTAGAATCCTTGTCCCATACCCGTTGAATAGTCATACTCAATACCTATTGGATTCGTGGGTATACCGAGATTATGATGTTATTTGATTAAAAATACTAATTGAGATGCCCATTATTTGAAAAAGCGATTTTAACAATTCTATAATTATAATAACTTCAAGTTTTTACCGACTTAACATACTATTTATTATATTTATATTTAAATTATATAACATATTAACATATTTTCTAGGAGCGGTCTCTCTATCCTATATTCATTCCTCTGGGATATAGGTATGATTTGCCTTCATCATACCCTCCCCAAACTCAACTCTCTGATTATACGGGGCATGTTGTTGTATTAACATATTAACAGATTATCACTTAATCTCATACTCCTCTCAAGCCTGTGAAAGCTTCAAAAACCAATTCCATACTCGAATACCAGTCTCATTACCTAGCTTGAAAGTTTCAGGCTTTTCAGTTACGTTTTTTTGCGATCCATAGGATAATATGGGTATACTAAACATCATAAAAATCATTTGAGGTGCACAATAGCTATTTAAAAAAAATTAAAATGTTACCCAATCAAGAAGGTAGACGAACTCCTCCTTTGGCCGATAATTTGTATTACTTTTCCCGCTCACAATCTCTAATGCAACGATTCCAAAGCTATAAACATCTGCTTTATCCGTCAAGTACCCTCTCATAGCGTATTCTGGAGCCATATACCCACTGCAAATCACACCAGAAGCATCTCACAAACATATATATATATAAATTTTATATTATCAAAGATAAATATAAGAGTAGGCTCACATTGTTCCAGCAATTCGTGTGCTGATATGTGTGTTCTCGTCTTCATCAAGTCTCGCAAGACCAAAATCTGATATTTTTGCGTTAAGGTCCTTATCTAGAAGCACATTGGTCGCTTTTATGTCTCTGTGAACAATTTTCAACCTTGATTCTTCATGGAGATAAACTAAGCCCTTTGCTACTTGTATACATATCTTTTGTCTTGTTGCCCAGTCTAGATTTAGCTTCTGGTCCTCTTTACCTGAAGATGAAATGCCCATAATGATTAAATATCTTAACTAGGATATGTGAATTGGTGTTGGAAAGTAAACTATTTACCAAAAAGAGCGCGAGCAAGACTATTGTTTTCCAGGTACTCGTATACTAGCAACAATTCTTTTCCTTCTATACAACAGCCATAAAGCTTAACGAGGTTTGGATGTTGTAAAGCCGATATCATGCCAATTTCAGTCACAAATTCACGATTTCCTTGTTTTGACTTTGCGGAGAGTTGCTTAACAGCGATTTCAGAACCATCTGAGAGTACACCCTACAAGGACAAAATTAAAGGAATAAAAATTCAAAGTCTAGCATTTAGAATAATTAGGATAGTATAATGTTGATTAGTGGTAATATAAGTTCATAACCCACCTTGTAAACGGGTCCAAAGCCCCCTTCACCGATCTTGTTTGCAGAATCAAAGTTGTGTGTAGCAGCTTTGATTTGTCGCAGGCTAAAATAACCCGTCTGTAATTCTAGAGCTCGAAGTTCTGTGATGAAAATGATTATCAGAATAATTTGGAAAAAATGGGAAATAGCTAGTTTTTTCCTTCATTTTTTTTGTAAAATAGTGTTCTAACCTTCATCTTCTTTATCCCCTCCCAAATAACCTTTCTTCCAAAGAACAAATAAAGCTAACACCACAAATGCACAGGAACCAATAACGATTCCAGCTATTGTTCCACCAGAGAGCCCGTTCCCGTTGGTTGGTATTCTGAAGTCTATAAAAAAAATCAAGTTCAGGCTCGTTACTCATCTTGGAAAATAAATAAATAAAATGCCAATGAGTTTTACTAACTGGGTGTTATGGTGATAGCAGATATAAGTGGGCCATATACACTTCGATCTGGAATTGCAGTAGTTCCCTTCCCTGCCCAGTACAAGTGAATCTCTAACGTGCTGCCGTTAACACGAATATCATCAAAGTCTATGACAATGCCCCTTCTGGTACCATTTGCTCTTTCCCTTATATTGAAGTCTTTCAATAATAATTCTCCCTACACAAAAAACCAAATAATTAATATTAGTATATATATATAATAAAAACATACAATGTGCACCGTGTCACTCACCTGGATTGATACATCAAAAATACGCCTTCCAAGACTAGTAAAATCCATATTATCTGTAAACTGTATTTCAGCAAAGTGGAGGCGTACTCTATAGCTGCCGCTTATTAAACACAGTCCATAATATCTGAGGGAAGTAGGTGAAAGACGGGCGGTTGCGTATATATCACCACCTGTGACATTGGTTGTGCTCGCGACAAATGGCGCGTTATCATTATTCATGAAATTACCGTTGGTGCTATAAGCCCATCTCTCAGCAGAAGAGTAAAAAAAAGACCGTTCACTGCTGGCATCTGTTTCATATTCATTTCCCTCGAAGTCTACTCTGTTTCCACCACAGTTGATAAATAAAGAAAATTCTGAAATGTCAACAGGGGATAAGATGTGAGATTAGAGATAACTAATTGGAGTTAAATATAAACTAATAGAAAGAGAATGATTTACGGTCAGGGTTTCGGCTGCAAGTAAGTCCGTCCGTGAAACACCAAGAATTTCTACATGATGGATTCACTTTTAGAATAATTGTAGAACACAAAAAGGAGAGTAAAACATAGTTACAAAGGTTTGGAGACAGAAACATACGGGCCCGTTACTGCTGAAGGTGAAAGGGCAGAAACTAAATTCCTGTCAATGTATTAAAAGTGACAAATAAGTGAATGTAAAATAGAACATTTTCATGTGGTAAAAGGTAAAGAAATCTTACAAGCTAGATTGTTGACAACCGCTTTGTGGTGTTGATGTAAAATTGTTGTAGGACAAGTCGCTGTAATGAAAAGTAGGTGATACAATTGTTCATCCAATGATAATATCACAACTATATGTCAATACAGAAATATCACTCAGGATGGGGAATAACTAACATTTTTCTAGTGCCAATAAATGCCCATGAGGGAACGTTTCCAGACAATGAGTTGTTGTTTAGAAACCTGCATCCATGAATAAAATTCAGATTTTCAAGTTTTGACAGGTAAATGGAAACTTGAATCCTTATACATTATGAAATCAAAATCTTCCGATTAATTTACGTACACAGAGTCATATTGCACCCTCCCGATTGAATCGGGCACTTGACCATCCAACATATTGAAGCTTAGGTCTCTGCAAATAAATGGTTCAAATAAATAATTAAAAAAGAAAATGATCATCAATTTTTTCATAAAGATTTTCCATAGTAATTGACTCACAAGTTTTTCAAAAGAGTCATCTGTCCTACGTAGTCAGGTATTGAACCTGTAAGCATGCAATTTCTCAGGTACCTGTCACAAAAGTAATTAGAAAATTAATGTAACCTTTTTTTTCCAATAATCAAACCTTGAAATCAACTCACAGTCTAATCAAGCTAGTGGTATTTTGCAGATCAGGAAAGCTTGAACTTGGTCCAGTCAAATCGCTTATCCTCCTGAGAACCGTTTACAAATAAGAAGTAAGTTATAATGTTTATATGCTCACATCTAAAACCACCCACTTAGAAACAAATTTTGATGGTACAAAGTGTCTTGCTTTAAACTCTAAACTAAACTTATGGGTCATTTATGTATATATATTTTTATAGTCATAATTACTGTCTTTATTGTATTTATAACATGTAAATATTTAAAGGGTGAAGTATGTAAAGTCTATAACTTAGAAACTGTTTTAGGGTTGTGACTTGTGGCGTTTAACATATACAACGCGTCTATCTGTCTATCTACAAAGGGATATAATCCCATCATCAAGTCTGTAACAACATTAGAACGCAAGAACAATCAAGAGTTATCAAAATCTGTTGTTCATCTATAATCATATCTGATTGCCAACAAAGTGAACTCACAATTCTTGTAGATTTGTCAACAAAGATATTGTAGAAGGAATAGGTCCCTCCATTGATGTTCCTTGGAAATCACTGCACAGTAATATGATACAATTACATAAAAACTATCTTGAATGCAGTCAGATTTGTTTGGGATTGTTCCACAACATTCAGGAAGAAAAGCAAGATAATACTCACAGTCTTGTGATTCTTGTCCAGTTTCCAATAAAGCCAGGCAATCTCCCAGACAATGTACTCCCATCTATCCTACTGCAAGTGTTGTAACAAGTTTCAATCATCAAGATAAAGATTTGATGGATGACTAAAAGAATATAATAATTGTTACTACTTACAAATCTCCTAGATTAGTGAGATTTCCAAATGATTCAGGAATGGTTCCTGTGAAATTATTTGAAGAAAGAAGGCTGCATGGAAAATTCTTGAATGTGAATAACATGTATGGGAACATTTGTGATAAATAATTATAAATTAGAGGTGGTGTTACATTCTTCTCAAGCGTGTTGCACGCCCAAGGTTCGAAGGAAGCTGTCCTTCAAGCAAGTTGCTATCCAAATTGCTGTTATAAGGTTCCAGGTGTAAGACTGATTAAGTGGAAATTGTGATACATAATAAGACTTATCGAGTCAAGTTAGATAGTTGCTTACAGTTCCTCAAGTGTCAGGATATCACCAATTTCACTAGGTATTGGACCACTAAGTTGGTTTCCCAAAAGACTTCTGTAAAGGAATCAGAAACTCTTACAATATGGTAAGGGGAAGTTCGCCAAAACGTGGTGGAATATTACCACTTAATAAATTGCGACTTAGATCTCTGTGACACAATATAAAATCAACGAGATTAAGATAACCGTTGGATAAATGTTCTCTATGATAAATTTGCATATAAAGACAGAAATAGTATACTACGATGATATAGACGGTTATAGAGTTGAAAAGGCACACTTACAGTTCTCGCAGGAAAGTGAGATTTGCAAATTCTTCAGGTATAACTCCCGTCAGATTAAGCCCCTTTAACTGGCTGAAATTTGATATTTAATATTAAATTATTAGTGTAAAAGATAGATATACAATTGTACCATACATGCATAATTATGCTCTGCAAGTTACTGCAGTGTATTTTTAGGACAGATTCTTACATATTTGTGATGTGGCATTCCGTGGTGCTACAGTTACAGGTTACATTGCTGCCAAACTTAAGAAGGCCTTGGTTGTTGGCTGCTAATGTGTTATTAAGACCTCCACCTCCGTTGCATGAATTTCTAGCAACCTGCCAGCCACTATACTGTAGCCTTGAGGATATTGTCTGAAGAACTTCAACTATTGTAGATTCATAAAAAGGAAAAAAGAAATTGAAGATGAAAAACTATAAATAGGTGTTGAAAATTGGATAATTGATGACAGGATTTGGTCACAAAAAACAGAAATTGGTGACAAAGTCAAAAACTACAAGTTCATGTGAAATTGATAAAATTAACGTTAAGGAAAGCATAAAAATAGAAATAAATTTACCAAGAAACAAATTCGACCTGATTAATGTTTATGCCTACACATAAATTGTTTACATTACGTTTCCCGCCAAAAAATAGATTACAAAATCCACCATTCGAATATGGAATTGGAGATTTCTTCCTCCACGAAAGAGGTTAACGGCGTTAGTTTAGTACCTAATTTTATGAAAGATTTTTGTAGTGAAATTTAAAAGTTGATGTAACATCTCAATACAAAAAAAATAGATCATAACCAAATTATGACTTGGGTCATTTGCTCTACAGATTATTATATGCTGAGCAACAACATATACATTTAAGTATTTACCTTGTTCATCCAATAAAAGATGACTATTTTGTCTTATGTATCTGTAATATAATATAATGAGTTGTTATATTTGCATGTGGATGCCATGAATACTTGAGCACATTGCTGCCATTGCATGTCCTCTTCCGATGTATATCTTAGATTCTTAATATATTGTAGATAATTTGTTCAAATCTTTTTTTCTTCTGTTTTTTATTTATTAAAATATTACATGTTTGACCAGAGTAGGCAATTTAATATACAATTATATTCAGCCATGCATGTACACTAAAAAGTAAGATATTTATGAGGCATGGCTGCCATTCATTTTAGCCAATTGTTGACCTAAACAAGTTCAAAAAAGAGTGACCAATACAAAGAGCAAGAAATGGTCAAAGTATTGTAATGATGACATGGCAACACCAAAATAGATGACATATGGCTGAGAAGGATTCGGATGAACTGCTGATGTGGTCCATGACCACCACGTTTACCTTGTTCTCTTTTTATTTTCCCTATGTTTAATTTTCTGCAAGTTTCCTCACTTAGATATGAAAACTTTTAATTGTAAGCACTGTTACTTTTGCTTTTCATTCAACTTGAATCATTTTTCCCATTTCAAGCCTATGAAACAACTATTTGGCCTATTAGTTACATCCGTTCCATTGCTCATACAACCGATGTAAGACAAATCCCAAACCTTGCAATAGTTGCAGTTCATAATAGGAACTTGTATTTCAAACTATCCAACTTTCAGGTAACTATTTGCTCCCTGATATCAATTCTAGTGATCATTATCAATTTCAATGAAAGACGTGTTACTGTATTTGTTCAGAATAAGTGGCTAATTATTTGTCTAAGCCATCAATATAGAAATTGGCTAATTATTAAACTAATAATAATGTAAACAAAGATAGTGTTGGAAATTCAGTAACGATTCGAACACTAGTTCGATCAATTAAATACAATACAGAAACTATAATGAACGATAATGCAAATGAAGTGGAACAGTAAACGAGAACACTACAGAAATATGATCACGAACAGCAGCAGGATCAGACCCTGCAAAAACAGAAAAACACAGACAAAGGAAAACCGAGAGGAACCGGGCTTGTGTTTGACACAATTCCCTTAAACAGATTCGACGTCTGTTCCCAGGGTACACCGGTTCAAAACTGTGTGTACAGCCGGACAGGATACTTGCCTGAAACGAGACCGGAACGGAGGAGCGGTAGAGATCAGAGCAGCAGGACCAAATGTGTGTATTTTTCGTGTGTTTATTTCTGCCCCCACACTCGTGTATTTATACACGCAAACGGAGCATACGAAAGGATCATCATTAACTAGTAGTGAATGATCAAATTATGTTCATTAACCAGTAATGAATGATCAGGTTTGGAATGCAAAAGGTTGGTTCATTGAACCAAAAATCTGTTCTAGAAAGGTCTCGAAAAATAGCAAAAACTGGTCATCACATGACCCCCGTTTCGGAGCTGCATTCGTGTCCGCAGGTCGCGCGGGCACGAGTTCAGAATTTCAACCCGAATTGCCATTTTTCGCACCCCCCCCTGCGCGAGGGTATGAGCTAGAGTAAAACATGACACAAGTGATGTCAAAGCCTTTGAGGTTTATCCTTATAAACCAATTACCCTTTTGTTCCCACACCAATGTGGGATAGCTCATATTTTTCCAAACTTGAACAAAAATTATTTTGAGATAAACATCTCATTCACACACATTTTCCAACAGATAGAGGCGAAAAAAACGAGATTACTACAAGTTGAAGAAAACAAAATGATGCACATCAGGTATTTGCAACCATCAGGCCTGCTTAGCTACAATATTATTCACTATCAGAATCAAATGGAATTAATCAGAAAGGAAAAGGAATCGAAGAAGAATTGAGGATTTCAGTGATTGATACGTCGTTTTGTTGTTTGTTCTACTCTAAATACAGAGAGTCACACAAACTAAATCGTCCGTAAAAATCAGATCTACACATGCAGATAAGGTATTTGAAGAAAAACTCATGCCTAAATCAACATTTTCCAAATGCAAACTCCAAATCATAGAAAAAAGGAACACAGATTTCAGAAACTGAAAAATGAAAGGAATAAAAAGAGGAGTGCTAAACCTTCTTCAGCAGGCAAAAGTTGCGCGACGGATCTGAAATCAAACAGAAACGGCAATAGAAATATGGAAAAGGTGAGGAACTTGAATCCGGCCGTCGCCGTTGCAGGTCGCCGGTGAGACGACTTCATTATGGAGTTCTTTTGTGAAAATTACGCCGGAGATACGGAAAAATGAGGTGATGATAATAAGCAATTGGAGACAGGGTTTTACAGAATGCGACTGATTTTGAGAAGTATACATGGAACTGGAGGGATATATGATTTATAAGTTAAGCCGCTAGAAAACAAAGTGGAATAGATTGACACCTTGATTTTGACCTTTCTAACTAAATATGGCGGGGCGATGTTGACCTTTGACTTTTAGATCACAATTAATTGAAGAACCTTTTATACACGGGTGCTACTATTCGTAATTCTTTTATAATTGATTTTTACTTATTGCACTCCATCCCTTAATTTATAGATAATTTTCATTTAAACTTTTAAATTTTATTTTGGTATATTTTAATCATAGATTATGTTAAAACAATTTCTTTTAGATAAAAGTACAAAATTATTTTATAAAAAAATTGTTTAAAAAAACGTTTTAAATTTTTTTTTTATTCAGAAGTGTTTTTTTTTCTTAAATTGATTAAAAAACATTTAAAAAAACTGAGCATTTAAAAAAAACTAAAGACAGTTAAAAAGTGTTTTTTAAACTAAAAAACGGTTAAAAAGCGTTTTTTAAACTAAAAACTGTTTAAAAAAATTGTTTTGAAAAAATGTTAAAAAAACGTTTTTAAAAAAACGTTTTTAAAAAAAATTGTTAAAAAAATGTTTTTTTATAAATATTGTTAAAAGACGTTTTTAAACAGTTTTAAAAAAATGATATCGTTTTTAATTAAAAAACTAAAACTATTCAACAATGTTTTTTTGTTAAATTGTTTAAAAACGTCATTATAAAAAATTGTTAAAAAGGCATTTTTTAATAAATTGCTAAATTTTTTTTAGTAAACTTTAAAAGAAAAAGTTGTTTTTCTAAACTGAAAACACTCTTTAAAATATTATTTCAGGCATTTAGCTCACCAACAACATTTTTTTACTAACGTAATTTTGATTTTCGGGATAGCCTAATTTTGCGGTTTGCGGTGATGTGTATCAGTCTTAAGGTTGTCTGGGGCCTTATAGGGACGTGTTCATCTTCAAGAACGTAGAGAATATGCACCTCTTTACGGTGACTGACATTTTGGTATGTGTAGTCGTATCCTTGAAGGACTGGTTGGCTCGTACTGAGATAAGTTATAAGTTTGCTTCCGCGTGTTCTGATACAGGCGGTCGGTCCCGGCCACACCCTCCCCACGGCGGGGTTGTGAAAAATTAGGAGTGGAAGAACTATCGCAACGCTTGGAGATGCCAACTTATGCGTGACGATCACAAACATCCTTCCATTATGCTCGAAGTCGGGGTCTAATAAGAACATTAATGTTTTGGATCAATCACCAATTTGGGATGTTATCATAGAGGGACGTGAGCCCGACTCCTCACTTGAACTACGAGGTGTCACATACAAGCATGAATATTATTTGGGGGGGGGGGTGAGATTTATCCCGAATATTCTATAATTGTGAAAGGATTTACAACTCCCGTAAGTGAGAGACGTAAAACATACACAAAAGCTCATAGTGTCGCTAGAAAATACATTAAACGCACTTTTGCTCTTTTGAAAAGTAAGTGACATACCATTGCTGAGCCCTCACGAAGTTGGCACCAAAACACAATACGGAACATGTTCGTGGTTGTATAATTTTACACAATATGGTTCTCGAGAAAGAGGAGTTGTGATTTGTCAATTTAACGAGGCAGACTTGGACACGACTTATGAGCCAATTGAGGAGAAGAAAAAATGAGCTAATCGCATGAAAATACAAGATCGAAATATCCATAACCAACTAAACGCAGATTTGATTGAGGATATCTACGAACGCTTTTCTTATTTTATTTATGTGGGATGTAATTATTTTATTGTCTTAGTTTAGTAAAGAGTAAATTACATATATCGCCCTTTATGTATAGGGTAGCTTATGAAAGACGCCCTTTAACTCAATTAATTATGTATTCTACCCTTTTTTTAAAACATCTATTGCAAAAATAGCCCTTTGTCTAAACTCCATCCATATAGCTGTTAACTCCAAAGGACAATTTGGTCTTTTACCATCCAAAAGACTTCAAAGTAAATTGCATATTTTGCCCTTTAATACCTACATGCATTTGAATGCCTTTTCAATTTAATATTAGCCTCCATAATAATCTTTTATGAATGTTTTATGCTTTAACCAAAAGAAAGAATAAAAATACAAAATTCAATGTAACTTGTTTGCTGCCAAACATGAATTAAATCCACACAAAATGACATAAAATAAACAACATAAATTTTGCATTTTTATTTTTCTCTTTTTGTTTAAGTTTGTAAAAGAGTATTAATATATTCCAATTCGGTATCCTCCAATATAATTTGGAAATCATATTTGAATTCTTATAAAAGTAATATTATTTCTCCAACAAATTAGCAATTCATTTTGTAGTCCGTAAAACATTTTCTTGGTAATTTTTGGTTTAATTTATTTTATGATGATTAATATTTACATTAGTAACACCGAATTATGCATAAAATAACCAACTTGTTTGCTTTGACTATGGTTTTTGGTTTAACTTATTTTATTGGTAATTTTTGGTTTAACTTATTCAATGATGATTAATATTTACATTACCAACACTACTAGAAACAGGGCCTTTCTTGACGCGCAAACGATGACGCTCAGGTTTTTATGACGCGCAAAAACACTTGTCATAAAAAAACTGTCAAGAATTGTGAAATTCTAAGGATAGATGACGCGCATTTTGAGCGTCATAAAACTTCTGTCGTTTTTAAAAAAAAATAAAAACAAGGAGTACACATAAAGCTGCGCGTCATCTTGAATCCGTCGTCTTTTATTTTATTTTCCTCCCGCATCTGATTTGCCCTAAATTTTCATTGAGCGCCAAAATTTTCATTCATCTCCCACAAAAGCATCTCCCGCTTCTCTCACATCTACAAAACACTCGAGCTCCATTCCCGGTCAACAGAGACGAAGAATCCAAACCCTAACCCTAGAATAAATCTTCGATCTCTCTTGCAGTCTCCTAAACCCAAAACCCGTCGTCGCCGCCTCCAAGCAGTACCACCTCCACTCCCTCGATGTTTTCATCTCCCCTATCTCGATCTGCTTCCACCACACGACTAAACGACCTTCCACAAGCACTGACGTGTTGCAGGTTCTGTGTGTTGATCTTTCGTTGTGCTAATCGGCAACCAAATGGACATCACCGAAGAGATTAGGGCTACCGACAAAAAAGCTTTCACTGAGTTGTTCGACGCTAACGTAATTAATCTCACTTTCGTCTCTGTTTTTTTTCTCCATTCATGGATGTTTATTTACACAGTTTTTTTCGTCATTAGTATGATAGCTTAGATGAAGATATCAGGAATATGATCAACAACACGTACCTTCGCATCTTCAACCCTAATTCTGCTCCCACTGCAAATCTGCCTATCCAGTCAAGGTACGTACACAAGATTCATTCCTAATTGCATATGATTCTTCCCTAATTATGCTCCCAACAACAGCAAGCCAGCAACTCAATCACATGTTTGAGGTTCCGTGCATTACAATTACATTACTTTGAATCTTTGATAGTTAATTGTTATTTTGCTGTTGAACATTAAATAGGTCCGAGATTGATTTTTATTTGCTAACAGTATTAATACATTTGCTATTGATTTTTAATTGCTAATTCTACTCTTTTATTCATCTCTTCTTTGATGTATAAGAATTTATTAGATTGTTACTTGCTCTTTAGCTTGAGGTGTGTAATTAGACTATGTAGATGTGTAATTAAGCTTCCTTGCGTGCAGCAAGGTGCAGGGGCAAAAACTTTGAAAAAAAAGGTCTGAATATACAAAACATTATGTCTAACTACAAAACATTGTGGCTTAGTTTAATAATGTATAGACTACAGTGGTAATAGCAAACTTAGTTTTGGCTTAGTTTAATAATAATAAATCTTTCTTACTGGATTGTTGGGCTTGAACAATTTTATATGTTTGATTCTTTTTTTAGTGTCAGTTTCTGTTACTATTCTTCTAAGTATATGTTCTTATTCTTGGTCTTTATTTTTTTGGTTTTAAGATTATGTATGTTCTTGTGGTACATTCATTGCTTCTATGCAGTTTATTACAGCTTTAGAGTGCTAATTGAATCCTATGTGTTTTTATGGTTTATGCAGGTCTTTTTATTTGGTTATCTGCTGGGCTTGCAGGAGAGCTCAAAGGTTAGTTTTTATTTGTGTTTCATGGTCTGTTGTGTTGATTTAGTTATATTTTAGTGCTGTTAGTTTTGTTGTTTTCCATTATTACTGTAGCATTTATAGTCTATACTCCTTGATAGTATGCCTAAACCATCACTTGGTAATTGATCCTCAAATTCCTTAACCTTATAAAAACTACTAATAATCAACATTTGTAACAACTATAGACATAGATCCTCAAATTCCTCAACTTGAAGCCATCCACAACAGGTAAAAAGAAAAACCAATGTCTATAACTCCCAACCTTATAAAAACTACTAATAAACAATTTAACACTGATTTCTTCAAATGAAAGGGAAGAGAAGCATATACCAAGGATATGAAGGTGCGTAGATCATGACCATAGCAGAGATCCTCTCAAAAACCCCTGTAGAAAACAGTGTAAACAAGATAAAAATGAATAGCTAGAAACCTCTGAGCGTCAACAAGATATGTGCACTCTATCTGACTCTCCTTTAATTAAAATCATGTGTTGTGTTTGTGTTTCAGGCTATTTGTTTGTCTATGATTTTGACTGGACTGTTTTGAAGTATCCTCAAGTTGGTTCAGGTTCCAGTTCTAGAGGGCAGGTAAGATTTTCTTCTCTTCTTTTTATTTTCATTTTTATTCATTTTAAAGATCTACATGTTGTTATAATCTATTTGCTTTAAAGTGCCGACTTCCAATTTTGGTATGCTTTGTTTGTGTTGTAAAATACCAGGTCTGGTTTTCTGGTAGAACATGGGGATCTGTTTTTGTTTTCATACATGTTTTGCTTATCAGTTGGTGTTTTGATACATGTTATTGCTTATATCATGAATGCATAGCATGCCATGTTATTAAGAGGTAACTGTGAGATAAATAATATTGCTGTAGTGACTACATCATATTGATGTTTCTGTTAAAATTTAAACTTTTTCTCTCTTACATGATGAATGATCTTAGGAACTACATTTCGTTCGATATAACCAAATCAGAGCAAGACTTGCCTATCATTTTTTGGTAACCTTCATGTCTCCATTATTGTCTTCAAGTGTCATAGAAATGTAGTATCTGCATTTGGTTGATCACATGGTTGTTAGTGTGCAGAATTATAACAAGTAGTTGGCATAAGAAGATAGAAAACAGTAGATGGCATAAAGTGTGAAGCATACTTGAAACATGTAGCAAGTAGCATACTTGAAATATTGTGTGGCCTGCAGACATTAGAGCTGCGGACTGCAAACGAAGTTCACATTCAACAGCCCTTGAACTCTGTTCAGCAGTCATTGACTCATTTAAGTGAACCATCTGCAACTCACACCCTACAACATCTGCAGGAAAAGATCCTAAGAAACATGTTCAACAGAATCCAGGTATAAACAAAAACCATACTTGCAACAATAAAAAAACATTAAAAAAAGAACGTATTTACTACCTTGTGTTGCTGTCTCTTCCTCTCAGATATAGTCAGATCAGCAACGCTCGCTCTTGCTTTTCCTCTCACCATCCCTGTTTCCTACCTCTCATGCTTTCATATCTCTCTTAAACACACGATATGAACAGAATCATTTTGCTTATGCATTCATAACATTCATTCCTGTTGTTTAACTGCAGAACCATTATTCGCTAAGGAATTTGTTACTCCGTGTAATGATGGAACAAACATCCGCGTTGCTTACCAAGGAACTTATTGAAGGAAAAGAGGAACCTGATAGGTACTTCTATTTTGATTCCATCAAACTAATTATTAAACAAAAACAAAAGAAACTTATGGATATAAACCAATACTATCAGCTTAAGTAACTTCTGTTCGGTTAGCCTCTGTAGTTTATACAGGTTCTTGCATGTTTTTGTTTTCTTCATATGATTCAAACATAGTCAAGAGTGTTTAACTTTGTGGTGGCAAACAGCAGCAAGCCAGCAGCAAAACAGCAGCAAAGCAGCAGCAAAACAGCAGCAGAACAGCAGCAAAACAGCAGCATAACAGCAGCATAACAGGTAGCAAAAGCTGTTCTTGGTCCCTCTAAAATCCTCAGTATAAGACTTTAGCAAAACAACATATGCTTTATACGCTTTCTGTGTGTCAAAACGTAACACCACATGTTCATAATTGTGATTTCCAAATTCCAATTATGCTTTAGGTTCTGAATTTTCTGTTCACTATGATTTTCAGGTATGGTTTTGACATCAGCATTGATGACCCAAGGTAATTCTTCATTATAGTGGTTGGAGAATCTTTAAATCAATTTCCAAATTGATAAGTGGTTTTGTTATGTAAATTTGTTAGTGCAATGTAAACTAATGTTACATTTGTAATGTTTGCTCTATATATGAAATGTATTATTTTGCTACAAGTGTATTTTATTTTGATTAGGAGGTTGATTGTCATTAATGTGGAAATTAGTGAATCTACAAAAATATTTTTTTTAAAATTTTGTTTTAATTCATGACGCGCATTTATGCGTGTCATAAGCAATTTATGACGGGGGCTTCCTTGACACTCTTTTTATGACACGCTTTGCGCGTCATAAAATGCGCGTCATTGTTCGCGCGTCAAGAAGCAGATGACGCGCATTTTGCGCGTCAAGAGGATTCTTGACCCTACCTTCCTTGACGCTTTTTTGCGCGTCATCTGGGCCCTTTCTTGACGCGCAAAAAGCGTCAAGAAAGGCCATTTTTGTAGTAGTGCAACATAAATTTTGCATAAAATAACCAACTTGTTTGCTTTGACTGTGGTTTAGCCATTTTGTGTGGATTTAATTCATGTTTGGCGCAAACAAGTTTCATTGAATTTTGCATTTTTATTCTTTCTTTTGGTTAAAGCATTAAATATTCATAAAAGATTGTTATGGAGGCTGATATTAAATTGAAAAAGCATTCAAATGCATATAGGTATTAAAGGGCAAAATATGCAAATTTACTTTGAAGTCTTTTGGATGGTAAAAGACCAAATTGTCCTTTGGAGTTAACAGCTATATGGATGGAGTTTAGATAAAGGGCTATTTTTGCAATCGATGTTTTTAAAAAAGGGCAGAATACGTAATTAATTGGGTTAAAGGGCGTCTTTCATAAGTTACCCTATACATAAAGGGCGATATATGTAATTTACTCTTTAGTCAATTTAGTATTGTAATGTTTTATTTATATTAAATAAAAAATTACATTTGAATTTCAATTTTAAAAAAAAGTAAAAAAATTATAAAATAATAAAACCACACATGAATCACACTATAAAACCACACATGTATGATAATTTTTTGTGGTCTAGTTATCGCCTATGTGATAAAAACCAGATGGGTATTACTCATATGTAGGCCTTATGTTAAAAAGAACAATAGCAAAGTCTCCACTAAGTTGGGATTGAAGTGAAATTGGTCAAAATAACCCGTCAGAACTTTGAATGAACACGTATAGGGTTAATTAAAACGTAATTAACAAATATGCACCCTCGTATTAATTGTTAATCTTATATAGTTATACTAGGTTAGTAACCCGTGTATTACACGGGTTGAATATAGATTTATAATATTAGATATATACAAAGAAAAAAATAACGAGTAAGAAATTTGAAAATTGTGATTGATATAGAATTCTTATAATATATTAAATAATAATTTAATACATTTAAGAAATTTATTATGCTTGAAGATTTTGATTACTTTTCACAAAAAGACTAAAATTATTGAGTAAATTATTCTAATATACATTAATTTTATCAAATTTTTAAAATAAAAATTTCGTTTTGATAAATTTGGTAATTAGTCTTAATTGATGACTTACTAAATTGTTAATTTAATGTGAATTTGACATGTAACTGTGATGATGTGGACCCTTTATAAATGAGACATGTGGCACAAATTTTATTGCTTTATTAGAATTAACATACGTAAACGGGTATGTCGTAATGTTATCACATTTATTTTTCTTATAGCGAACATTGCACTTTTACAAGAATCGATTTTTACTTTTTGGGATATTTTAGATGATATTTTTACCTACTCTTATTCACCTTTTTTTTAAATTCAATTTAAAATACAATAATGCATGGCTGCTGACTATTCTCTACGTTATGGGGACAACAAAAGCGACTTCCTTAAAGAGAGTTGTTCGATAAACTATTAAGACGTTTAAGGGCCAAATTAAACCCTTTCCAACTTGCCACGTTCAAAGTTCACACACTAAACAAAACATTATCTTTCAAGTATTCATTTATCATCCTTTATGTCTTAATCACCACTTCAATGTATTATTTTTTTCTTAAATTGCATACACACCTCTCTTTCTTAGAAACATATATATTGATGCATTTAGACGCAATGTAGATAGCTGGTGAATGTTAGATAGGACTCTTGACGATATAACCTTAATCATCGGATGGCAAGAAAAATCACTTTTGGAAACTATGGTGAAAATGTGTGTTTACACCAAGTTGGAAAATAATTCAACAATCTATATATATATAAAAGTTGAGCAATGACACTTTTTTGCATCTACATCATAAATACTATGTACAAGCAACAAAGCCCGATGTATTACATGTTTAAGCATGCGTCATAAATACGTATTTAATACAAATACACCATCATCATACACCATCATCATACATGATCATGCATCATCATGATGGTGGTGAATGGTTGATTAAATATCACAATAATTGATCACATTATGAGGAAACCATCGGAATTCTCTAAACTCTTCTCCATAAGTGATCATAACTCAAAACCCATCCGCATTCTATATTGCTATTAAATTGTTTTCATAATTAGGTTAATAACAATATGCATTAATAGCTTCTTTTGCCCTATATAAGAAGCTTAGGAATTCGATTTTGTTTGCCTCCCCACTCATCCCGTCGCCAATCGATGTAAGTTTACATTTTCTCTTCTCCTTCTTTCTCTTACATTCCATTTATTTATAGTCTTCATTCTCCGACCATTGCGGTGATCATACCCTTTCCTCCGGCGTGAAAAAAATGTAACGCCGGTGGTTAATTTACGGTGATCATGACCTTGATTCCGACGTGAAGAAAATGTAACGCCGGCGGGTCATCTATGATCCGTTAGACTTTTGTGGCTTTGTCCGACGTGAATAAAATGTAACGTCGGCGGCTAATGTTTCACCCCTTATAATTTTTGTGTTTGGCCTTATTTATCATTTGATTATATTAGTTTTTCTCCGTTTTTATTTGCAGCTATTTAGCGACGGGTGGATTGGTATAAACATCGTATGTAAAGGGACAAAATAAAACTAGGTTGGCAATAAGAGCAGTTAAAGCCCACATTACAAACTTTTAGTCAATCCACGTGCGCTAAATGCTATTGCTACGTGTGATTTCCCCAGTTTTTGTCAATTAAAACAATCATTAGAAATTTGTAAAAGGCGCGCGGATCCTTGCCGACCCATTTCCGTTATTTAACCCGCAATTTTCGGCTCTTCTTTGTATTACACGCTCATTATCAATCACATCTTCTGAAATGCTCTCTTCTCTCTGAACCCTAATCTTGCAACTGTTATTTCTTCGTCTTTCATCGGCCTCCGATTTGGAATCTTCATCGCTAGCTTCCTTAATACCACCTTATTGATTTTTTTGGATCGTAGGTATTTTTCAATCCATCAGAAGATGATTATCAATAAACTGCAGGAATTCGTTTTGATCTAAGTTTTGATCTAAGATTATACACTTTTGCTATTGATTCATTATTTTTTCATCAATCGAAGAGGAAAACGAGCGGATAAGGGCAACGAGATAGCCGCTGATTACGGAAACAAGAAATCAACATGTCACATGTTCAACTATAACTCGACATTCGATGGAAGGTACATTAGGGTTGAGGTTTATCACCGGTTTGTGCATTTCGCTTCATAAGAATCGGTGTGTACGCTTCTTTTGTTTCCATTTTTCTTTTTTGTTTTTCTTAATTTCCATATGATCTGCTTGTAGAAAATCCATGATGCATTGATTTCTTTACACAAGTTGTAATTTAGAAAGATTTAGACTCCATCTTATTACCATGTTAGTAGAATTCCGTATAAGTTTGTGTCCTTCAGTATAACCATGTGAGTCACAAACCAAAGGTTTGTTCGTTATTGCCGAATTCCACACCAGTTTGATGATGATTTGCAGGGGAAATACCGAAATACTATTGGTTTTTATGCTCTTTTACTGCTGTATTATATATATAATGTTCTGTTGAATTTTTATTCTGATTTGCATTCATTTTGTACCAGTTTTGCTGCGATTTTGATAACAATTTGCTGTGAATCAGCAAGCAGTATTGAACCCACTCGCCTACAAATATCTTTGATTGCATATGCTACAAAAGGGTTTCTTGCTTGCAGTAGGTTTAACTCCTCTTCTTACGTTGTTACTGGTTCATTTGAAATAAGAGGCTTTTGTAGGCATTTTCCAATCCCTTTTGAAGCAACATCATTAGGGAAGCCAATGTACGTACGTCATCAATTAACTTTTTTTTTTTTTGAACAGCAAATAATGAAACTCTATTCCTTTGTTTCTGAGAGTGAGTTGACCTATGTTGTCTCAAATAGCCTAACCTTTGGTTTCCTTTGATATACCACGCCAATAGTGATCGTGATTAGTTGGTTTCTGTTTCGGCACCGCGGAGCAGATAAAGTTCTTTCGTTGTTATCTTGATTTGATTTTGGTTCTCATATGTAGAGTTAGTGGTTATTTTGCAGATAATTTGGATTGAAAAGGTAGGTATGTCAGCTTTATTTGTTAATGGTGTATTTGTTATTTAACATTGCCGATGGTCTATCATTGCAGCTGATTTATCAATAAGGTCCAATTCAATTATATTATTTTGCTTCGATTAGGGTTTCATTCTAAACCATTTAGTCATCTTTTGAACTCTTCTCACAAGTCGCAAAATACTTTTGGCCATTTGTTCACAGAACCAAGCTACTGATGTAGAGAATTATAGAAAGTTCATTGAACATGTTGGTGAGATACAGGTTAGTTTAATAGTAGATGTGTACATGTTTTTCTATGCAATCGTGACTTTATTCAATGATAATCTTTCTTCTATTAGGTTTTTATTTTATGACCATTTGCTTATTCAAAGATTTTCTTGAAATCATGTAGCAGGTCACCAAGTACTTGATTATATCTTTGTTCTTAAAAGAACAAAAATATATTACCAACAGATTTGTTGTTTTTACTATTTTAAGCAATTTAACAAGTAAATTATATGTGTGTATTTATATATGTTTGTATTGTTTACATTTTATGTTACCATATTAGAAAGCATTAGTCCCATTCTAGGCAAGGTGACGGTCAATTTTTAATGGGTTCTTATCCTATGCAATACAGTTCATGTTAGTTCAAATTCGGTATGATGCTATCCACCCTTTCTACTGGACTTAGATTGGTGGTGCACCCACTAAGCAACATGTAGTTGCAGCTCCATCTATAGGGTCATTTCTTGGCGGAACCACTAAACCACGTTATGGATCATGTGATGTTTTATTTTGTTTTGAGATGACATATTTGGTGTTTGGATTCAAGTATTACACTTTTAAACAATATTTTCTACGACCCATTCACTTATATGGGTGATTGTTATTTTTGATTATTTATTATATAAAAAATTGTTGTTCTATTGGATCGTTTTTCGGTTTGCTTTTGGTACTTTTTAGATCGATTTGCCTTTTCTTTTGGTATTTTTCAGATTTGAAAGGTTCTTCAGATTTGTGATTCGATCTTGCTATGTTGAAGCCTTGAAGCTAATTGAGTAAGATTTCTTGATCTAACTTTGATTCTTAATTGATTTATCATGTGATCCTTTTCATTTGCTTTAAGTTATTCCCCAGCTTTCCCAAAATCAAAGGTTCCCATGGATGAAAAAACTTCTAGACCAATATCACCACACTATGGTACATAAGACCATATTTTTCTACTATCGGCAACAAATCCTTGATGGAATCATAATTTTAAGCACGAATCATGGAACTTAATGGATGTTAAGTATCTTTTTTGGAAACATTTGGTGGAAGTTTAAGTATCTATTAGGTAATGGTAGAACTTTTTAAAATTGAAGAAACCATAATTATTGTAGCTATGCAAAATAAATCTTTTTTATACTGCAAATTTATTACAGAAATCCATCATACTTAAACACACTAATGAGTAGAGATCCACATTTAATGCGTTTGAAGTTTGATTAGCTTCAAAATTAGATCACTTAAGATCTTTTGGTATCATTTTTAGATATCATTTTGTTTACAACGGTTATTCAAGATTTCTAAGGAATCAACTTGATATATAGTTTTCTGTATTTGTTTTATTCTAAATCTCTAATCATATTTTGTTTTCATGATCTTTTAGCTTTCGCTAATCATATTTTGTTTTAATGGTCTTCTAATTATGATGAACTTTTGACCCATTAGAAAGTGAGTAAATGGGTCAAAGTTACCACCACTACTAATATTAAAAGTGGTGACTTAAAATCACTATTTTTTGTCGTTTGGAGAGCTTCAAGTTGAGCTAACACGAGAGACAGCTTTAATCGATGCAAGCTGGTTTAACGATTCTATTTCATTTTGATTATTCCTGTAGGATGAAGATGATTGTTATGATGATGACCTACTAAGTGCTGTTGATCCTCTCAACGAGGTTTGCTTCCTTGCAAAACTAATACTTTTATAATAACCTCATTTAAATACTTTGGCTATACCTTAACAATTTCTGTTTTCTGGTTATTAGATCAACCTTGCAAACTACCTCACAAACTTCTTTCAGGAGTTCTCTCCGGGAGACCGACCTCTTTTTGATCATCTATGCCAGGTTTCATGTTTGAATTTATTATTAATTTTAATTCTTTTCTTTATTTTTTAATATGCAACCTGTTCTTTAACGTTGCTTACATCTTGGAGATTTTGACACAGGCTCAGAAAAAAACTGTACAAATGGTACTGAGTTTGTAATATACATCACTGTTGATACCATGAATTCAGTTTGTACATCACGGGTTTGTCGTGTCTATTTCTGACTCCAAAAAGGTAATATAGGTGTATAAGTTACAAAAATGTAGGATTATTTTAGTAGAAAATGTTTTCTTGATTACCTAGGTGTTTAAGTTATTTTTTAACAATCCATCCAACTTTTGAATCAAATGCTCAAATGAGTCGTCTCTAGAGGCATCCAAATGGACGGGCTAGGTGACTGGTATATAACATTTTGGATGCATGCAGATTGATCTGAGCCTATACCGATGTTTTTCTCCCAATTGCTATGATTTTTTCCTTATAAATCTGAGCCTGCATAGATTTTAATAGCTTGGACCCTGGTCTGAAATAGCATTTATTGGGTTGTGAAGTTTTCTGTTCAGGATCTGAGCCTTCTTTTCACCCAAAAAAAAAAACCCTAGAAATGTATAGAAGGGGGTGCGGAAGAAAGAACTACATACCTTTTACAGATTCAAAATTAATTGAATTTATCAAATAAAATAATCAGGTTTGCTCACACCACACTATAAAAATGAACATCTCATTCAAACTTTAAATTTTCTCTTCGAGTTCCTCACAGAATTCTATTTTACTTTAAATTTTCTCATTCAAACAAATTGAATTGAACAGTTTTTGTTTTTGAAGTTTATTCACTCAGTTCGAAGCTATAGATATTGAACTTCAGTTTAATGCCTTTTTTATGAAGTTTAATGTCTGTGTTCCATTAACTTTTTTACTATAGTCTAAAGCTTTTATACATTTTAGGTATTTGTAGCTGGAAATACAATCAAGATGTTTTATGAATTGGTTAAACTTTATTGGTCAGCCTCCATATGTTTTCCATATTGTTATATGTTTGTTTCTCATTACATATTTTTGTTATTTTGTTATAGTTTAAGTGTTGGTGATATTTTAGTTGTTTGGTGCTATGAAATCCTCCCATAATGTTGTAGTGATCTATTACAGAATCTCACTTATTGGCGGCTATTTAATTTTAAATTTATAATTCCTAATTTTATTATGTGTTTTGTGAAAAGTTATGGTCTATGCATATTTGTTTCATACAACTAAAAGAAATGTCCTAATGTTAGTTTACAACTCAGAAGAAATATATGTTGTGTCGAATTTTGCATTGTAATGTGTTAATTTGATCATCAGCCATCTCCATTTGTTTCATACAATTCAATATTGATGATGCTTATGTAAACTTCATAGCAATTTTGTTTGAAGTTCAAAATGACTTATAAACTTTTTAGTAATGCTGATTCGAATCTGTCAAATTGTGTAGTAGTTTTAGAGGTTATTTAAGAATATATGGCAGATGGATCATATTTGTATGATTGCAGTTTAGCTTAAGTGTTGACTCATATTATGCGATTAGACCTGAACTATTCACATTGAATAGAAATGAGTGCAATGGTGGTTTTGGACCTTTTGGTCTTTGTTTAGAATAGATGTACAAAGATGCATATCTAAATACTATCGAATTTAGTATTACTATTCAGTATCTAAGATTTAATTTGATTATTTATATCTTTATTATGCGAACCAACCCGACTCAACTTAAACCAATCCGCAAAAAATTAATACTTAGGTGTCATTTGGTTCACGGAATGTAATGTAATTGGAATTGTAAAGTTTTCCTTTTAAAGTTGCGCTTAAGTTGGGTAAGGAAGGAGTTTGGAATACAATGAAATCCCTTAATCAATGGAATTTAAGGTCGTGTAACTTTTCTTTGTTAAAGTGAAGGATTTCTAAATTCCATTGAGGTTATGTTTCTGCCATATATACACGTACATACTAACACTTTAATTTCTCCCATACTACATATATACAGACATAAATGTTTTGCTTTGTCATTATTTTGAGTTCATATATACAGACATATATAAAGTTATAAACTTTTGACGTTATGTCATATTTTTCTTTGACTTGCTCAGTTTTGCCCTGAAAACACAATGCGTAATTTTGTTTCGAAATGAGAAGGGGAAAAAAGAAAGACCAGAATAAGCATAGCTTTCAATTCTTACCAAGTACATAACCGATTTGCTTAATATGCTAGAATTCTCTAATGTTGATTTTGATTCAACATGGTTTGTAACCTTACATAAACTCAAAACAATGAGCATAGCTTTTTGGTAACAAGCGATTTTGGTGAGAATGATGAGCCGAGAGACGTGGTAGTGAGCATGCAAAACGGTATGCTACAGAGGATCTTCGAATCGCACTAGCTTCACATGGCGTTGCAATATCCTATATTGTCCAGCGGAATAACTTTTAAAACTAAACAGGCCAGCGGAATCACATCATTATTTAATGAACAACATTATGCATCACGTGTTGTCGAGTGTATATAAAAAGGCCCGGCCGTTAATCAGTTTATTCTGCATGCATTACTTATATTCTACATCAACTAACTACAGGTCACACCAATTCAGTTTCCACAGTGGCGTTCACGCAGAGAGGCAAAGAAACCTAATAGGGTCAATTTATGGCCCTTTAAATAATTTCCTAATACTCAACATTGTTAAAATATAGGTTGTACCCATAGAGTTCCCACAGTGAAGATCAAGATCAGGGCCAAATACAGTAAAACTTTAGGCGGCAAAACAGGATGCTGTGGTCAATGTGGTTTTAGAAGCCGATCCACAAACACAGCAACAGCTTCCAGTAAGATTTGGTGGGCGAAACTGGCCCCTCTTTTGTATTGAAAACAAGATTGAACCAGGGAAATGGGTAATTTTTACACACCATGGAAGAGACCACCACCATAGTTACAACTATGGAGTTACTGTGTTCTACAGCTGGGGTATGGCGCTGTATGAAGATCCCAAGCATTGCTGTCCACTCTCCATGCCCACACACGTTCATAATGATGACACTCCCCATTACTTCAAGCAACTGTTAACATATAACGTGGATAGCCACCTACTGGTACTTTTACTAAGGGGAAATCTGCTTTGTTGTTTTTTTAAATACATGGTTATGATTAACAGTTGCTTCAACGTTAGAATAATAATTTCTTCTTGCAGTCAATCCCAAAAGCACTGTTCCGGCAGCACAACATTCATATGGACAATGAAGCAGTTGTGAAGTTTGGTCTGGTGAACATCCCGGTGAAAATTGTATGGACGGGGCAGGATGGCATGCACCCTCGACTAAGAATGAGAGGAGATTGGGCACTATTCTTCCAGGTAACGCGCCTCCCACGCCACAAGCTGTTACGGTTTGAGCTTGCCGAGGATCATGCCCAGAGGGGTGGTACCACCATGTTTTATGTCTGTTAGGCTTTCTTATGGCATTAAACCAGCCAACTTTGTGAAACTTAAAACAACTTCTAACTTACTTTTGTGGGCATATCGTTAACTATGTATGCTATAGTGTTGCTGGTTTTAAACCGATAACTATTTTACCTGCAATCTAATTCTCACTTTAAACCATTTAGGTTCATACTAATACCATGTATATGGTATGTTACTAAATTTGGTCGATGCCCCGTAATGGAAATCAAGTACTAATTTCTGTTTGTCACATGCTATTGTTTATAAGATTAAAATATTGGAGCTTCACGTCTAATGTTTAATGATTTAGACAAAACAAAAGGAACACCAATGTTTAACCATAACCATGTATCTAAACAAATTACATATTCTAGCACAATGAACACCTATTTAGAATTAGCATTGTACAACCACCACCACGGTCTTTCGGTGCAATATCACCCTATTACATAATTCTAAGACTACCCACCTCAGTGATCCTCGCCACCCAATTTCTCAATAAACAAATAGTTTTTCTCTCCTCCACCTACATAATCTAATCTAAATCATTTTTGCATTCACACTAACAATCCAATCCAATCCAACTTTTTATTATATAAATATAATTTATGATTAATTTTAACATATTACATAACGATTTTATTTCAAATAAAAAAATAGTTATTAGAAAGTATCTTATGTTAATAGTTTATTTAATATAAGAACAATATATATGATCTTAGATATATATTTTCTTTCTATCACATAGTGCTAAATCATTTATAAAGAATTTGGGTTGTAAACGAGTGTCCAATTGGCCCACTGAAGATCTTCTAAAACGCCAGGCCTAGGCCCTATAAATTTTGCCACTGTTCTTAACCCAATACAGACATTGGGTTTTCATTCGATTTGTTAAAAACGGTGTCGGCACACTAAGGGTCGGAGGGAAACTGAAACGACCAACGTCTTAAAAACACCCTTTGAGTCTCCGGCCATAACTCCCCTCTACACAACCGTCAGGCATCCACAACATTCCTCTCACTGGAAAAACGTAAGGCATACATTATTCGTTCATCGTCTTCCTACAATAACTTCTTACGAAGAAAATAACAATTTGGGTCTCATCCTTGCAGGCACGTCTTCCTGCACACAGACCATGGTGAGGGTTAGCGCAATCGCAGCTTAGTCTCCGATCTTCATCTTCTCTTGGTTCAGCTGAAACAACCCTAATCAATATTTGAAGAACCTGTCGCCCATACCCGCTCTGATCTTTGGCTTTCTATCTCCATATCAAGATTTGATAGTCCATCTCCCTCTATACAAGCTCAGGTTTGCTTTCTCTCACTATTCAAGAATTCATGTATCCTCCGATTTGCACGTTGCAGAGTTTTGGGATTAATGTAGATGAGGTCTTATTCATGATTCCGTTCGATTTTGAGGTTACAATCAATATTACATGTGTTCAAGGATAGGCTTTGTGTTCTTGAAGAACATACGCTAACTTTGTGAGGGAAAAGGAAGAAAAATCAGATTGGATTGCTGTTTTGTGTTTAACTCAAGTCAAAATTCACCAAAATTGATTTTTTAATCCAATTTGATGTATTTTGAAGTCGATTTTGACTTTTCAGAAGTCAACATATTTAATTTTTAAGCAGGTTCTTAGACTTTGTTGAGCCTGGTTTGAGGTTTTTGTTTCAAAGAATTTTATGATGGAAAGAATTATGGGTGAAGAATATTGTCTCAAACAAATTGATGCCTTTTATCATTTATTAGCTAGGATTAACAACGGATAAGTTTTTTCTCATTCTTTTCAAGTGGATTGCTTCAGCCTTAAAGCTATGTCAACTGTACCTGATCTCAAGTTATTCACCCGATCCTTGGTAATTGAAGCTTAGTTTACTTTATATATTTTTCTTCTCTAAGTTAGATACACATACTAAAAAATGAGGGACCACATTGTTACTTTGGTTTAATTACACGAAGATTTTCCAAAGTTGGTTCTCAGATCCCCTTCAAAAGAATCACCAAATTCCTCATGGTTGAAACGTATGAACAACGTGTCATTGTCAAAACCCTGTTTACACTTTGTGTGTGTTTTATTCACGGGATATGTTTCTTTTTCATTGTGTGTGTTTCTTATTTGTTTGAAGGCCTTATCTTCAGTCCTATTTACTTTGATTTATGGTTTATAGTTTGTTATAGTGCTTAAAGATACATTTACACCTCTAATCTGTTGCATCACTTCTGATTAGTTTCTTACCAAACCAAAAAGTCAATTTATTTCCTTCAATGTTGGTATAGTGGTTGAAGCTGACATTTGACACTTAAAGAAAAAACACACTATTTACAATTGCAGGTATGTTGAACTACGTTCGTTATATGGTTAAGAAAGCTGTTGATCAGTCTTTTATTTTTATATTTCTGAAAGTCTTTGCTTCATATAATTGTCTGAGTGTTTGCGTTAGGGTTGAAGAGCCTTTAATGTTAGGATTACTTATGATCATGGTGTTTATATTTAAAACAAAACATGTCGTAATTATGGGGGAAAAAAAACAGTATCATAACTAGATAGATTACATTATCTTAATCCAAAACAAAACAGTAAGCTATTGCTAGGACCCACAAAATATATATATAGGTTACGGAAATGTAGGTGTGTATTTATTTATATATTTTAAGATTTGTAGGAAGAGAGAAAATATAAAGCCATTAAGAAAAAAACACATAGACAGTTAGACACACCTAACTCATAAATACAAATACACATACATGGCAATATATTCCAAAAAAAAAACTATAAGAAAATGGTTAGTAGAGCCAAACGATGTCGTTATTTAGAACATTAAACAAGTGAGTGTTTTCCTTGGTTGTTTAGAACTTTAAACATGTGAGTGCTTTCCCATTTTGTTTATGACAATAACCTCAACTATACTGGTAATCGGAAGGATGTTGTTATAAATTTTTATAATTTGGATCTGATCTCAACTATTGTATTGGTTGTGTGGATATGGTTCAATCATTTAAGTCTAAATACAAGGAGTAATAATATGCAAGGGCCAAGGTATGGAAGTCAGACTTTAAAGTTTTAAACATGGAGAGACCATTGCCGGTCAAAAGGTCACATATTGCTATTGTTAATATGAATAGCTAAGCATAGATATAAGCAAATATTCTAAATATATTTTCTTATCCTGTTTTGGATCGTTATTTAATAATTTGTTTTAAATCCTAATGTCATCATCGTTTTGTGATATAATTTATGTTTAACATATATATAGTTGGGAGAAATCTAGAAGATGGTTGCTGAAATATATTTATGTATATTCTTTTATACTTGCAGATTCATGGCGTCACAAGCTATCACTTTCATACGAGAAATTGGTGCGGCACAAATGATTACCGAATAAAGCTCCACATTATTCGTCGTGTGTGTAAATTTCCACTGTTTACGAACCCTGTTGAGATATTTGGCATCGAAATGGTTTTTATGAACGGAGAGGTCACGACACCTACTTTAGTTATTCTATAGATTATATTAGCTATTCCACTTGATACGGTTAGCACACTTATATTTTTCAAGCTTTGTCATAGTGATAATAGGATATATGAATCACCTTGCAATCATGTTTTGACAAAGGATGTTATAAGTATTAGAATCTGTAACATGGAACTTTTGAATGTTAAACACGTGATATTGTATAAATTTTCTTCTTAATTTATAAATAATTTAGACCAGCTTAGATTTAGATGCTTTATAAGGTTTTATTTATTGCATAATTCCTCATATACTTAGCATAATCTTCTGCCCTCGATTAAGGATGAAAACAGTTTGGGCAGCATTCTTCCAGACAACGGGCCTTCCTCGACACAAGTTGCTACGCTTCTAACTTGATGAGGAACGTGCCCAGCCGGATGGAACTGCCGTGTTTCATGTCTGTTACTATATGTTGGTTTGTTTTCATGAAGCTGATAAACTTTGACAAACCTATCTCTTTCTATCTTACTTCTACAACTTAGACCTACAACTGTTTTCCTAATTATATATGGATGGTGTATATTATCTTTAGCAGATACACTGAATATATGACTATTGCTAATGCCAAAAAATAGTTAGAGACCTTCTTTACTTACACTGTTACGTTTTTTCCAAACACTGGTGTGATTAACACCATTTCACGTATGCAAACATACTGAGCATGTTAGAGTCGGCAAAAGTTCCCCCCCGGCCGTGCATCGCACGGGCCTGCACACTAGTAACTATATAAAGTTGTGATTAATATAACTCTTATTTAGTGAGTTTGTGTCTTACTATATATGAGGGCTTTGTACAAACCGTACCACGTTCAAAATGAATTAAGATGAAAATAGGATTCACATCAATAGATAAAGGTAAAAAAAGACAAAAATACCCTCATGTGTAATGCACGTAAATGATTTAACTTAACATATAAATTTGACGTCCATTAGAGTAAGGGATGTAATCTACCTATATATTAAACAAAGCTTTTAGATGCCCAGTTGGCACTCATTTAGTGTGTCTAAATTAAATTTGTTTATTTGTCACTCTAGAATTATTAGGAAAGCTGATGTGTCATTTTCAACATTTAAATTAAAAAAAAACGTGTATATATGTGAAAAAAGGGTCGCGGATCAAACGATCCATCTTGGATCCATTTTTGTATCCGTTACACATATACTGGATACTATAAATATGAAAAGTATACCAGAATCGTTCATTCAAAACCGCTGCAACCTAGGGTTTCTACACTCCTCTCTCTCGCCGCCTCAAAAATCCTTCACATCGATCGGTTCTGATCCATCTTCTTCGGACTGTTCTTGACTATGGTAAGTTATCTTCATCAATTTCCGCTCGATCTCGCTCTTTATTTACTTATTTTGAACATCTGATTCTCTTCATTTGCTAAGATCAGTTGGGTTTCTTCAAAATATCTCTCGCCGCATTCTCATCCGATTTTAATCGCTTCCTTCTGTATGTCCATCATCTTTTGATAATCCTTCGAGGTAAACAAATTTTTCTGTGCCTAATTATCTCACACAAACCCTGTTCAATCAAAACCTCATTCACGTTCTTCTTCTCCGCTCTCCAACAAACACCTAATCTTCAAAGCTGTCATCAACAAACCGCCATCATCATTCAATAACATAGGTAATCAATTTCTTCTACGCCTCTTCATCTCATTGACTGATTTTCACTTTCTTGATTGTTTGATTTAAAACACACGTAACCTCGTATTCTTTTTGTAACCCTAAAGTTGATTTTGAAGGTTGAAGGTTCAAGATCAAGGTTAAGCCGATTGTTATAAATGAAGGTTCGATTATTTGTGCTTTGTTAACATTATAACACGTGGTTCTTCTTTTCACGATTTTGGTTGTCTTTATAGCTATGCAGGTACAATTTCAATTTTTTTTATATACATGTTTGATTTGGTGTTCATAATTTGATTATGTCCTTTTATTTGATGTTGTTATGATTTTGCAGCTCCAGCCAAAAGTCTCAACTAATTTGGGTCTAAACAATGAGTTCTGAACTATATGCATAAATTGTAAGTTTGATACTTCGTTTTTCATTTGCAAAGCTTTTTCTTTTAGTTTTTTTTTTTGTTGTCCTTTTCTTCTAATAGCTGAATTTAAGTTTGTTTGTTTTTTTGTCTCTGTTGTTTTACGTTAGTGAACCTGCATCTTGAGGTTTGTCGCTGCTGCCTTCCCTCCTCAGGTTATCATTGCAATTCCATTTATCTACCTAAGTGGATGCTTTTGTTTTCTAAATAGAGTTTGCTTCTTATCTTTTGAATTATATGTTTATTTTATGAAGTGGATGCGAACGATAATCAATTTCGGTTTGTGAACACATTTAAGTAGGTGCATAACACTACTGTTCGCGAGGGACTTCAATCATGTATCATCGGTTTGGTACCCTTATATAGTGGCATCGTTGGTGGATGATAAGATGCAGGTCCCCTGATGAAATTGAGAGGATAATGAATTCGTTCATTGTTTTGCTTTTCATGTAACCATCACTTTCCTCACTGAATATTAAGGTAAGAATTTTTTAAGCACACCAATGAATTCAACTCAGGGTATTTTGATTCGCTTAACTTTTATCTATTTGGCTTCTGATGCTTTGGTTAAATTCATTAATTCATTTGACAACTCCTAAATCTGTGTCAGCAATTTGAGTTATTTTTATTGTTAGTTAATAGAATAAAAGATGAATTTCTGGTGTACAATACATTTTGTTTGCATGTATGTGTACTCTTTTTCACCTGCTGACCAACTGTTCGTTAAAATGCTTATCTTATTCTTTTGGATTAAAATTTTTAAACCAACAGTTTAATGATATTCATTTTTTTATTTATAGGATGAGGTTTCCCTTGGTGACGATCTTCACAATCATGTTACTCAAGGTGATATTAGTGACTAAAAGAGTCAAAAAATGTGCAAAACTTCAAGTGTTAGTAGATGTAAAGATGATGATTTGCGCACAAGCTTGATGAAATCTATGATGCTGAAGACGGCGCCGGTTTTTGTGTAGGTCGTGTTCATGGCGAAGAGGTTGTTGAGGAAAGGTTATTGGTTCTGGAGGTTGAGAAATAGTTTTGCATAAGCTTAACAAGTATTATGTTTGATACTTTGGTTGGTTTTCCTTTGGTTTGATGGTTTGTTTGGTTTGGATTGTTTCAAAATTTTGGTACTTTGTTTTGTTTGTTTGTTTCACCTTTTTGGTTGAGGAATTTGGTTTGCTTTATTTTGGTTCAATAAGACATGTTATGGTTTTTAAATAACATATCGCTTTTAAGTATAGTTAATGCATCGAATTGGTATTTGTGATTTGTGAACTTCTACACCTATAGAATGACATTTGCCATCAACAAGGAATTAAAATTCAACATGACATTTACCATAATGTGTTGTATGCGATTATAACCCGCTTGATGATATATTGGTTATTCACAACCAAGATATATAAAGTTTTTATAATTTTATCAACTTAGTTTATATGATAAAGTTAAGAATTTCCCTAGCGATCAACTTTTAACATAGGATGACGTTTTTAAAACTTGAATCCTGACAACCACTCAAATTATATAAATTCAAAAATCTGTTAATATATATAAATATATGTATTAATAAAGTAAAAAGAAAATTGGATTCAATTTTACACCAATTTCAAGAATATCTATTTAAAATTCAGATTTTATTTAAATCTTTCTATAAATACTTTATTAAAATTCCATGTTTATCATCATTATCCATTAAAGCCAATTTAAAATTTTAATTGTATTTTTGTTAAAAAAAATTCGGATTTTAGGGAAGTATAATTCGAAAATTACTAATTTAATTCAATTAAATCGTTTAAAATTTTCATAACAAAGATTTTTCCGACCAACATTTTTCATATATAGTTCATAATTCGTACATAAAGTTCATTTACAACTACTAATCTTCTTTATGTCTGATTTGAAGGGTCGTTTCTTACATAGTTTTAGCTTAACACGTGTAATCTTTTTATTTATTTAATTCATTTTCATTTATAGCTACTCATATATGTTCTTTTCAGATTGATTATATAAATCTTATTTTCTAGGAACTTCAAGGATCCGGATTATTGGAAGGAAAGAGTCGTACTTGCCCCAACAAAAAAGTTGTTGATGAAATAAATTGTCGGTTGTTATCTTTGGTGTTAGGTGATGAACGTGAGTACTTAATTTCAGATAGTATATGTCCAGATGATTTTGTTCATGATAACTTTGATTGCAATTTATATTCACCAGATATTCCAAATTCTTTACATCCATCTGGAGTTCCAAATCGCCGATTAGTAATAAAAGTTGGTGTTTCGGTTATGTTGTTGAGGAATATTGATCAAAGAAATGGATTGTGCAATGGAACAAGGTTACAAACTGTATCTTTGGTAGACATATTATCGAAGCGGTTATCATATCTGGTAGTAATACTGGTTGAATGTTTATTCCAAGAGTTTCCTTAATTCCAACTGATAAAGAAATTGCTTTTAAGTTCCAAAGAAGACAGTTTCCGGATTCAGTTTCTCTTGCAATGACTACCAACAAAAGTCAAGGTTAATCTCTTTCAAGAGTGTGATTTTTTTAAAAGAACCCGGTCTTCTCGCATATACAGTTATACGTGGCGTTGTCAAGAGTAAAGAACAAAAAATGTCTTAAAATCTTAATTTTAGATGAAGAATGTATTCAAACAAATGTAGCATTTAATATCTTTTTTCAATCATATAACATAACTTTTATTTAATATTTGCTTTGTTTTTTTTATCTTATTTATCTTCTTCCCTACTTTATTTCATATGTAGCTTTATGTATTTTTTTGTATATTTTATTTCAACCTCGGGTATTTACCCGGGTCATTAGCGTTTTGCCTATGAAATTTCCATGTTCGTTATGTTAGTTTTATATTATATTTTATTTCATGGTTTATCTGAAGTTGGTGTTCCTGTTATGTTGCTTAGAAACATTAATCAGAGGAATGACCTATGTAATGAAACACGTCTTCAGATCGTATCTCTAGGAAAGCACGTGATTGAAGCGGTTATTATCTCTGGAAGAAACATTGGATTCAGGACTTTTATTCCTAGACTTTACTTAGTTCCAACAGATAAAAGAATTGCTTTTCGGTTTCAGAAAAGGCAGTTTCTGATCTCTGTTTGTTTTGCAATGACGATAAACAAAAGCCAAGGTCAATCCCTTTCAAGAGTTGGATTGTACTTGAAAGATCTGGTCTTCTCTCATGGTCAATTATATGTTCCTTTATCAAGGGTGAAGAGCAAAAAGTGTCTAAAGATTTTAATTTTGGACGAAGACGATAATCTAACCAACGTAACAAAAAAAATAGTGTATAAATCCCTTTCTCAAATTTGTAACTGTTATTGAACTTTTTTTTAAATAACTGAATTATGTTTTACCAGTAACAATTATTCCATAATATATTTAATTTTGTATTTTACGTTACAGTCCCGGATATTTACCCGGGTCACTGGCTAGTATGTTACAAAAGAAGAATATAAAGGACAATTATTGTTATTACCTCACCTTAAAGACAATATTTGAAAAATAGTAAAAGAAAAAATTAACTAAATTTGTAACTTGTTCTAAACTAGTAGGCACGACCCATTCTATAATACTTTTTAACGCATGAGTGTATAAAAAATGGTTGATCATGCAACATCGAATCGTTTCATGAAAAAAAAATTAAGATTTAACAAGCAAATCACACCGCAATCAAAAACATAAAACGGATGAAGAAAATAAAAGAAAGAAAACCGTTGTTACTGATTATATACGATGTACAATCGACCAATCCTAAAAAATCTAAATAATTAAAATATGAGTATTGAGGACTATTATAATATTAAGTTTAAACTTTAGATAACTAAAAGAGTACGTAAATTAGTCTAATCCAACATTACAAATGCTCTTAGAAATGAACTTAACCTAAAATTATAAATATGACATCGGTTCACTTGTGAGCCTCTTAAACCTCAAATTACAAACATACCCTCATTCACTATCCCTTAGCCAATTCTTCTTTAACTAAAAAACGTTAAACCGTTGATATTGGTCATGGTATTTCAATATATCATCATCTATTATTATCAATGTTTTCAGAATTGGACCGGAGAGTGAATCGGTGGTCTTACCGGTTCACTGGTCAGACCAGTTCAACCGGTCGGACCGGATTTAAGAACCGGATGATATTTTAAATAATTTATTTATATTTTAATGTAGTTGATTAATGTTTAAGGGTAAAATTAAACTATACTAGAATATAAAAGGACTAATAATGTAAATTTCAAAACCCTATGTCTATGTTTTGAAGAACCGGCCGTCATCCCCTTTGTTTCATATGAGAGCATTCTCTCTCTAAAATTCTATCTACCTCACTCTAAATTTCTTGGTTCTAAGGTCTCTGTAAGTTGAGAAAAGAGACAAGATTCGCAAGTAAAGTTCACTACACAAGCAGTCGTTGCTCCAGATTAGAAAAGAGTGGCCAGATCGCAACTCGCACCATCTTTTTTCTTCGTTTTATTGAACATTTGGTTCAAATCACTTCCATTTTACTTGTTTTCCGGTTGAGCCGCCGGTTCCGGCTACCGGTTAAACCGCCGACCCGCAAGAACCGGCCGGTTTTTTGAAGAACGGTTCTACTATGCATAACCGGACCGTCGTCGGCACCGGTTCCCGGTCCGACCGGTCCGACCGGCCGGTCCGGTCCGGTCGTGAAAACACTGATTATTATAAAAGAAAAGTTTTGCAACAATACATGTCATTCTCACATTATAATAATTTTTCCTCCTAAATCATTCCTTTTTATTTTTAGTTTTTGTATTTCTACAAGTGGGTCGACCCGCGCTTCGCGGCGGAGTCGGCCCGTTTCAAAAAGTCGGTTACCCAAATTATAAGACGTACATGCCGTGTGAAACTTGTATCGTGAATGCATATAAATTTAGTATTAACAAAGAAAAAAATGTAACCATATAGAAATTCATACATAGTTTATGTTATGCTATAAAAAAATATGGCCAAGTCATTTTGCCCAATTGATGCTAGAAAACCGTAATATTTGTTGGATTAGGAGATCATTAGCAAAAGTTGTAGCTTTAAATGGGCTATTTTGGATAGACCATCTTACATGTTGCATGAGTATACGCTAGAAGGGTTGCATGAGTATAAGTTGACGGGGTTAAAGATTCATTCCACCGTTAGTACATGTTGAAAAGGAGGTTGGATTTAAATGGATATTCATAAACTTAAAACGAAAATCATCTAAATAAAAGAAATTATAGAAAATCAAAAGGAAATAAACTAATCCATCCTTGTCCAATCTAGTACACTTACGTCAGAGAATCCAATCCTCCCTTGTCATCTTTTCCCATCTCATCTTACTTAGAGCTCACTATTATCTTTCATCCCATGCCTTCCTAAAGCTCATCACCTGCCACCATTAGTTTCCTAAAAAAAATCATAGACTTGACTACCCCCAGATAATCTCCCATGGATCTCGATTATTCCAAGGATTACAGGACTACTTGTGATTTCGTGCTTTAAAAAATAAATAACGATAATGCAGAGAAGAAATCATAATATCGGTAAACACTGAAACAAAGAAAACCAACCTGAAAAGAACAACGGTGATCTTTTTTTCGACCTATCTCTCATGAACCTGTCTTATGTTGATATCATAAGAAAATTAAAATTCTAAGCAAACCTTTTACTCATTTAAAAAGACATTTAAACAAATAATACTTGCCTAACGACCTGATCACCTAATTTAGTATATTTAACAGCAACAATTAAATTATGATATTCACTTTGAGCACATCTACAGAGAACAAAACATAAAAAAATTTGGCTTGCAGTCATAAATTACATACATTAACAACCGAAAATCAACATCAACAATCTCATAAACCAAAGTAAAAAATAACAGAGATAGAAATAAGCAACAAAGATGAATACATACCAACATAGATCAGAGGGGAAAAACAATATATGCCTGCAAGAAAAAAAACAAACAAAAAACAGTAGAAAATAACTTCGTGGGTTTTTGTTTGACAGCTTCTGTTACACATAAACATAATAGTATGGACATCAATTTTAAGCAACAAATATTACCTTTAAGACTATAAAAATAGAGAAACGATGGCTTTGAATATTTAGTAGCAGACTAATAGGATACCATACCTGATATGAAATTTGAAAGCAATTGATATCAACCTCCTTAAGAAGCCATCCTAATTAGGCAGTAGAGATACAAAAAACAGAGAAAATTAAACCACCAAGCAACACAAATTAAACCACCAAACATTTACACAAATAGTTGGTGAGCATGAGATAATAACATTCAAAGCCGCTTTTAAGAAAAATATAAAGATCAACACATCTGCAGGCAACAAAAACATAAAAAGGGCTAAAACCAACACACAAAAATAACAGCCGACATTGAAATCATGAAATAAAATTGAAGAAGAGCATTGCTTCAATGGCATGAGTTAGTTATTTCATATCAATAATTTCTGATAGAAATTTAAACTGAGAAATCGATTTACACATATATACCTTCATTAGGAACAAATTATCAGTTTGTCGATGAGACTACAGGGCTCGTTGGTTTCTACGAATGCTTACACGGACAAAATCACCATCTCGGACAGCGAGCACATTCATTGATGCAGGTGTTCATCACAAAAAAAACACAAAATCAAACCGAGGAATCGTAAGCAATAACACTGCAAACTCAGATTTGAACTCTAAAACGATATAATAGACAAACGTGGCCGGCGTACCATGAGGTGTGGACGGTCCAGATGGAAGATCCACGTGACACTCGTAGATCGGTTGTGGTGCATAGTACATATGTAACATCTTGAAACCCTAACCAACAAAAGTGAACAGCGCACAACCGTGGTCAACCACCGATAAACATCGGTGAGCGGCGTGATGAATTTCAACTAACGACGACTTCGGCCGGTGGATAGAAGGAGACCGATTGTAGAGCAGAGAGAAGGGATATCGGTTCACCGGTGACTTCTTCTTGAAAGGACGATGGAGTGGAGGTTTAGAAAGCAGGTAGGTATGGACCTAAATCAATAAAATTGAGTATAAAGAGAATTTGAGATCCGTAGGAGATAAGAACCACACAAAAGTTAGGCAAATATGACTTGTACCCAAAAAGTTATTTGATTTGTAATTTATGCTATACAAATTGTACATTAGGTTTTGGAGTTTGTACAATGTGTTGTGTTTTGTATATATAGGAGAATAACAATAAATAAAAAATATTTATTTTATGAATACACCACCCTAATTAATCAATTATTTGACAATAAATAAAATATATTTATTGTAGGGATAATCACCCTCATAATTGATTAATTATTTTAAAAAAAATATTTTTCTATTAAAATAAAAGTTTTGGATATATATATCCGACTTTTTATTTATTGTCTCCTAAATTATTTGATAACCAATTATATAATTACTAAATTAAATATATAATATAATTTACTAAATTACAGTTTAACAGTTTCATAACAGTTTTATTTACTCTATAGTTTACCAATTATTTACTTTAACAGGTTTTTCTTTTATACAAGTTCCACTTTTTGTAGTCTATTACCATTATTTATTTTTTTTAAACCCAACCGTACGTGCAATACATATACTTTTTTAAATCTCAGCCGTGCGATACACGAGGTATAAAAACTAGTATTATAATAAAACTTGATTTTAACTCGGTTTATATTGTAATAAAACTTTTAGTGAATCTAATAGATCTTATCCGAATACAAAATTTAGAAGTGTAAAATATGTCTAAACCTATTTAAATGTACAGATAAATAAATAAATAAAAAGATGTTCCAACAAAATATTTGTTACACAACAACATTATAACTCGTGAAAATTCTTTTGGATATTATTGAGTTCATGGATTTGGGGCTCATTAGATTTCAATGATTAGGGCTTACTTACAATCGGCGATGAACTCGGTTTTATTAATGGGAGCCAACTAAATAATTGAATATTGAAAGATGTTTGAGACAAGGCGATGTGTTTGTAACATCTGTCAAAAATCCGTCTTGGTAACTGATGACATGTCGTTGAGGTCATGCAGAAACTTTATTAACCTAGATAGTTAGGATAAGTCGGGTATCGTATCCTCGAGGAGCATGTGGTTAGTGTTACAGGTTTTATCTGATTATTTAAACTAAATTATTTAAAAAGCTAAAAAATGTAAAAGTTGACTTTTGATTTTAAATAGAAAATAATAATAATAATAATAAGTAAAGATATGATCACATCTAGGGTTTAGGTTTACAAAATCCAAACGGTTATAACATAATACGCATTATCGAATTCATTCACAATTAAGGGTTGTGACGTGTGAACCCTTACAAAAACCAAAGCAGACTTGATTTACGAACTAAACCAATCCTAGCATACTTAAACAATCAAGAAAAAAATAAAAAAACTAAAAACTCCTACACTTAGATATGATCACATCATCACATGATACTTTAGCCAATCATAATAATAAATAATTCATATACCGTCACTACAAAAATCATTCATTAACACGATCAATTGAAATTTCTCAACTTTGTTATACACGTTAAAAAGAAAATAATAAAATGTTGCCAATTTTTTTTTGTTTTCTTCACGTTCTCTTCTCTGCCAAACCAAAATAAAACTTCCATAAGAATGTTGACCCCTCTGTCGAACTCCCCATAATTGTGATGCCTTTCTTTCTTTTAATTGTTGGTACATGCGTGAGTCCATTAGCAGCCCATAATTAGCTTGAAGCCCAACACTTATTTAGTGGTATGTGATGACTTTAATTGCCGGCCCAAAATGCACCAATTTCTTTGTGATGTCACGATTCCAAGAAATAATGCAACATCAAAAGACTTGCATTTTCTTCATGCCATTCAAATTAACTAAACATGTTTATTACCTATCAATATCATGTTGATATGATTAACATCTAAAATCCATTTGAAGACCTCTTCATCCATCATCTCCGACTTAATTACACCAAATTAGCTAGTTTTTTTTTTTTTTTTTAATTTATAATCTTACCCATTTATATTATATCTGTTGGGATTATTGTCAAGTTTATAAAGTTTAAAGTGAAAATAATCGTTTCTTGGTAAGTTGAGGGACTGATAATGACAATCTTGAAACTTAAGGGTGCTCGATGTCTAATTGAGTAAAAGTTTAGTTAAGAGTTAATTACGGATTGCGTCCCTGTGGTTTGCAAACTTTTTTGAATTGAGTCCAAAGGTTTAAAAATTTTCAAATAGAAGTCTGTGGTTTGTATTTCTTTGCTATTTGAGTCCCTAGGCCTAACAGAGTTAAAATTTTCTGTTAAATGGAAGGGCATATTAGTCATTTCATATCTCAGGGACCTGTTATATAAATTAATAACACTATTTAGATGTAGGGACTATTTTTGTAATATATGTAAAGAGCAGGGACCTATTTTTGTAAATTAAATAACATTGTTTACAAAGCAGGAGGAGACCGGCTCTGCATCTCGCCGTCGGCTCCCCAACCTCCTAAACCATCCTCCACCATTGTCCCACTCACTCTCCAACTCCCAAGCCATCTCTGGCGAACATCACGAACCCAAAAAAGAGCAGCGGAGACCTCCAATCAACACCCTCTCTCCTGTCTGCATCTAGCCAATAGCGGCGGCGCACATCAGCGGCTTCTGTCCAACGACGGATTTGCGATGGTAGAGCTCTGTTCACTCCTAGTTTCTTCCCCCTTCACCCCTGTGTTCAATTCAGGCATCTCAATTGTGAACAAACCCACCTACAAACTGATTCAATTCATGGTAAGTAGTCCCGATTAGGATTCGATTTCGTTCAATTTTGGGTGATGAACCCTTATCACCGTCGCTGATATACTTTTGGTATATCAACATTCATCACCATCTACTGGAAGTTTTAATGACAAAAAATAAAGAACCTTAGTGGCTTGTGACTGCCTGAGGGACCCCTCTTGTACACGAGCAGAGAAAGAAAGCATGAAAAGCAAACCTAATAAAGGCAAACAAAACGGCCACCGTTAGAGCCACCGTTCATCGTCTCCGACCACCAGATCACACCTTTTTCATCTACATTTATCACCGACAATCATTCGTTCATATGATAACTTAATGTCTACCACTACAATTTTGTCGGAATCTGCACTCAACAACCGTGGCCGTGAAGTTAGTCAAACGGAGCTCGCCGGAGAGTACAGGGACCGGAATGTGGCCGTAGGTCGAACGGTTGTGGTCGGAGTGAAATTAGACTCGCAGAGTAGAGAGTTGCTCACTTGGTCGTTGGTTAAACAAGCTCAACCTGGTGATGGAATTTGAAATTGAAAAGGGAGATGAATGATCGATGAGATGGAGGCAACGGAGAATTAGGGTTTTGCACAGATAAGAAGTTGGGATACATTCATTTTCATTTTTATATATTTAATTGTAATTACAGAAATAGTCCTTTTATATTTTTAAGTTATAAAAATAACCCCTGTATTTTTATAACCTTATTAATTTACAGAACAAGTCCCTGATGTGTAAGATTACTATAGTACCCTTTGATTTAACAGAAAATTTTAACTCTGTTAGGCCTAGGGACTTAAATAGCAAAGAAATACAAACCACAGACTTCTATTTGAAAAATTTTAAACCTTTGGACTCAATTCAAAAAGGTTTACAAACCACGGGGACGCAATCCGTAATTAACTCTTTAGTTAATTATCAATGGAGCTCGATTATAAGAGGAGCAGGTTGATTTGGGGCTTCTTCTTCACAATTATTTCTCAATTCGTTTTGTGTTGTTTGTTATTACTCTCATACAGTTCTCGTGTATCAATTAGATTTCTATTTCGTTCAATAAATCGAGTTTGATTCTGATTCATCTCGGAGTGTATTCAATTTGATTTCGTGTGGTGTTAATCTATGAATTGGTGATGTGGCACCCCACTACATCTTTAATCAGTTATATTATATAAAAAGTAGTCCCCGATTTTTTTAACAAAAAAAAAAAACAGATCCATTCATGACCATCAAACCATTAGCATTCATAAAGTTATAAGTTTGATATCTTAAAAACATCATATCAGAGTACACAGTCGAATATCAAAATAGGACGACGATTGTCTCCATCTAATACGAACCATCCTTAGGTGTTCGGTTCATTCTTCAAAATGCTCAACCTGGACCCGCTTGCACTTCATTCTTATTACTTGTCACCAATACTAGTAACGTATTAGTATTAATGGCATAATAATAACCAATCAGCACGAAACATAATTTCTTAAAAAAAGACAGCTTGCAAAATCCATAGGCTACCCTGATTTCGTAGCCTACAAATCACCATCTCAAATAAAAGACAGATTTCAAGATTCGTAGGCTGCCCTGATTCGTAGCCTCCGAATCACAGATTCTGCCCCCTACACCCCAAACTACCATAAAAAGACAGCTTTCAAGATTCGTAGGCTGCCCTGATTCGTAGCCTACGAATCACAGATTCTGCCCCCTTTACCCCAAACTTCCATAAATCTCAATTTCCACCACCTCTTTAGATGTCATACAATCATGAAATCATCCTATAAAATGAACTTCGATTTCTATTCGCACTAAGTGTCAAATAACAAGTTAGAAGGTGTTAGAAAACATGTCCCAACCCGTTTGACCCATTACATACATCATAACATACCTCTTTTGGATGCACATACTTAGAACATGGTTTATTATCAACTAGATATCTAACTTGATTTGGTAGCATCAAAAATTTCCATCTTACCCAAACGGGTCGAATTCCAACTTACCCAAACGGGTCAAATTCCATCATACCCAAACGGGTCAAATTCCACCTTACCCAAACGGGTCAAATTCCCTCTTACCCAAATGGGTCAAATACCCTCTTACCCAAACGGGTCAAATTTGAGTTCTACCTCTTGTTGCTTTCTAGGATGGTTACTCCAACCATATTCTACCGAATCATTAACTATGCCATTCAATTCAATGCAAGTACAATACTAATAGAGTATGATCACTCATGTTTAACATGAGGTCACTAAACATATCTTACGTTACCTTGAGCGTTTAACTTTTAGCTTTTCCTTCACGTTGGTGGCTTAAGCTTCCACCGGATTCACCTATATTACCATGATTATTAATTAATTATGAATATCCACATTCTTGCAAATACAAATGTACATAATCAACCCATGTCAAGTGTTGGCACACTTGACTCTAAATTTTCATACACACACAAGCCTCATGAATAAGAAGACCAAAGTCTAGACATTTCTAGACTTTTATCATAAACACATACACACTTTCATATCTCATGACACAATACTTCAATTTATGCAATAATTCATGCCTCAAACTTAATAAATCTTCACCTAGGCATTTCATCGAACACTTAGTGTGCACGATTAATATTCTTACTTGTATGAAGTATTCCTTCGTTCCATTCAACCCATCATTAACTATAGATGCATAGATTTATCAAATTTCATAAGGAATTACTAATCTTAATTTCATAAGAACCAAGCTCTTATGATCTAGAAACCCAACCCAACCTCCCATCTATTCCTAATTTCGATTCACATGAGGTGGGTTTTAACCCCATTACAATCTTACTAACAATCATAGAAATATGGACATGCAAGGTGAAATAATGCATCATCTAGGCATAGAAACACATATATCACAACCCTCCTACATCAATTTACTCTACAATCGAGTTCCATGGAAATCAAAATAACTTGAAAACCCACTTACTTGATGCAAGAACTCAGAGATTAGATGGTAAAATCGCAGCCTCAACCCCCTCTTATGCTCAATTTTGTTTTTCCCCAACGAGTTGCTTCCCAAAATCTAACCAATTTGAAGATTGAACCCTTAAGAACTGGTTTGGCTCTCACCCTCTTTCAATGGTTCGTAGAACACATCTGGGGGTTTATCCCCAGATTTTCTTTTCTTTTGTTTTAATTAAAAGTTACACATTCAGCCCCTCCCCTTTTACTACTTAACCATTTTGTACCAAATCTTCATATTTACCCTTTTAAACCTCAATTTTTCTAGTAAATACTATCTAGTCACAAACACACATCTTTAATGACTGGTTAATTTTTACTAAACCCGTCGGGGATGTGGTTACTAACTACACATACCCGACCCTTCCCACACAAAAAAAAGACATTTCCAAATAAAAAAATCACATAAAGAATTTAGGACGTTACAGGTGATTTCCGCATATTGTTTACCAATTCTACAATGTCCATTATGTACTAAGAAGATTAAAACTAGAGATCACATTTTCGTTTATCGTGAGGTGGCTTCTAAATTTTGGCCTTTTGGGTTACTATCCGGGTTTGGCTGGCACTTGATGGTCTCTATTGGATGAATCCAAAGAATATTTACTCTTCTTGGTTTGAATTATCCCAATTATAAAAAATAAATCAAAAATAAGAAAAATGGTGGTTTTTGTTACTTGTGGGTCATTTGGAAAAACAGAAATGAGCTTGTTCACAATCATCAATATTCAAAGTCGCATCCTCCTTCTAAGATTATGGTTCAATTATTTCTCTTTGTTTATTAGTATATATGTCGTGGGTCGAGCAGATACAAAACCCTCTCTTATTTATTATTTATGTAATGCTTCATTTATCGTCATTTAGGTGTGTTAATTGGTTAGGAATTTCTAACATTTATGTGTGTTAATAAAAGTCCTTTCTTGCCCTTACAAATAGAGAATTATATCTTTTTTGAAAATCATACATTCACTTTTTGACGGCTTTCTTACGGTTTACAAGTTAAAAACGTTTTCTACAATAACTCTTTGCTCTCTCTTTCTCCATGTGTATATATCTCTCTCTATATATATTGTAAACATTAATGCCCTATAAATACCTACTCCCCATGATCATATTGAATGTGTAAATGCAAAGAGTGAGCATCTAATCTCCTTCTCTTTGTATGAGATTTTTTAAATTAGTTATTGATGAAAATGGGTGTGAAGTTGCTCCTTCTTCTTCTTCTTCATCTAGTCTCCATTATCGTTATCAATGGAGAATTAGCCGCACATAAGATGAATAATGTGAGTCGTTGCGATGTGTTCCAAGGGAGTTGGGTGTTGGACCGATCATATCCGCTCTATAACGCATCCCTCTGCCCTTTCGTTGGCAAAGAGTTCGACTGTCTTAAAAACAAAAGACCGGATCAACAATACCTCCATTATCGATGGCAACCCCATGGCCATGCATGCTCCTTATCAAGGTATACATCCACTACAATTAATGGGAGAGGGGATACATGTAAATAAACTTGTGGCTTAAATTAGTTCTTTTTAATTCTCAAATCAAATGTTCTCAAATGATTCTCTCCATATATATATATATATATATATATATATATATACACACATACATATATGAGTGAATTAAAACAGCATGAACACCGGCCTCATGATACAAAATCGTTGCAAATTTAATTTAATTGTTTTCTACGTATTCTATTTTTGTTTGTACCATCTATATGCTTATTTTTTAATGAGTCAATCACCAACTAGGACTAATTGTCATAAGTGATATTGATGATAATGAGAAACTAGCTAATTGAGAGGTCATTAGTTTGATCTTGAGCCTACAAGTTTTACCATCTGATCGTTCGTGGAGCTGGATTCTTTCTGGAATCGGCCCGACTGATGGTCTAACCGTATGACTTGGTTGAAGTTGAAAGCGGTTACAAAAGAAAAGAAGAAATTAATGAGTCAACACAATATATAAATTGTATTAAATTAACTTAAGTAATCAGTTAGTTTTACTATTTCATAAAAAAATACTATGTAAATGTTATTATTAAAAACAAATCAACGCATTTATACTATATTTTTGAACGTTTTTTTAACTACACATATTTATTATATATGTTGACAGAGAACCAGAGATAATTAATAAGGAGAAGGTATTAATTAATTACGTATTGTTCATTTTGATTTGATACCTTCTTAAGGTTAGATGTACGTCAAAATAAACTTATTTGCTTGCATCTCATAAGCAAATATGTACGTCATATATAGAAAGAATATATAATTAATTAAATTAAATAAAGGATCATCATATATATTGCAACACATTATATGCATATATTCAACACTACGTGATTACGTCTAGAGGTCATATAGAGGCCATACCAAGATGACGCATGACCTACTTGAATTTTAATTATACAAAAATGTTACCATGTAAAGTTTCTTTCAAAAATTCTTTTTAAATCAAACATTTAACGTGTAACACCCAACAAAATCTCATATCGACTGTAGAAATAGAAAATTTATTAGATTTATTATTCATAAACGTGTTTTGAAAACGTTAGTTGTGAATAAAAGAAGAAAATCAAAGTTACACCACCATTAAAGAAATATTGTACAATTCGTAGGAAATTTGTCAGAAACATAAAATATTGACAAAACTTCTTGTCGGTAATTACTAGCATTTAATTACGTCTCTTGAAGAGCTCCATTAGAAGAATACTGTATTGATATAAAGAGTTTGTAGTGTTATTGATAGCGTGATGGATAGATATCGAACTTGATCTATGTCAAGAACGATGAACCCTAACGTCAATTACCAACGTTAGTAAACCTAGGCCAAATACCGGCTCTAGAAAGCTTGGAAAATACCTCCAAACGAAATACTTTATTTCATTCAAATCAACCAACTAAAAAGAAATACATAAAGTGCTTAAATAGACTAATCAAAGAAAAGGAAACAAAGACCAACAAGGAAACTATTAAATAAGAATAAAACTATAAAAATAAAAGATATATAAAATATCCAACCCCATGGGAACGGGTCGGGCGGACGGGTCTCTAGATCTGCATCATTCTCCCCCTCTTCGAAAAACTCGTCCTCGAGTTTTAACACTCGATCAAAACCACCAGGATCAAATGGAACATTCACGTGTCTTCCTCTCAACACGGTCACGAGCAAGACTGTCACAACCAACTCTTTAAACTTATCTTCACATATTACTCGAGTTGGCTTTAATCGAACACTATTCTGCCCTGCGGGTCCTGTGTCTATTCGTTTACCGGGTCCTCCTCGATCCTTCTCTTTCTCCCACTCTTTGAAAAAGACTCGTCCTCGAGTCGTGAGATCGTCGAAGAGATCACCGCTAATTTTAAAACGGAAACCACTTTTAGCCAAAACAAAAGTACCATTAATCTTACCATAAAAACTATCTTCAAATTTTGCTTTATCTGTCATTAACGGTGTGTCAAACTGAAAGTGAGTAAGATTAATTTGCATGCAAGAATTTGATATCCAAAATACTTTTGATATCTCAAAATTGTCGCCCATTAAACCGATTTCTTTGGATATCCCAAAATAAATTTGAAACTTGAATTGTTTTGGATTCCCGAACAATAAAACGATTTCTTTGGATATTCCCAACTTTCGAAGCTTAAATCTTTTTGGATATACCATTTTGACTTCGACGGATATTTTCCAAGGACTTAAACCGCACCATAGATCAAAATTACACGACACCACGGGATGTGACGAAAGCTGTGGGACGGGTGGTGGCTGGGGTGTTTGTGGTTGCGGTCCGGTTGGCGGGTCGGGTTCTTGTGGTGGCGAGAAGGTTGGAGAACGGGGAGTGTGCGGTCGCGGAAAGATTGGTGGGTCACTAGACGGAGAGGCGGGTTTCGCTAGTTGCGCAGGTGGGGCAGATTGTGCGGCCGTAGTGGACTGCGAGGGCCGCACCGTCGGGAAAACAGTTGGCGGAAAACTACTCCACCCAAGAAACTCTTGAACCAACAAACATTCTTCGACGTCAGGCATCTCCCCGTCTTCATCGTACCTCGGTGACCCTTCATAAAACGGATGCAACTCGAGTTCACAGACTCGTTGTAATCTCTTGATTTCTTCTACATCTCGGGGGTCACGGTGATAGTCGTCGTTGCCTCCGGCGGCGAATCTACGTCGATGATCACGGTGGTTCCTCCGATCCATGGCTCTGATGCCACTTGATAGCGTGATGGATAGATAATCGAACTTGATCTATGTCAAGAACGATGAACCCTAACGTTAATTACCAACGTTAGTAAACCTAGGCCAAATACCGGCACTAGAAAGCTTGGAAAATACCTCCAAACAAAAATTCTTTATTCAATCAAAATCTTAACCATGAATAATGAAACACACCAATGTTTAAATAGGATAACAATAACTTGGAAAACAAGATACTAAACTAGGTTAAAATAAAGATAGTGGGCCAATCGAGTGCTTGAATACGGGCCTGCTCATAACCCGTATCATTCTCCCCTTCTTTTGAAAACTCGTCCTCGAGTTTTAACACATGATGAAACCCACGAGAGCCACCTGGATCGAATGGAAGATCCTCGCGTCCTCTCCTCAACGCCATCACGAAAAATACTTCTACGCCAAGTGTATCTTCACACATGGCTCGGGCTTGCTTCAAGCAAATAGAACGCGTACCGACGGGTCCCGGGTCTATAGGGTTGCCCGGTCCTCCCCCATCTTTCTCCATCTCCCCCTCTTCGAAAAAGACTCGTCCTCGAGTCTTGAGTACATCGAAGAGGTCATGGCTAATTTTAGAACGGGCACCACCTCCAAAATAAATGAAACATGGTAGATTATCTCTCCTTTCATCCAACTTAAATTCCAAAAGTTTGAAAATTGGGTTATTGAAATCTTTTGATTTAAATACCAAATTTAAAAATCCTTCACGAATTAAACTCCATAAATTGCTAACAAAAGTGAATTCAAAATTGAATCCCACTTTGAACACGCCAAATCTTTCGGAATATAAAAGATTATATGCATTCCTTCCAAAAATTAATGATCCCTTCCAAATAATAATAGTTATTCCACATTCAAATCCAAGATGTACGAGATATCCAAAAATCTCAGATTGGAAATTATAGGATTCGTTTTTTACTAGATTGGTATTATTAGACATCGCAGATCGCGGCATACCCGATGAAAGTTGCATGAAGGTTGGCAGGTGGAGTTTGGGCGGCGCGAGCGACGGAATGGTTGGTGCGGGTGGCGCGACTTGCACAAATGGCGACGGTTGCGTGGTTGGTGGGGAGTGCGTGCATGACGCAGATGTCACGGGGCGCACATGCGTGGAAGCAGGCGGCGAAAGAGTAACCGAACCTAGAAGTTTTTGGATCAACAAACATTCTTCTTTGTCTGGTTCAACTCCGTCTTCATCGTATTGTGGATAAGAGTGATGTTCCTCGTTGCCTCTGGCGGCGAATCTACGAGGTTGATCACAGTCCTCCACGTCTCGGGGATCTCGATGATGATCTTCGTTGCCTCCGGCGGCGAATCTACGTTGATGATCATGAAGATGCCTCCGATATTCGGCCATGGCTCTGATGCCAAATGATAGCGTGATGGATAAATATCGAACTTGATCTATGTCAAGAACGATGAACCCTAACGTCAATTACCAACGTTAGTAAACCTAGGCCATACACCGGCTCTAGAAAGCTTGGAAAATACCTGCAAACGAAATACTTTATTTCATTCAAATCAACCAACTAAAAAGAAATACATAAAGTGCTTAAATAGACTAATCAAAGAAAAGGAAACAAAGACCAACAAGGAAACTATTAAATAAGAATAAAACTATAAAAATAAAAGATATATAAAATATCCAACCCCATGGGAACGGCTCGGGCGGACGGGTCTCTAGATCTGCATCAGTTATCTTTATCTTCTTTACGCTTCATCATTGTTCTGTAATTCATTTAATCCTACAAACAAATAAGAGTATTTTGGTATTATATATTATTAATTTTGTTGCGACAGATTTGATGGTCCAAACTTTTTGGAGAAACTAAGGGGGAAGTCTATAATGTTTGTGGGAGACTCTTTAAGCAAAAACCACTGGTTGTCGTTGTTGTGCATGATTCATTCATCACTACCTTCTACACCATATCTTGTAAAAATCAGCGGGGCCAATGGTATAACCGCTTACACCTTTACGGTACGGATGTCATCGCATTATCGCACACTCTATCCCGATATTTAATTTGCTACAATTGTTTTTTTATTTTCTTATTTTTTATAATTGTGAAATGGAAATGTTTATGATCAACTTGTTGATTTGTAGGATTATGAAGTGAAAGTGATTTACCATCATAGCTTATATTTGGTTGATATTATCAAGGAAAAAATTGGGAGGGTGATGAAATTGGATTCGATTACAAGTGGCAAGCATTGGTTGGATATTGATTACCTCGTGTTTAACACGTGGCATTGGTGGACCCGCAGGGGCCCTACGCAACCGTATGTTTTATTCATGCTTACATATATACATATAAATATAAAAATAGTGTATTCGAGTCACGAGTCACGTCTAAAAACTCAATTAAACCTCAAGTGTCCAACTCACTTCGGTTAACCATGAATGAGTCTCATTTGAATTAACTCATGCTTCACTTGAGCTAGTAATAGCAATAACCTCTTTCTATTTTTATACTAAAAGTTATATTATCGTTTGACTTTTTAAATCTTAGACTTTTTAATCTTTATAAAAGTCAAACGGTTGTCTGAATATATCATAACAATTTGAAAAGATTACAAGACCGTATTAGTATTTTCAAACAATCGTTTATAGGTGGTAGTTGACCAGATTACAATATATCATTCCTATTTATAACTTTTTTTTATTTAATGGTAAATCTACTATTATACTAAACTACTTTCCAAACTAAATTACATAATGCTTTGAAATTCAAAACCTCCAACTAAAGCGCAAAAGCTTTCACCAATTAGGCTAGTCCAAGGGTGTTTTTGAGGACATGCAGGATAGCCGACCGTGCAGGGCATATGTTTTAGAGGGGCATAAGAAAAAGAATTCTTCATTATATATCATTGGAAAATTGGATTTAAATAATCCCAGGTTTTCTTTATTGGCAACTAATAATCTCACATTTAACATTGGCATCTGTTAGTCTCACATTTACACTTGTTTATTTCCAATGGTCCCTCCGTTAAAAAGTTTAACGGAGTTAACGGAAAATTAATAAAAAGTGACGTGGCTGGTGAAGGCCGCCAACGGCGACCTCCAAACCGGCGGAAAACGACTAAAACCCCAAAAACACATCCATTTTTTCACTTTAATGTCATGAAACGGAATATTTTTAACATGAAACAAAATATTTTTAACTTGATTAATGACATTAACGTGAAAGAATGGATGTGTTTCTGTGGTTTTAGTCTTTTTCCGGCGGTTTGGAGGTCGTCGGTGGCGGTCTTCACCAGTCACGTCACTTTTCATTAATTTTCCGTTAACTCCGTTAAACTTTTTAACGGAGGGACCATTGGAAATAAACAAGTGTAAATGTGGGACTAACAGATACCAATGTTAAATGTGAGATTATTAGTTTGCAATAAAGAAAACCTGGGATTATTTAAATCCAATTTTCCTCATTGGAAAATTGGATTTAAATATATAATGTCATTTAACATTTATTTTTATTATTTTAAAGTCAAAGTCATATTTAAAGTAATTATATGAGTAATTATATAAAATAATCACAGATCCAATAGATGAAAAAGGGATGAAACACATTTTTATAACAATTATCATTGATTTATATACAAAAATTTCTATATAAGAGCATATTTTTTAAACTTACACAGGACACCCGAAATCTCGAAGACTCCCCTGGTTAGTCCAAAGTAATATATGAATTGTCATATATATTATATATTATATATAATAAACATAGATAATAAGTGCTATTATAAATGATAAATGTTATAGTAATAATATTATATATGGTTATGTATTAAACACTATTATCGTCTTCCTCCATTAGCAGGTTTTTTCGGAAAACTCTATTTATTGTGGTGTGGATTGCAGGCAGGCCTATATTTCTTAGTTTTGATAGGACTCCTTACAAGCGTTGTTTCTATCTACTATTATCTAAAAATAATCAAGTTATTAATGACCGGACGAAAAATACTAACTAAAAACTTTGTGTCTTGTGTGTGTAACATTAATATCACAGGAGTATGATATGAATTGAACCAACTTATATATGGTTTATGTAGATTTGACTTTATACAAGATGGGGAGAAAATATATAAAGATATGGATCGACTTGTTGCTTTTGGCAAAGCCCTTGATACATGGGGTCGATGGGTTGATGACAACATCGATCCACATAAATCCAAGGTTTTCTTTCAAGGAATTTCACCTACTCATTACAAGTAAGTTTATTAATCGATCTTCAATGAACTAATTTGTAAAGATTATTATAAATATATCCTGCGTACTTATTTGTAAACAATGTATATAATCAATATTTTTTTTTTACAATTATACATAATCAGATATTTAATTATTGTTTATTTCATCATGATATCGTGTTCTTATATTTTACATGACAGTGGTACCAACTGGGGAGAACCGAAGGCACAAGCCTGCATGGGGCAGAAAGTACCGGTTCCCGGCTCCACTTATCCGGGAACATCTCCGGCGTCATTGGCGGTTCTCAAGAAGGAGTTGAAAACCGTCAAGAAACCGGTGACTCTGCTCGACATAACCAACCTATCATTGTTACGAAAAGACGGGCATCCATCGAAATACGGGCTTGGCAAGAAGATGTCCGGGAGAGATTGCAGCCATTGGTGTCTCGCTGGAGTTCCTGATACTTGGAATATTTTGCTTTACAATCTTATGTTCTCAAAAGACCAACTATAATTGCTAATTTAATTGTCTGTTGGTTGTTATATAGAAAAAAAAATATAGAAGTCTCATTGCAGAATTTAAACTCACAACTATTTTTGATTCAAAAGAGTGAAAGATATAAATTTATCATGTGAAATGATCGCCTTAGAAACTATGCACATCCAAAATTACGTGTACACAAGCATAACGCGCCCCCGTGTGTTGCGGCAGTCTCAGTTTATTTTCTAAATACGCGCTTCGTTTATTTTCTAATGGTATATTGTGATTGATATCTGATATGAGTTTGACAAATTATAAGTTTTTTTATAAAGTTGACATTCACATTAAAAATAATGTTCTTTTACTATATTTTAGTATAGTTTGGAAATGTCCATTGTACAATCAGCATTATCTAACACGCTTTAATTTATTCGAACGTTTCTCTATTTATAAGTTATACACTTTTTAAGAAATTCAGTGTTTCAAAATCCAAAATTGTATATATATACAATTGAAAACATAACCTATGTTTTCGTGCCATTCATATTTCAATTGATAATTAAAACGGAGCCCCGACCCACCCGACCATTAATCAAACTCAGCTCCCCAATTTTGACCATTCAATACAAATTTGTTTCCTTTTTCATTTTGGAGACTAAAAGTCTCTGCTCTCTCTCTCTCTCTATACAAAGCTTTCTCTATCTCCGCTTTATCTCTTATAAACAGAATCCACCGATCCGAGGTTCTCCACCATCGAAAGGGGTGCTGCTCCGTCTATGATGGCGGCGGCGACGTCCGGTTTCCGTCGTTTCTGACAAGATCTGGTGGCGTCACCGGCCGACGTTGATGTAGCAACCACAGGTTGCTGCTCCGTCTCTTATGTCGGTGTCCACATCTGGGTTGCGTCATTTCTGACAAGATCCGGTGGCATCGCCCTGCCGACGCTGATTTAGTTAGCTACCGTTTTCGGCGCCGTTCTGTGACCGTCGGAGGTTGGCGCTGGCTAATCGCCATGCCTATATTTAAGTTAACTATCGGTTGGATCTTCGAGCGACACCATCGACCACAAATGGCTTCCGTAGCTACCTCCATCCGGACCTTGGGGCGTTGATGCGGCCGTCATTTGTGTGGTTGCTCCGCTTCCACTGCTGTCTCCGAATGTGGTGGCGTTTGACGGCGGCTAATCGATTTTGTGGCTAGGGTTTCTAGCCTGGAATTGTTCTCCGATGGTTTTTGCTCTCTTTGGATTGCGATGGTTGTTTTAGTAGGAGTTGAACTGCCTTTACGGCAATGATGAAATCTCTAATTTGTGGTCCATTTTGGTTGTGATGAACCTTTAGGTGCTGAGCCACCTTGAGCCTAAACGGCTTTCTATGTTGGTTTTTCTAATGGGGATGGAAGTGCTTAGGACTAAAACCCAAATGTTTGACGACTCGGTTTCTGTGTGGCTTTATATCGATCACTCAATTGCAATATATGGTGACGATTGTTTGTGGCTTTTAAGTTTTAAGGCTTGCGTTGTTGAGGCTATTCTGAACTGTTATGGTTGTGATGACTTATTTATTCTTCTCTGTTCTTGGCAGCTATGGTTGTGGTGAGCAGGAGGCGTGCTTTATCGCAGCCCTCATCATGATCGGTGTCAATGATATATGATGAGTAACTTAAATTTGAGCCTCATATGTTATATGTTTTGTTTTCGATTTTGAAAATGCTTGGTTTTGAAGTTTTTTTTTGTTGTTGGGTATCTTTACGTTTTTGTTGATGCTTCAAATTTCTTGATTTTTCAGTGATTTAGGGTTAACTCAACTTTTATTCACAGAAAAGTGATATTTGATATTTTAGAAGAAAAAATTTGATTTTCAAGCTTTGGATACGGTACTTAACTATTTAAAGTTTTGTTTATCTTAATCGAAAACTTAAGTGTCTCTTTATTAGTTTCATAATTGCATACAGTATGGGAGTACAAAGTTGGAGAAAAAGTGTATTTCATAAATCATAATTTGCTATCATTCGTTTATGACAAAATCAGATGATAATGAAAATGTTCGATGTTAGATGCACTTTTCTATTCATGATTTTTGTCAAATTAGTCTTTATTGTTGGAATTTTCTCTTAATTTTTAATACCCTTTTTTAATTACCATGTACGAACATAATTTACCGTTTTCATATTCTTGATTATTGGTGGTTTATCCTACTGTATTTCGTACCTTCTCATCTACTGATTATATTCTAGATGTTTCTTTATATGTTTTACAACAAATAACATTGAAGAGCTTATGTGGAAGGAAACAAATACTATGGAGCAAATGCAACTATAAACATTTAGAAACCAAAAATACAACAGTCAATTGAGTTTAGCCTAGAAAAAAGACATGTAAAAAATTCAAGAACTTGGTAAAAATAAAACTATTGATAAAATAGACATGCAAAAAAATTATGAGTTACACCACAAGATTTGGTAAAACTTAAAACTATTGATAAAGTTAGTTAAATAAATAAGAATTTAGATACATGGTAAATTTGGTATTTTCATTGTAATTATACAAAAGATGATGGAAATAATTTTTAAACGCGTTATGTCTATATAAACAACTTTATTACTTACGAATAACTTAAATAACTTTTGATTATACTCCTCATATCACTCGCGTGTTCCCGTAGCAACGCGCGGGTCGTATTATTCATTACAATTAAAAAAAACTACAGATTTATTTTCTGATTCATAGAAATCAATAATTGGTGTTTACTACTCTTTAAGACAATTAGAATATATGTATCATGTTAATTGAAAAAAAAATTGGTTAACAATATAAATGAAAAGCAGGACACGATATATGATTAAAAAAAACTACTATGAACACCGAAGAAAAAAATTTATAAATTGATGTGAAAATAACACACGACCCGCGGCGAAGCGCGGGTCAATTTACTATTCGATATATGGCGAAAAAATTACAAAACTTGATTCAGCATACTGGTAAGAGTATTGGTTTTGAACTCGACCCGGCTGATGCCCCGAGTTCGAATCTCAGGAAATGAATGTTTTTTCTTCTATATTTTTCCGGATTTTTGTTTAGTTAAAAATTTAACAAAAAAATGATTCAGCGTTGTTGTAAAGGGTCTAGAATTTGAGCATGACCTGGCTGATGTCCCAAGTTCGAATGAGGGGAAACAAATATCTTTTGCCTTCTTATTTTTCCGGAATTATGTTAGGATAAATATAATGTTAGGCACAAAAATAAATAAACGTCAATCCAACACAGTGATAAAGAACTAAGATGATAATCCGCTTTGTCCTCCCGTCACTTCCCATATGAGCAAAACTATACCCACACATCATTCGATACAACCCTTTTTATTACTGTTCATCATATATTACATTCTAAACACCCATCCATTTGTATCTACACAAGTGGAGGAGAATAATACTAATGGTAGAATGATATAAAGTGTTAGTTTTACATATTCACTTTTAACATCTCTCATTCATGATATACCCGATTAACCGTAGCAACGCGCGGTTGATCTCTAGTTGTTAATAAAACCAAAACATATGCTCATGCATAAGAAGAAAGATAGGAATCTTTACTCCTAATAAAGCACTAAAATGGGTGTCACATGTCTCATTTCTAGGATGTCCACATAAGCATTGACACATGTCAAAACTACATTCAAACATTAATTTATTAGATTATCATTTAAATATAATTACCAATTTAATCAAAACTAAATTATCATTCAAAGAAAGTTGACAAACTTAATGTAAATTTGATAAATTTACTCAATAATTTGATTATTTTAAGAAAACTAATCAATGAACTCAACCCGTGTAAGTAAAAAAAACTAATCAACAATTTGTCAAACATAATAAATTGGATTATTTTAACCGTGTTTTTTATTTTTTATATGCATCTAATACTATGAACTCAACCCGTGTAATATACGGGTTACTAACCTAGTATACAATGTAACGCTTAGAAAGTGGAGAGAACCCAAATAAAGTTATCGCAGCCAACATTCTCCAAAAACATAATGAAGAATAAGTAAAAATACAACATACTTGAAAGTTAATATAGTCGATAGTTAAGGATTACGATGTTAACCCCAAAGAAAGTCATCACAGCCTCCAAAAACGTTAACCCAAGGCTTAGATCCGAGCAAGATCATCAAAGCTATAAGGCTCAGATCCAACAGAGGCTAAGATTGGGGCAATAGCTGTGTTAGATCAAAGACCCATACCTTGTCGCTACCACGACAATCAAAGCCCAAGATTCAGAAGGTTTATCACAACCAACGGTAGCAAATCTCGATAAAAAATCCAAACTACAACTGTCAGTCTCTTGTTAAATATAATCACAACTAATGATAGCCAAATGTAAGTAAGCAACCTCCACATTCAATTTTAATCGGCCCAGGGCATACATATTCTTGTGTGAAAAACCAAAATTTATTTTAAGTTTGTAGGGAGTTAGTTTACTTGTTATTCAAATAATTAATATATAATTATAATAATAAGGATATATACTAATGGAAAAGGGTGTAATAATGTCGTGTTCAAAATAAACAAATATTACTTACATGTGAATTGATTCGAATCATAATCTTAAAACAAGTCTTCAATGTTAATATATTTGTATAAGAGCCGAGAAAGTTAAAGACTCACTTTATTTCAATACGGTATAGTAATTTTTTTATTTACTATTCAAGCTCCGTATATAAGTCTACCAATAAAACTTGTCGAGCCACCGGGTATGCATTAATCAGACTGAACCTATGATTATGGATTGCGTCCCACTTAAGTACACCCATACACGTTTTCAACAATAGTCAGAAACAAAGTAAGGCCGAATTTGTTTTCTCCAACAAAAATAACTGGGTCAGAAAATGCTAAGCGAGTTAGCCACAAATTTGTGCTTGGGTCAGTAGTGATTGCTTACCGAGTCAGCCACAATTTTGACGCAACCAAATGCTATAACCACTGAGTGAGTCAGTATTCAAAGGTGATTGGACTGAATCAACAACTATCAAACAACCCTAAAGAATCAAGTTAATAGAATGGACTAACCGATTCTTATAAACATTAATATTCTCTAGGGATGATGAATGACCAAAAAAATATATATATCAAATCATTTTTTCATCAAAACAAGAAAGTTATTTATGACAAAAGTTAGTTATATGACTTATATCTATATATTTGTTTTAAAAAAAATGAGGAAACAAAAAACTCACCTTCCAACCACTCCAACCACTCACAAAAGCCCTCCCATGTCTTGTTTTCATGATGTTGAAAATGAGTGTGAGAACTGTGTGTTTTCTTCTTGTGTATGTATTGACTCTTGAAGGTGGTGGCGGTGTTACTGCAGATGAAAAAAGATGCGATTTTTTCAAAGGCAGGTGGGTATGGGACAAATCTGGTTCATACCCGATGTATAACGGGTTAGAATGCCCGTTTATAAACCCGGGTCTGAACTGCCAGAAAAACGGTAGACCCGATAACATGTACCTCAACTTCAGGTGGCAGCCTCACGGTTGTTCGCTTTCAAGGTTCGTTTTTTTCTTTTTTTTTCAACTGTTAATGATGCATTGATGCATACATTTGTAACTAACCAAATGTCTGAAATTAACTGTAATAAAATGTTTAATTGATTAGATTTAATGGTGAGGATTTTCTGAGAAGAAACACAGGGAAGAAGATCATGTTTGTGGGGGACTCGTTGAGTTATAACCAGTGGCAATCGCTAGGATGCTTGCTTTATAGCCGTGCTAGGCTATATAGTCTCCGTTTAACTCATCAAGGATCATTTTCAACTATTTTCTTTGATGTGAGTCTTCGTTTTCAAACATCAAAATGCAACATGATTTGTAAAAAAAATGTTGCACTAATTTAATCCTACTGTTTTATTTCAAGTATTGTTTATATTATTGTTGGCATGAAGTGCTTTTTCTTAGGTAAATATTGAATTACATTAGGAGTGTATTCTCCTATTATAAATTAGGTAGCTTGATGATTAAGTTTTAGTTTTAGTATAAATAGGATTTAGGGTCTTTGTATTTTGGGTGTTTTTTCTTCATAATATTCAAGAATCTTGAGACTAGTAGTTTATAGAATTCTTAGGTTTATTTTTTTTCCAGGCTAATTTCGTAAAAAAAAAAACAAGAATTGTAACTTTTGTAGTTTCTTGATCTAAAATGTTGGGTTTCTGTGATTGAAGGAGCATGAAGTATCGATAATGTATTTGAAAAACGGGTTTCTTGTAGACCTAGTGACTGATGAGAAGGGGCGCGTTCTAAGGTTGGATTCGATCAGTAGAGGAAGATTATGGGAACAAGCTGATATTTTGATCTTCAACAGCTATCATTGGTGGATTCATGGTGGACCGCTTAAATCGTATGACTTGTAGCTAAATCTCAGCTGTAGAGGGTGGCTAATTGTCACCCAGATTACGTTTTATCTTTTAACGGGTCAAATGGGTTAAAGAAAATTTGCTTAAAATGAAAAAGTCAAATGAGTCGAACCGGTCAAAACGGGTCAAAAACCACCCAAGTGAGTTTTAATGCATAAACATCCTAATGTTCACATTTTTTTAACAAAAAGTGTTCGTGGAAAAAACCAACCCGACCCGCTGACCCATTTAGCCACCTTTATCTTTAATGGGTCAAACGGGTAGAAGAAAATTAACTTAAAACTGAAAAAGTCAAATGAATTTAACGGGTCAAAAACCACCCAAGTGAGTTTTAATGCATAAACTTCCTAAAGTTGACATTTTTAACAAAAAGTGTTCGGGGAAAAACCAACCCGACCGGCCGACCCATTTAGCCACTCCATCTTTAATGGGTCAAACGGGTAGAAGAAAATTAGCTTAAAACTGAAAAAGTCAAATGAGTTGAACGGGTCAAAAACCACCCAAGTGAGTTTTTTAGCATAAACATCCTAAAGTTCACATTTTTTAACAAAAAGTGTCTTGGGAAAAACCCAACCCGACCCATCAACCCATTTAGCCACCTCTACGCAATAGCAGTGGTTTGTTAAACATGTTTATAAATTATAAACTAGTGCTTTTGGTTGCAGATGGGATTATTATCAGGTTGGTGAAAGGCTATACCAAGACATGGCTCTTATGGACGCTTACAGGATCGCAATGACGACATGGGCTAGATGGGTCGACTCGAACATTAATCCTGCAAAGACCAAAGTCTTTTTTCAAGGGATATCTGCTGTTCATTATGAGTTAAGTTCTGTCCATACTAAACACCAGAATTCCATGCTTAAGTTCTAACTTAGTTCTATTTTGTGGTAACAGAGGCAATGATTGGGGGGCGCGAAGTCTTGAGACGTGTAACGGGCAAACCGAACCTATACTAGGATCCAATTATCCAGGGAAAAGATATGTAGCAGAACAAGTGGTGAAAGATGTGATTTCAGAAATGAAAAATCCGGCTTATTTACTGGATATAACTTTGCTTACACAATTGAGGAGAGATGGGCACCCATCAAAATATGTTGGTGGAGCATTGGATTGTAGTCATTGGTGTCTAGCTGGTGTTCCTGATACCTGGAATCAAATCTTGTACACAATTTTGCTCAAGGATTAGCTTTTTTTGGGGGGGTTATCAAAATAAATATAAGCTCAATTTCATTAGATTGATTAATATGTTCTAGATTATAGTGGTCTTGTACAACATTAACTTTGTAGAATGGGGAAATGATGACTTGAGTATGTCTCTTTGTTCTTTTGTTACAACCTAACCTATCTTTTTTATAAAAAAATCTTAGATTTTTAAGGATAAATCTGTATAAAACTCACTTTGTAGAATATGAACATCCAAACCGTTTTGTGGGTCACACCACTTAACCATAAGGATGCCCATTTGAGGATCATTAGAACAAATCTAGCTTTTATTTTGTGTTGTGTGAGAGTCTGCGTTTTCTGGGTCCTTTTCCATGACTCATAATTCCAATCTTCTCCAAGCAGCTCTAAATAGTTGCATCCTTGAAAATTAAGTTTACTCGGCTTAGTTCCTTTCACAATTTCATCCGGTTTTGGATCTTTGATTCCAAAAAAATAATAAACATGATCAGCAATTACCAATGGGTTGATTTTGAAAGAGTGAAGCCTAAGGAATCGAGTTCATGGCAGATTGCGTAACAAAGAACGAGGGTTGGGTGGGTTGATCTAATTTTGTAAATTAGGGTAAAAGGTAAAGGGATAAAAGGGTAGATATGTGCCCTTTTTTTAATTTCTTTTAAAAATTCTGCCATGTCGGTTGCCACGTAGGAAATTAATTAACGGAGTTGAGTAAATTTAACCGGGGGGGGGGGGGAGTGCTGAAAGAAAATATGATGACAGTTCGTGGTGACAGATGAAAAGAACGAAATTAGAAATATTATCAACCAATACGTGATAGTTGTGATTAATCATTTAGAATTTAAAAAAACCCAGAAAATCAATAAAATTCAAAAACCATCAAAATCATCCGATACGACATCTACTTCGTCAACCGAAGCGGGTATACAAAAAAATGCTAAAAAATTGTATCATTTGTCAGTTTTATATATCATAATCTTTCGACTTCTTCTCCTCCTTCCCTACCCTTTCTACTGGGGCCATTTTCCCAAAAACCTCGTTTTCTTCTCAGATCCGACATAGAAAAAATGCTCGCTTTTCCAGCCCCATCCGATCATGGAACCTCTCTTTGCAAAACGAAAGTCTCTCCTTGCTTACAAAGGCTTCCTTTCAAACCCCATTCATCAAGACATCTCAACTACAACCACACAACCTCACTCGCCGCAAAAATCACCTCGTCTCACAAAACAAATCTAACATGGCACTGCAGAAGCAAGACCCGCTATTTTCTGCCTCCATCTCTCTGCGGCAATACGTCGAACACCTTAAGTGCTAGCGACGATAGCGGCAGTAGCAGTGGCAGGAGTTTGAGGGGTTTGGTGGAGGCAGTTGGGGAGGGAATATCAACGGCGTTTCCGATTTGGGTGGCGTTAGGTTGCTTTTTGGGACTCGTGAGGCCGGATTCGTACAATTGGGTCCAACCCAAATGGACCATGATGGGCATTACCTTCACCATGCTTGGGATGGGGATGACTCTCACGTTTGATGATCTAAAAGGGGCGTTAGCTATGCCTAAAGAGTTGTTGACGGGTTTCTGCCTTCAGTACTCGGTTAGTTGGCCCTAAAAACTTTTATGCTCTTTGATTTGTTATGCATTTTGTTAATTCTAGCAGCAGGGCAAACAATTTAATGATTGTGTCATTGGTTCCTGATACTGAAATAGTTAAATTAAAGATTTTGATAGTGTATGGTTATTAATCTTGATTATGTTGGAATCTTGTTATCCTCTGCTAGTCTTGACCAAATGAAAATACTTGCATTTTGGGTTTTAAAAAGCGTGCCTAGACGGATGCAAGAGGCCAGGGTGCTCTAGTGAGGCGCCTGCGACACAATAGGGCAGGTGAGGCGTGTTTTTCCTCCTAGAGGCTAAGGGTGCGTTTGGTTATGAAAAACGTTTTTAAGTTTTCCATTTTCAGTTTTCTAGAAAATTAAATAGGTTTTTCATGTCTAGAAAACACATGGAAATTTTTGAAAACGCGTTCTAAACCAAAAGATGGGTTTTTCATTTTTCAAAATAGAAAACTAGAAATCGAAAACGGAAAATAGAAAACAAAAAAAAAGTGTTTCCTAATTTTAGTTTAAAAGTTAGAAAACGTTAGAAAACAACGTTTTCTTAGAAAACGTTTTCCTGGAAAAATTTTCTGGAAAACTACAATTTAAACGCGTTTTCTGTTTTCCATGTTTTCTTAGAAAACAGAAATGGAAAACACGGTGTGTTTTCCACAACCAAACGCACCCTAAGGGTTCGAATCTGTGATGGAAAATGGGGTACATTCATAAGTAGGATTAGATGGGTGTGTATTTCTGTCACTCTAAAAAGAAGTACAAAAAAGGGCATGAGGCGCAGTCTTGAGGCATGCTTTTAGTACAGGGGATGGATTTGTGCGTCATAATTCTGTACATGTAGCTTTACAGGTTGTACATATAGGTTATCTAGATATATAGAAAATTGCGCCTTGCGTATGATAAGTGGTGCCATTAGGCACTTTGGGCCTAGTACACGGGCGGACCTGCTGTAGTGGGAGGGTAGCGCCTGCTACCCCTGAACTTGCACCGCGTAGTAGAATTTGTTATTTTTTATTTTTTATGTATTTCGTTACCCTTGAAACGATTTTTACGTTACCCCTCGAATTTTTTTATGGTTTTTTATTTAAATCCCGACATGAAAATGTGATCAAAAGCCCGTTACTTAATTAAAACCGAACAACTGACAAGTTTGTGCAATTTAAAAATAGAAGTTATAAGTTTAGGGGGTATATTGAAAATTTATAAAACAAACGTTAAAGTAAATATGTTGGGACTTGGGAGAAAAAATTAAAAAAAAAACAGACCATCAATTCCTCTCACAGAACGATGTTCTGTGCTCCCCCCCCCCCCCCTTTCGTCCTCCATCGTCTGCCGACTGCCATCGGCGTTCGGCCGCTATCGGCCCTGCTGCCCGTGTGCTCCACTTGTAAATCATCTCGTATTCTCCTTTATGTTCTCTTATTTTAGGATTTAGGGTTTAATTAGGAACAAATTTTATGTCAAATTGTGTTAGGATTTAGGAACTATCAACTATGTGAAATTGTTTTAGGGTTAATAACAAGTTGAAATTGTTTTAGATTCCTAATTTCATATTGTTTTCTTATAGAATTTTTTAGGTTTTATCTAGAAAGATGAAACCACAACCTAAGCATAAACAATCTCTTATTAGCAATTTGTTTAAAAGAAAAGCCCCTCAACATGATGAAATTTGTCCAACTCCAAGTCCAAATATTGATACTCATGGTATGCAAGAGGAGGATAATCAGTGGCGGATTTAGACTAAAAGATCAGGGGTAAGGTTCAGACTTTTTTTTTTAACTATAGTTCATACAATGTAAAATTAAACAAATACCTAATAGATGTCTTCTCTTCGAATTTTGAAAGCTTGAAATCGACCCATTACATCCCCTTCTTTTACTTTAAGAAGAGTTTCTTTTTCGACCGCACAAATGAGAGTGTTGTTCAAATACTCTTCAACCATTCGATTGCGTAAATCCGTCTTGATAAGCTTCATTTTTTAAAAGCATCTTTCAACGGTTGCTGTTGCAACCGTTAAAACCAATGCTAGCTTCAATACCTGATAAACCAAAGGAAATGTATTATGTTTTCCGGTTTCCACCATTACATGAGCAAGGTCACACATTCCATCCAAATTTTTAAATCTATCATCTTCCTTAAAGGTGTGATTAAAGATCGTAAGATCACCCAAAAGACAACCTCCTTCGCTACTAAAATCATTCGGATACATCTTAGAAAATGCCACTATCTTAGATGCGTCAAACTTAGAAAACGAATCACAAGGATTTAAACCGGACATATTTTCTATCAAACTAGTTGACACCTGGTTGAATCGACTTCCAAGTTCTGAAATTTGCATATCCAAAACCGTATTAAAGACTTCAACTTCAATATTATGTCGATTAGTAATGACATTCTTTCGGTTTCTTTGATTGCCATAACTTTTCATCATATGTAACATCTCAATGTTGTTTTTTTTCACAAAAGGATGTGACTTTTGCTAACATATCATCAAACCCCTTTTGTCAAAAATTATTCAATGCTCGTCTTGTCCAGTTTATCAACTTAGCCGCTTCTAACAAGTCTTGACTCTTTTTTTGAAGAGGTTTTGATAGAGCATTTGTGAGACTTTAGATATCATCCAACAAGTGTATATAAAACACAAATTCAAGTTCCTTAAAATTTGATAGAATACCTCTTGCATTAGATCGTTGTTGAATGCTTTCTCCATCTTTTTTAATAAAAGCAAGTATGTCAACAACTTCCAGAAATAGTTTATTCAAACTTGTGATTGTTCTATGATGAGAACCCCATTATGTATCTCCGGCTCGTGCAAGCGAAACCTCTTGGTTTAATCCTTTTCCAGTCTTAATTTCACCATCGTGTATTTCTTTTGTATTTCTTTTTTCCCCATCGTGTATCTGTAACAAGCTGGGCATGATCAATATGCTCAAGCTTGAGGAGGAGTGTTAGAAGATATCAGATTGTTGTCCCTTCTAGAACATCTGAAGTTACTAACCCACTTGTAGATAAGTGGTTGGGGAGTTCCATTTATGTATATAGGTGAAACAATAGAAATATATTTATGTTATATATACCCTATATGTGTAAGTGAAAAGGATCAAGGAAATAGAAAACCAGTTACACAATCTCTTTGTTCCTTTCTATTTCAGTTTGATGACTATTTACATGGTATCAGAACCACATCTCAATCCAGTTCCAGTTCCTGAATCTGATCCCAACTCCAGTTTAGTTCCTCAAGTCCTGTTTTGTTTATCAGAACTATCTCTGCTCCCCATCAAAATCTTTTTTCGAGCCACCATCAAGTCTCACCACCACCACCATTGATCTCGCCGCCTCCCCAATTACAAAACCCATGAAGCTCGCCGCCGGAATCATCTCCACGCGCTGCCCGTCATCACCACCGCCGCAGGCCCATGCGCCGATGCGTGAGTGAGCGTGGCCGGTCAGAATTTTGCCAGATTCATCATGTCGTCGTCGCCGAACGTGCTGGTTCCATCTGGAACATCAATATTGGGTATATATCAGTGTTGCAAAAATCAGCCTAGGCGGCGATTAATCGGTAGTCGGTACTTTCTCTTGGAATTTTTAGCTAGTCGGTCAATTAATCGGTGGAATAGTTAGGCGGTAAAAGTCGGTAAAAATCGGTCAAAACGGTCAAAAATCGGTCAAAAATCAGTCAAAATTAGAAAAAATCGGCTAAGTTGATAAACTGGACAAGACGAGCATTGAATAATCTTAGACAAAAAGGGTTTGATGATATGTTAGCAAAAGTCACATCCTTTTGTGAGAAAAACAACATTGAGATGTTAGATATGACGGAAAGTTATGGCAATCAAAGAAACTGAAAGAATGTCATTACTAATCGACATAATTTTGAAGTTAAAGTTTTTAATACGGTTTTGGATATGCAAATTTTAAAACTTGGAAGTCGATTCAACGAGGTGTCAATTAGTTTGATAGAAAATATGTCTGGTTTAAATCCTTGTGATTTGTTTTCTAAGTTTGACGCATCTAAGATAGTGGCATTTCCTGAGATGTATCCGAATGATTTTAGTAGCGAAAAAGGAGGTTGTCTTTTGGGTGATCTTACGATCTTTAATCACACCTTTAAGGAAGATGATAGATTTGAAAATTTTGATGGAATGTGTGACCTTGCTCGTGTAATGGTGGAAACCGGAAAACATAATACATTTTCTTTGGTTTATCGGGTATTGAAGCTAACATTGGTTTTACCGGTTGCTATTGAAAGATGCTTTTAAAAAATGAAGCTTATCAAGACGGATTTACGCAATCGAATCGGTGAGGAGTATTTGAACAACGCTCTCATTTGTGTGGCCGAAAAAGAAATTTTCTTAAAGTAAAAGAAGAGGAGGTAATGCCTCGGTTTCAAGCTTTCAAAAACTGAAGAGGAGATATCTATTATGTATGTGTTTAATTTTACTTTGTATGAATTATGGTTAAAAAAAAAAATTGAACGTTACCCCTGAACTTTTAGTCTAGATGCGCCACTCGCCTAGTATCTTGGCTTGAGACCCTATCCCCTCGGTGCGCCTTGTGCTTTTCAAAACCAAGCTTGCATCAGAAGAACATGGGGGCATGGGACTTTTGTTGATTTTTTAATTCATTTAAGCAGGATACAGAATAAGCTAATGAAGTGTGACATATTTGATACATGCAGATAATAGTCTATATGAAATGTGGTGCCTTTTGAAGCTTGTTCAAAGTTTTCATATATTTAATTTTTCCTGTTTTACTGCTTTGTAAAGACGAATAATATATGAAGTTTCACTGTTTTGTGACCGTATGTATGTTTAACACGGGTAAGCTTGTAAAGACAAATGCGGATTTTGGTAGTATTTTCTTAAATTCCTGAATAACTTAATTGTTGTGTTCTTGGCTTCTTGCAGATAATGCCATTATCAGGGCTTTTTATCAGTAAAATTTTAAATTTGCCCTCATATTATGCTGCGGGTTTGATATTGGTTGGCTGCTGCCCCGGGGGTGACTACACTCTTCTACTTCTCTTTCTATTTGATCTTTAATTATACTTTGGCACATGTAGATTATTATTATACACTCATCCTCATTCAGTCAATAAAATTTCAATTATTAATTTTAGGAACCGCAAGTAACATTGTGACTTACATTGCAAGGTATGTAACTTTATATAATGATATGGCTAAATAGCCTGATTACTTTCCAGCAGTAACTCATCTTTTGGTATTTTTCCAGGGGAAATGTCGCCCTATCGGTATTAATGACTGCTGCAAGCACTGTTTCAGCTGTGGTTGGTACATAACCATTGTTTTTTATATAATTTTATAAACTAAATTTGCACAAAACAGAAATCATATATGAGATTTTCTTAAAATCAGATTATGACTCCGTTCCTCACTGCCAAGTTAGCGGGTCAATATGTTGCAGTAGATGCACGTGGACTCCTTATATCCACACTGCAGGTGATGCTTTTTTTAAAATTATAATTTCCAATGATGATAATATGTATAGAAGTAATTTTACATTTGAAATTTGTTAATTTGAAAAGGTTGTGCTGCTTCCTGTGTTGGTGGGTGCATTTATGAACCAATACTTTAAAGGGGTTGTGAAATTTGTATCTCCATTGATGCCACCAATTGCGGTAGCAACAGTAGCTGTACTTTGTGGAAATGCAATTGCTCAAAGCTCTACTGCAATTCTTATGTCTGGTCAACAAGTGGTTCTTGCTGCAGTTCTCCTTCATATGTCTGGATTTTTTTTCGGATATTTTGTTTCAAGAATTCTTGGGGTTGATGCATCTTCTTCAAGAACAATATCTATCGAGGTTGGAATGCAGGTGAGCAACTATTAACTATCTATAATATTTGTTAAAAACGTAATGTCTAACCATATCCGCTTTAGGTGGCAATTTCTGACCCTTTTATTTGTTAATGAGCCTGAGTTTGGGGTTGTGTTTTATCTCAAGCAAGCTAATAAACATTTTCTTAGCTAAAAGGTCAAGCAGGATGAAAGTCACCTGACGTCTATTTTTATTGCATGCAATCTCTTAAATTGTTTCAGCTGAAGAGTTTAAATTATATTGTCTTAATAATATTCTGTCTATACTCATGATTGATGCATTTAATATACAAAAAAAAATTAAAAAAAAAAACAGAAAATGTACAAAAAAGTGGTAGCAGGCCAACCCCGCCTGACCTGCTTTGAGTGGCGCGTGCTAAAATACGACCCGTTTTGACATGTCACCCAACCTCCCATCTTGTGACCTATTTATTACTAGATGGCCATTTACAAATATGGTTGTAACAGACATAGTATCAACGGGTTGACCATTTTTCAAGCTTCAAGATTGATAAAAGAACTCCTTTTCTATGGATTTGAAATGAGTGTGTTTTTTTTTCTTTTTCTTTTTCAGAACTCAGTTCTTGGTGTAGTTCTTGCCACACAACACTTTGGAAACCCTTTGACTGCAGTACCATGTGCGGTTTCTAGTGTTTGTCACTCAATTCTTGGGAGCGCGCTAGCAGGAATATGGAGAAGAATGAAACCTGAAACTCAGGAAGTGAAACATGACCCATAAATTGAATCTTTGTTGTATAAACTTGTCTGTTTTTGGAAGTCACTTTCTCTAACTTCTTGTATTTCGATTCGGTTACTGCGGTTGAAAGTTTTGTTTTGTTGTATAAACTGGTCTGTTTTCAAACTTTTCCTACATGAAGTTGTGTTCTAATTTTGTCTAGGCGTGCAAGTAGCATGACGCAAGCTGTAGAGTTGTATATAGTTATAAAAATGTATGTCATGCTTTTATGGTTGTAAATAAGATGAGAAAGGTTGATATTCTTTTTATTGTAATGCATGTTGAAAAATAGAGGTGATAAAAAATAGGTTTTGTATTATTTATGTTTGTATTTGTTTCCTTTTCGGTATTAGTTTTGGTGTATATGTTGAAGTAGCTGGGAGCCTTGGATACAAGTTCATGGATGAAAAAGATTACCTTGCGTGTTTGATATCTTTTTCTTAGAGTGCCTCATGCTTTTTACAATATAGAAATAAAAAATGTTGCAATATAGAAAAATAAGGTGTGTCTCGCAACGCTAACATAATCTTTTTTTATAAATTGTCCTAATCAGCATGGCACATCAGGTTTTTATCAATCCTTCTCACAAATAGTTTTTAGCTCTAACGTTAAAAATGATCCTCCTTCCTGTATGAACACCATAATTTAACATTTAAGGGGGGAGGGGCATCATTTGGAAATGATTTTGATAAGGCTACTTGTAATGATTTTACCAACTCAGTGTCACATCAGCACCCCTCACTCCCCTCACTTTCACTCATAATACCTTCATTTCACCATTCACTAGGGGTGTTCAAAAATATCCGAGTCCGAATCCGTATCCGAATTATCCGAAATTCCGTATCCGAATTATCCGAAAATTTCGGATATCCGGAATTTCGGATATCCGAAAATTCGGACTTGGACTTGGACAAGAATTTACAAAATTTACGGAAGTTTCGGATACCCGGTATCCGAAAATTTAAATAAATTAAAATAAATTTTATATTAAAAAAATAAGGAATTATTGAATACTTGGACTATGTTTATTTGTTTTGTCGTTTTTAGGTCGAACTTATGTTTATTTGTATTTGAAAACTTGGAATATGTTTATTTGTTTTGTCGTTTTGTCATTTTTTTTTGTTAAATTGTGGTTTTTTTAAAAAAAAACTGGATTTTCGGATATCCGTTTTAACTATCCGAGTCCAGTCCGAAATTTCGGATATCCGAAATTTCGGTTATCCGAAATTTCGGACTTGGACTTGGACAACGAAAACTGATATCCGAAATTTTCGGATACCCGAAATTCGGATATCCGAAATTCCGGGTATCCGGTTTTGAACACCCCTACCATTCACTCCCCTCACTTTACTTTTATTATTATTTTATTCAATTTAAAAAATAAAGTAAAACTATATTTATATTACTTTAAAATAAAAATAAAAAGAATACATAAGCAACCGGATAAAAAATCATCCCCAAAAAACCTAGAAAAGATCCAACCGCCGTCACCACCGGGATTGGGAGATTCCCGTCGTCGGAATTGCGCCGCTGCTAACCAGAAACGAGGAGAGGGCAGGGATAGGAGGTGGGTTGGGTTGCTGGGTTCGTCGGCCGGAGAAGAACAGGAGGTCGCCGGTAGGAGCCTTCTTCTCCCCCATTTCTTTCTTCTTCTCACTCTCTATTTCTTGTGTTCTGTAGCTTATCACCGAGATGTGAAGGGCGGGGAGCGGGGACCGAGCTCACCACCGCAACCACCTCACCGTAGCCCACCCAATGGTGGCACCGCGTGAGACCGAAGCCACATCAGCCTCCCTGAGGTGCTCGGGGGAGGCATTGCACATAGCCTAAAAGAATGGGGTGAAGCATTGGGTGGAACAATGTTGATTGTGGGGAAGGATGGCCCACGTAAACGAATGATGACTGAAGGATGGTTCGTTGGAGACAGTCTTATAATAACAAATATATATGGAACATAATTATAATTGTATATACAAATTAAACAGTTAATAGTAGAAGGGCCAAAGACAAAGACAAGCTCGAGTTCAAAAAAATACTTATTCTAGGTAACAAATTTAGGTTTTGATGAGCTAAAGCATAATTCATTTATAACCTATATACCTTTATTTTATGCTTACTCTAGGTAAATGTGGATTGATGATGTTTATGTAAGTTTTATAGGGTTTTAAAATTTTATTTTCTTTATACATTATTTCATATAAGCTAAAAGATTAGTCCTATAAAAATAACATTTTCAATGTAATGAGAGACGTTTGTCACTATCATTATGTCATACATAAGTGGTGGAGCTTGTTTACCTTTTTATTTTTTTCATCTCTATCTAATCTTTTGGTCTCCTTTTCACTTGAATGCTAACGATAAGTTTTCTCAATTTGTTCCATCTCTAAACATCTTTTAACCATAAAAAAGTTTATGTTTTCATCACTCATAAAAGTATTTATATTTTCCATTTTTCCATCCTACAACAATCTTGGGTTGTACATTGAGCTAGTATGGATTGTACAATGAAATAACAAGCATACAACCTTCAGCATCACCCTTCGCGTGCACACAAACAACCTAAATTGGGACTTCGTGTGCACACAAACAACCTAAATTGGGATCCTTTGGGCAATATCACATGGACAGGACGGTGTTTCTGCCAGTATCGTCATGTCATATCACCCATCTTCTTGCTTCCATCTATCTTCATAGAAATCGTTATGTTCTCTATGTACAAGACAAATCAAAGTAGTAGATTGTGTTCTTATCTCATGCCAAATCACAAAAAAAGCTATGAGATAGAATTCTCTCATACATGTCAAGTTATAATGGTTGCTTTATTGGTAACATACAACAAATTATACAAAATACATGATACATTGCATATCATTGGGGACCTTATGGTTTTCATGGAAGACTAGAAATTGGATTTTTTTTCTTTCTAACCGGAGTAGAGACAAAGTTTATAAAAATATAAAATTTGTAACTTTTTTAGATGGTATTTGAAGATGGTTATGAGCTTAGTATTCATTTTACTCCTTTGTAACTAATCTTGCATTTATTGAATATTAGCATCTTGCTTGTATATTTCTTTATAATTTTCTGTCTTTTGTCCCACCAAAAAAAGTAAATATGATTTTTTTATTAAAGCCTTCTAGTTTAATGATATTCTGATTTATTTAAAGTGTTACATTTTTAAAAGTCGAGGTTTTAAATTCTATAATGGATAAATAGTGAAAAATAAAACCATAAAAATATTAATAAAAAAGAGAGGGAAGTAAATTGCTATCAAGAAAAACGCAATGGACTATTTTTGTAACTAATTCTAATATTAAATTGACTTGAGCTTGACAGCAATTTATTTTGGGTGTTTAAAAATTTCTACCTAATTTCAAGAACCACCGGACACCCTAACCGTCAAGACTCAAAAACAGCAGTCAAGAATCAAACTTGAGTTCTCCAAATCAAGAAGCCGACATAACTTCTGATTCTTGCTCACTTTGTTCCTTCAACCAATCCGCCAAAATGGGCGTCAACATGATTGAAGATGATGGTTATTCTTCGTTAAAAGACTTGAAATTGAAAATCATGAATCACGAGGCCGATTTTAATGGCAGTTTTTCTGTTTGTTTTTGGCTTTATCTACCTGCAGAATCATCTACTTTTCCTTCTACCATTCTTCATCAGGTTTGTTTGATTTTACTTCGTTTAGTGAATTAGTTCCGATTTGTGTTTCTTTCAATCGAACCCAATTTCCTCTAATTTTGACTATGAATGTGAATTTTGATATTCTGTTTTGTGGAGAAACCCTTCTGTGATAAATGGGATTTGTTGTTTAAGAATGATCACTAATACATGTTGTTAATGTTGTGAATTTCATAGCGGATCGGTTTTGTGTAGTAGGTTTTGTTCTTTTGGTGATCAAGAACACAAATTTTATCTTTAGCTATGCTAAAGTTGATAGATTTATCAGTAATAAACTGGGAATTGTTACTAATGTGGATACTTGTAAAGGGTTGAATTTGCTTATGGATGATTAACCGAAGTGCCTTTTTATGAAAAACAGCACAATTCTGATATAAACAGCAGTGCCCCATTTCTTGCATTGACTGCAAATAAAGAAATGATGCTCTACCCTATTCATTCCATACCTCAAGAAGCACCACATTCTAACCAGATGGAAATTCCGCATGCAAAATCCAAAACCGAAGTGCCTCTAAACAAATGGGTTCACATTGGTTGTGAGGTATATGGTCTCAAAACTTTGAGAATTGTTATTGAATCGTGATATGTTTGTGCTTATGTCTTTGATAAACTAGACTATCTAATTTCTTTAGTTGTCGGGTTTAAATCAGGTATCTACTGATATTATCCGACTCTACATTAATGGAGAGATTATGGGAGAGATGCATGCAACTTGCAGTTCTGACAGTTTAAAAAATCTTTCCTTATTTGGGGCTAATGAAGATAATTCGATTGAGGGTTATGTCCGTGGTGTGGAAATCTTGCCTATTATGTCATCTATTAAAAATTACTTTGTTAAGGTGAATCTTTTGCCATTTTTGCAGTAATAATTTTCAAATTAGTTTTATGCTCTTTGTTTCAATGGTTGTTATTGACATTTTATGCTGTTAGGATCCTCCATGGCAACTACATGTAGATGGTTTGAATGCCACTGATATTGAAGAAGATAGTGAGGGTGTGTGGACTGTTGTTGGTGGCAAGGTAAGTTCTAATACACTTATCTCCGTTTTTTCTTCCTTAAGACATATATTTGATCCATAAATCCATAATTATTATAAAGTCTATTTATAAATTATAAATAGTTACATGTTGCACTAGTTCACTATGCTCTCACACATTTATCTCGATGTGATGATTGAAACTTTCAGAATAGACATCTTATTATTTGTCGAGGGATAATTATGTTTATCTGATTACCTAAACAATCATAAAATCAGAATCATAAATCAGTTTTTTTTCCCAAACACTTGAAACTAATCACCAAGTTTTCTCGAATCCTATTTTTTCGAATTAACCTTGTTGTCTTCTCTTTCCCCAAGTTAAATGATAAATCAAAGTGTTGGGGTATACTTGCTCAAGTATAAAATGTCTCTTTTGATGATGATAAAAATGCTAAATATGTGAGCTTGCTTATAAAAAGTGCGTGTGAGGCATTAGAGGTGGTGGTCCTAATGCTTCACCATAGTTGAAGTAGAGGGGGAGATTACATGAGGCGGTGCCACGGTGGTGTTGCATTTTGATTGTTTTTAAAACCAATGTGTTTGTATCAAATCTCCCATCATAAACAAACAACAAAGCTCATAAGAAGAAAGCAGAAACACAAACAGAAGACCTACAGTATTACAGCCCATGCAACCAACCGTCAAAGATCCTACATCAAATCAAGAATTTTCTCAAAAGAGGATCCCAGGTCGATGCCACGGTTGAGCCATATATCGTCCGTCCAATAAACAAAGACAAATGACAGGCTTCAACGAACAAACAACAACATTATGGATTTGCGGCAAAGACAAATGGCAGGCTTCAACGAACAAACAACAACATTGTGGATTTGCGGTCAATGCCAAGGTTCAACCATCTTCCAATCTTTGAGAAGTTCTCAGGAATAAATCAAGCTCAAGAGTTTAAGTCAACATTCAACAATGTTCAAGCATAACTTCCATATCATATCTCTTCTTGACAGTCATTGATATAGGCGATCACTTTCTTGAAAATGAATAGTTAACTGCGATCTTTCCATATTTGTAAAAAAGAAGTATTGGTCTTTCTTAGTGAGAAGTAAGAGGTGATCACTACCTTACTAGTGGAAAAAAGTACATCTGTAGATCTCTACTGTTTAGAAAGAAAACTAGTGTAGAACTCTCGTGGAAGGCGAAGGATTGGCCGTAAGATTCAGTATATATCCTTTGTTTATGCGGTGATTGCGTTTCCATCTTTTATGATTATATTTGACGACTATCTTTCTTGTCACGGTTCATTATAGTCCCCCCCCCCCCCCTCTCTGTTCTTACACCAATGAATCTTAAAGCTCGATGTTTCTTGCCATTTAGGGCGTTTTCAAGATTATTTAGCTTTCAGATTGTATTATTTGCTGTGTTAAACCATGATTCTTCTTTCTTTCCATAAGTATCAAATGTCGTTACTAATTACATGTGATATGCAGGCATCATGTCGAAGGAAATTCTCCTTGGATGTTGTTCTAACGGATGCTTGCGGGCACTCGGTGACCAAAGAGATGGAGGTTTTAAATGCATAGTGACACTTTCATTTAATATTATCAACACTATTTATACAAAAGAGGTTAAGCATAGTATGTTTTTACTTGTAGGTTGTTGCTTCACTTATATATGCTGACAATGGTGCACATGTTGAGAAATCAGATGATTCAGAAGCTCCACTGCTGACAAGTTATGATGGAATCGAGTTCGCTTCTTGGGATAGGCCAAGTAAACTAGTCAATGGGCGTGCTTCCTTTAAGCTTAAGATATCTCAGGTATCATAGAGAAATTTACTTATATTTATAATATGATGCTAGTCGAGTTTTTTTATTTTTATTTTATTATTATTAGGGCGTTTATTTTTATGAAAATGCAAAAAAGA
>JBCNJP010000007.1:104983086-105088214 GCA_039602395.1 Deinandra increscens subsp. villosa | reverse complement strand
CCCAGAATTCCCCATTTTGGGGCGGTACGCCCCGAATCAGCCGGCAGAAGTTTTAGATTAGGGTTTAGTATTTAAACTTGTTCTTTAAGTTTTTGTCATTCATGCATTGTTTTAGACGACCAGAGGCTTAGGGTTTGCGAATTCCACCATTGTTTTGGAGATTTTGAAGCATTCTAATCATTCGGTACGTTAGTTTAATGCAATCTTTCAATAAAATCATGTTTGTTTCATTAGCCATGTCCGGCTAATCCACCACTAACCGCTTTTGGTGATTGGTTGGTGGATTCGTTCTATGATTAATCTATTTCTTAACTAGTTATTCCGGAATACTTGCTACCGTTGAATACCTACATGCGGAATTGTTAAAATCAACTAGTAATCTAGGGTTTTAGTGGTCCACTGTTTATTGATCTAGCACTTTCTTGCGGCAGGACTAATCAGCCCATTAGGAAACTAGGTTATTAGGTCAAGGAAGCAATTGGGGGGCATGTCTATGTGTCACGGTTAAGGAATTAGGTTTTTCTAGATCGGTAGCCAACCAGGATCCAGAAGTGGTTAGATTCGTCTCATTTGATAATTCAATCAATTTCTTAGGTTAAAGTTAGTAACTTTATTAGTTAATTCAATCAAATCATTCAAAACAGCTAAGTGGCAACTTTAGTTAAATTAGGTAATCAGTAATTTTAGTTAATTTAGATCATCAATTAATCAATTTCCACATATTCCCTAGGTTCGATAACCCTAACTTCCACTACTACAAATTTAATCTAGGTTGGGGATTTGAAACGGCCTGACAAACCGTTATCAAATTGGCGCCGTTGCCGGGGAATTAGTGCGCCTATTGATTCGTTGATTTTAGTTAATTTTTGTTAATTTGCATTTTCTATTTAATTTTTCAAAAAATTCCAAAAAACCCAAAAATAGTGTTTTTATTCCAGTAATTACTTTCTGCAACTAAAAAAAAAAAAAAAAATTTAATTTTTGTCCGAATTTCAATTTTTGGGGCGGTACGCCTGGGAATCCATATTCTGGGGCGGTACGCCTTGGAGCTAAAATCACAGAAAGTTTTCAAATTTTTGACCGTCCAAGTTTCGATTTTTTCTGTTCTATTGCATTATTTACACCCCCTGGAACAGTGCTACGTAATTGGTTTGCTCTTTTGTGACCAATTTTGCAGGTTTTAGGTGATTGTGCATGCATACGCGGCATTCCCGCAAGACCTCTCCGTTGATATACAATCCAGAGATTGAGAGGACAGCTCGGCAGAACCGAGCAGAACAAAGAAACAGAAGAGAGATGGAGGGTCAGAATCCAATTCCCAACCAACCACAAAACCAAAACCGAAACCAAGATCAGAACCCAAATCCCAACCAAAACCAAAACCCAAATGAGAACCTCAATCAAAATCCCAACCAACCACAGAACCAAGGCCAGAATGAACCAGTAAACCCCGCCATGCCACAAGCTCAAGACCCAAACATCCCTCCAGAACAAATCCCACCATTTCGGGTACATGGGCACAACTCTCTTCCATCCTTGTCTCCGAAATCCTCACACCATGCTGAGGAAGGTTATCACTACCGGGTTAGGTATCCAGAACAACCCATCTTCCGCGAGGCACCACGACAACCCATATTCCGCCAGGCCCCACAACAACAACCCCCACCACAACCATTCCGACAAGCTAACCAACCCCAATTCCGACAAAACCCAGTGTATGAGGAACAGGATTGGCAAAGACAAGAGGAGCAGTGGGGGCAAGACTGGTATGAGCCAAATGAAGATGAAGACAGATATGGGTATGGAGCGGAGCCATATGTTGAAGCTCCAAGAAATTGGGCAGGAGCTCCACAACCAAATGTTGCACCACGAGTGCCACGCGCTCCTCCCCCAAGAGGAGTGCCACAATTCAATCAACACAATGGGGGAGCTCGCATTCAAGTGGAAGGTGGAGTCCCAAGACTTATTGTGGACCCACCGGTTCAAGGGGTAGCTGCTCATTTCAAACCAGTAGTTGTTCCAAGTTCATCCGCGGTAGTAACCCCCATGGGAACAAACAGACGGGCTTTTGAGGTTCGACCTCAATACTTGAGTCATCTACCAGAATTTTACGGGAAGAGAACCGAAGAGCCCTACCATCATATACACACATTCGAGTCAACTTGCATCCCTATTGGTGCAACGGGGTTTACATCGGAAGACGTAAAGTTGATGCTTTTCCCATACACCCTTAAGGATCGGGCACGAAGATGGTTCGAGAGTTTACCCGCTGGTAGTATCTTCACTTGGGCTCAAATGCAAGAAGTGTTCCTTGAAGAATACTACCCCATGAGCAAGACGAGCGAGGTTAAAGAGGAGATCCGATCCTTCCAGCAACATTCCGGTGAACCATTCCATGAAGCTTTCAACCGTTTCAAGGATTTGTTGCGAAAATGTCCACATCATGGGATTGACACATGGGACCTCATCAAAACCTTTGCGGATGGCCTTTTTCCAGAAGACATCCGAGATTTGAACTCCATCAGTAATGGGACTTTCCTAACCAACACGGAGGAGGTTGATTGGGGGCATATGGAAAGATTGAGCGCCACATCCAAGAGGCTTGCTCAAAACGGAAGAAGATCGCGATCTGCAGCGATCAAATCAGTTGATTATGAGGCAGAGGAACGCATCGAGAAGCTCCGTCAGCAGACGCTCCTGTTGGAGAAACAGGTAGCACAAATGAAGTTGGGAGGAGCGTCAGAAGAGGTGAAGGCAAGTGCACAATTTCCTGTGTGCACGGGTTGTGGTGAATTGGGCCATTTAGTTGATGCATGTTCTATCGGGGTTCAACAAAGTGAAGATGTCAACTATGTGCAAGGAGCCATGAACTCCAACACCTACCATCCTAACCTTCGCAACCATCCAAATTTCAGGTACAGTAATGCTAATAATCAGTTGAATCCTAACTTTCAAAGTTCTAATGTGCAGGGTGGAGCTTCAACACAATATCAAGGCCGAGCATCCGGTTACAACCAAGGGGGCTATCAACGGAACACCTACACTCAAGGTGGAAATCCTTCCCAAGGAAGCTACCAACAAGCTCAACCGACACCGGAAGATGGGATGCAAGCGCAATTTGCCGCCTTAATGGAAAAAATGAATTCACTCGCAGATGGTCAAAAGCAGATAGTCGATGAGCAAAGACAGTTATCCGCCAGCAACAGACAGTTGACCGACAAAGTTCAGGGAATTGATCGGAGATTTGAGCTCCAAGACAAGACAATGGGAGCATTGCAGAAACAGTTGGGGCAGTTGGCTGCTGAGAATTCAAGACGAGAGCCAGGTAAGTTGCCTAGTGATACTAATGTTAATCCAGCTCACCAAGCTTCTACTTCAGGTGTCAAGAATGTCCGAGGAGTTCCTATTAGCTTTATCAACATGTTGGTAGACAGTGACGAAAGTGAGGATGAGGAAGAGTTCGAAGAGTTGAAGACACCATTGATCCCGGTTAAGATTGGAGAGTTCTCAACCAACAAGGCATTGTTGGATTTTGGTGCATCGGTGAGTGTTCTTCCAAATAGTATCTGTGAGCAATTTCGTTTGGGCGACGTGCAAGAGGTTAAAACAAAGGTGGTATTTGCGGATGGATCATCAAAGAAACCACGAGGTATGTTGAGGGGTGTGGTTGTTCAAGTTGGTGAATTTTACTATCCCGAGGACTTCTTGGTAGTGGATTATGAGGATACGGGGCACCCACCAAGGATCATACTTGGAAGACCATTTTTGTCCACCGCAAACACACAAATTGATTGCAGAGCGAACACATGTACAATGCAGTTTGGTAGCCGGGTATTATCTTTAAATTTATTTAATCATGTTTTTAAATATGCGGTTATACCATTTAGTTCATTTATTTCTAATTAACAATTAATTAGATTTAATAGTCCGTTAACCCGGGTGTAACTCTTACGGGTCAATATCGGTCGGGTTCGTTAATTCGTCGGGTCAGGACACTCTATTTCCAACAAAATGGTGCTAGTGGTTCCTCCGAAAACTAACATTTTCTTTTGGAGGTTGATTTTAAATAGGTTACCTACGAAGAAGGGGCTGACTAGGAGGGGTGTCCCATTGGCCTCCATTTGCTGCGTGATGTGTAGTGAGGGAGAAGAGGATGAACAACACCTATTCTCCTCTTGCAGTTGGGCTTCTCAAGTTTGGGCCATTTTGGGCCAGTGGTGCAATATTCAAGGCTTGTGGTTTTTTGACACTAATGACCTGATGTTGGAGTGGTTTAAAGGAGAGGGCTCCGGAAAAAGGAAAGAGGCGATTGTGGTGGTTGTTCGGGCTGCTTGCTGGATAATCTGGAAAACAAGGAACGAAGCGGTTTTCAGCAATAGAAGGCCCTCTATTCAAAGGATGGTGACGGACATAAAGGCGATTAGTTTTCATTGGTGTAATTGTAGAGCTAAGAATTGGAGCGTTAAGTGGGAGGATTGGTGTCGTTTTAATTTGTAATGTTGTAATCCTCGTTGGTTTGTGGGGCCGGTGGGAGTGCCTTGCTCCGCCGTTTTTTTCCCGTTGGTGTTGAATGCATTGCCGTTTTAAAATAAAATCTACTTGGTCTTAAGTTTGTTATAACTTTGCTTTAGGTTAGATATGTAATTTAGTACCAAAAATTTATGCCAATTTAATAGTATTATTTAGTACTTTATATTTTTATATGTAAATTTAGTATTTTAACAATGTTTCTTATTATGTGTTTTCTAATGACAATGTATTTTTTTTGTTAATGCATCTTGATTTAGTATGTTACCGACCCGAATATTTTGGTGTCATCTCGTTAGAAATTGGAATATAAAAAAAATCGACCCCATAAAAAATAATCACTGGCTCTGCTACCGGTGACAGTCAACTCATCAAGACCATTGGGATGAAATCTTGGGGGGTCGGGACAAAGGGGGGTTGGGAGTTGGTAGTTTGGATGCCTTAAACAAGGCACTTCTTCTTAAATGGAAATGGAGGTTCCTTAGTGACAAAAATCAATTATGGGTTCGGGTGATTGAGTCGATATATGGGCATGAGGGGGGTTTTGGTGTTCATTTGGCTTCGGGTGGGGGGGTTTGGAATGACATACGACATTGTTCTAAGCGTTTACAGGATAGTGGTGAAGTGCCAAGTGATAGTTTTGTTCGTGTGGTGGGGAACGGTGCGAATACTAAATTTTGGGAAGACACTTGGGTTGGGAATGAGACTTTCGCTTGGAAATATCCTAGACTTTATGCCCTTGAAAATAATAAAGGTTGTAAAGTTTCGGACCGGCTTATTGGTAGCATTAGAGTGTGGAGTTGGAGACGAGATATTAGAGGTGGGGTGGAGGAACATCAATATAGGAGTTTACTTGCTTCTTTAGGCTCGGTGACGATGGACGATGCTAGAGATGGTTGGTCATGGAGCTTAGATGGTAATAGTTCGTTTGAGGTAAAACATGTTCGCAAACACATCGAAAAAATATCTCTACCCGGTAATTCTTTGAAGACTCGTTGGAATAAAAATATCCCAAAGAAAGTTAACATTTTTTTGTGGAGATTACTTCGTGATAGGCTCCCGACTAGATGTAAATTGATTGAAAAGTGGGTTCCTTTAACGGATTTTAGTTGTGTTTTTTGTGGAAACCGTATGGAATCAAGTGCGCACCTTTTTGAAGAATGTTCGTTGGTTACGGGGCTGTGGTCGAAGCTTAAAGCTTGGCTGCGGTTTGACAATGGTCTACAAGGAGATCCTAAAACTTGTTTGGAGCAGTTAGACGCGTCAAATTTGTCTAAGAAAAAAAAGATGTTGCTCGATGGGATTTTTTGCTGCGCGTGGTGGTCTATTTGGAAACTTCGCAACGAGGTTGTCAAAAATGGTAATGACCTCGACGAGTTTAATATTTTTGAGTCGGTTGTTAGATTTTCGTATTATTGGATGTCGGCTAGAGATAAACGTTTTGTTATGTCGTCTAGCAATTGGCTAGACAACCCTCTTTTGTATTTGTAATTTTTGCTTGTTCGGTTAGGTTTTTCTAACCGGCTCGCCTTGTTTTATATATTTTTCTTTGCTGTTCAAAAAAAAAAAAAAAAACTCATCAAGACCTCCATGACTAAAAATAGTGTAGTCATAACATAAAGCTCCTCATTATTACACTATATATTTTTTTAAATCTTCTAAATTAAGTGGACAATCAGGTGTTAGACAACCGACGTTATAACCATCGAGAACCAAATTTTTGCCTCATAATACCCCGGAGGCGGTGTTGGGTGTTATAAAGCCCTTCACGCCAATATGGATAGTGTTAGGATTAGAATGCCTTGTTTGCAACAATGTCATGCAATGAGAATTGATTAACCATACTAAAAAGTAAAAACTAATATAGCTTATTTTTCATTGAAAAGTCACTTAAACTAAGTTTTAATTTTTCAATTCTAAACTTTAATGTGGATCAAAATAGTAGATTAGATATTGAGATGATTATTTTTGTTGAAAGAGAAAGATTACTACAATTCGTGTTTAATGATGTTGAATTAATTTGAAATATACAATGGTTAAAACAACTATTTAACACATCTACTTGTACAATCCTTAATAAAGGCAATCGTTATTTAGAACCGGTTACCTCCTATGATTATATATATTTTTTGAACAACTAAATATTGTTCAATTTGTGTCTCAAGTGAGAATAAAACCCAACATCTTTAAAATAAAAACATACACTTTTTCTATTTTTCTATTTTTCTATTAGGCTAAGCCATTGGTTGTACACTTGTAGCACTCGTGTTTACATTACACACTCATACACATTTAGATGAGAACTTGTTCCCTTTTAAAGATAAAGCTTCCTCCAATAATTTATCATCTTTGGTATTAACTTTCTTTTTTAAGGATTCACCTACAATACATATTCATCTTGTGCATCCTTTGATATTCACATTTAAAATGCAAGTCCCTTATGCTCGTTAGGTAGCCCATCGACCCATTAGGTATTGCATAAGCAAATTAATCACTGATCGAGTCAGTGGTCAATACTAACCGGACCGAGTCATACGGAATCAAACACGCACTGACCTTTTTAGTGCCACTGACAAGCCGATTTTCATTACTAAGGCTGTGTTTGACGCGCCATAAGCTAGCTTTTTGACGTACCAAACATGGTTTTTTTTTTTAAATCTAAATTTTTTTTAAAAGCCTCGTTTAGTAACGTCAAAAAACTAGCTTATAAGCTAGTTTTTATAATATTTCCAGTTCTACTATTCTCTAACTTATAAATAATTACTTTTATTTACATTTATGACATGTACTTTTATGTCATTTTATATTTTTCAGCTAGTTTATCAGCTAGTTTTTATCAAACGTTATTTTTTATTATCTAGCTTATAGTTTATCAGCTAGAAACTAGATTTTCAGTTAGTATGCCAAAGCCTAATTAATCTATACATGTTGTGCTGCCAAACAAAGAAAAGAGCACCTCCCAAAAGTGCCTCCTCAACCCATACTAAAAAAGATTAGCTCCCAAAAGTGTCTCAAACTTTTTTTATGAAAAAAGAAAACCTACAGCTTGGTTTTGCCCCTGTAAAAAACTTGCACTTAATTAATCAATTATTATCTACTATGAGTTTTAGAAAACACAAAATTATATATCAGTTATTATCTGTCCTTGGGCTTTGGCTCAATGGACATGAAGGGGTGGATAAGGAAGGCTTATGACTGAGAGGGCATTGGTTCGATCCTTCCAGAGGGTTTTCTGGCAGTAGTTAGTTTCCTCTTAAATTGGTGATCCGGTGGTATGTAGTGCCGATGTACAAGCTCCCCTTATGGGACGTGTCAGTTACTGTCACCACTGGTTGGAGTTAGAGATGATCGGGTGGAAGGCACTTCAGCCCCCATTAATGATCGAAATCGCCGTACAAAAATAAATAAATAAAATAAAATAGCTTATCAGTTACTAACTACTATGTGTTTTAGAAAACACAAAATCATACCAAGGAGCTTAGAAATCAAAGATAAAGCTAGCTTAAATACAACAAGATTGCCAATGCGGACTAGCCCACTTTGTAGACTAGTAGAGGTTTGTCCCTCTTAGTTGGAGATCATTTATTTAAACCCAAATATATATTTACCGTTAAAAAAAACATACTAACAAGATTTGACCTATTTACATATGAATGATTTAGTTTGGGTCGTCTTTCTATCTAAATGGGTAGAATTAGGGCTGGCAAATCGTGTCAGACACGACCTGTTAAGACACGACACGATAAGACACGACACGATTGGTCTCAAACACGAACACGACACGAAAACTTTTCGTGTCTAGTTTTCAAAACACGAACACGACATGTATTTTAACGGGTCGACACGATAACACCTGTTTAGACACGAAACTTTAACTAATCGATGGTCGACACGATAAAACCTGTTTCACTCAACCTGTTTAGACACGAACACGACCTGTATTTTAATGAGTTTAAGAATTGAGAGATGTATGAGTGTATGTTATGGTAGAAATGGAATGGAATTTTGAAAGACGTCACCTAATAATCTAATTCTAATATATCTTTAATATATTATTTAAAAAATATATATTATTAAAATATAAACGTGTCTTAACAGGTTAACAGGTTTCGACCTGTTAAGACACGAAAATTAACAGGTCTTAACAGGTCGACCTGTTAACGACACGAAACCTGTTAAGCCCAAACACGAAACCTGTTAACATTTTCGTGTTTCGTGTCGTGTTTTCGTGTTCGTGTTAAAATTGCCAGCCCTAGGTAGAATGGATAAAAAATGATGAAAGTCATCCAAAGATTATTTTTAATACGTACAAGGTACAACCAACTTTTTTTATTAACAAACATAACATCATCAACACCCGGTTACCCGGAGTTACATCTGATAAATATGTTATCCACAACACCAGCGAAACGATGACAGTATGGATAATCAAGACCATCCGTTTGAACCGTCCCTGGAAAAATCCACCACCGGCCAGGATAAAACCGGATGCCTCAAAGATCGAACCCGCGACCTCATGGCCACGAGGCTTACTATCATCGGTGGATAACATTGAGACAAGTCTCAAGGTCACATACAAACAACTAGCAATTATTATTCAAACGTTCGAAATGTTATTGTAATAATCACGTTTTTATAATCGTAACTAGTACAATTCCTTCCTGCATACTAGGAACTTCCACAATCGTTGGACGCCAAAAAAGTAAGGGGTTTCTAATGCTAATATGTAATGTATATTACCTATTATTGGTTTCTTGCTAAATGCTACTAATTTAAGATCTCCACCTGCTTCAATTTCTAATAAAAAGTTCTACATTGTTCTTTGTGTTCTTAAAAAATAATATAGTCTAAGAGGAAAGCTTAACAATACAAATAGAGATTTAGTGACGATATTGTTCAAGATGAGTATAGTACAACATAATAATACTATACAAAAGTAAAACACAATTTCTGATTTAGTGATTGTCTGATTGCAAGTAAACACAACAAAAATCCTCAAATACAAGTATCCAAACAAGTAGAAGGCCAGGAATCCATATCAAAAAAGAAAATCAAATTATTTGCAAATAGTGAAATAACAACACAAGTCGATCAAATTAATTATTGATATTCAAGAAGAATAGAAGATAAGAAATACCTAGAGAAATCCCAAATCCTAATTGGAAATTTTCGAGTGAGAAACTCAAGAACACAGATTCAGATTATTGATTACTCAACAACAAGTCCAATGCCATTTGTGGTGCTGAAAATATTCAAATTACGGCCCACAAAAAGAAGTGCCACCATTCTAGTTATTCATTTTAGACTTTGCCCAACATTCCAACAAAAGCCTGGTATATATAGATTTTTTTTTCCAGAAAATTAGGCCTAAGATTTAGGGGCCCAAGCTCTTGCTTCACCTCATAAAGCTCATTGGGCCACTCATGATCAAGCCAACTTATCTCATCTTAACGCTTATCCTCTGCAGTCTCCACTCGACCTTGTTTGCTTCTCATGAACCAAAGGCTTTAAAACCGCGGCCAAAAATCCAAAATGGATGGCGGCAATGGATGACGAAATGAACGTTTTACGACAAAATAACACATTGGAGTTAGTCCCATGGTTGGTGCTCTTTAGTATTTAACAATTGTTGGGTCGGCCTGATATCTCTTACGTGGTAAATCAAGTAGCCAGTTTCTTCAAACGCCTCATATTCACCACTTTCAGTGTGTCAAGCGCATCATATGCTATGTTAAAGGCACAATGGCTTTTAGTCGTACTTTTGCCAAAACTGACCAAAACTTCCATTCGTGGCTCTCCAATATAGATTGGGCCTGCTATCTTGAAAGTCATTGGTCCACTTATAGCTACTTGATTTTTCTTGGTGGAAATCTTGAATCTTGGAGTGCCAAAAAGCAAGCAACGATTTCTAATTCTAACCATGAATCTGAATATCGTGCGATGACCAATACCATTGCTAGAATTGTATGGATCACACATTTATGATAGGTTCTTCATGTCTTACCTCCCGATTGGCCAACTCTAATATGTGATAATCGAAGTGCATTCTTTTTAACACGAAAACCCGTATCTCACAAGCGCGCAAAACATATTGACCTTGACTATTATTTTATTCGGAAACTTGTATATACTTTTCAAGTTCCATACAAAGTTGTTCCTTCAACGCTTTAGGAAGCCGGCATCTTTACCATGAGTCTTCCTCGGTCACAGTTTGAGGCTTTTCATGCTATGCTGCATCTCGGACCACCACCTTTTCCGCTTGATAAGGATATTAAACCTAAAGAATTAGTTAATTAATTTTACCTATTTATTCTTTTGTATCCCTTGTAATCTACATGTAATATCTCTTGTATAATTGTAGGTCCGAGATCAAACCACCTACACGATATTCTATAAAAAACGAGTGCGGAATCCTCGTAGGTGATTGATTCAAGAAGAAAGATGAAGAGAAAGCAAGAATACGATTATATCAACAATAAAAACTAGATCTTTGCACACAAGAAGAACTTGTCGGGTACAAAACAGTAATCGTAAACACCTCTCTCTCGGGTTTACGATCGTGAACACCAATGGATCGTAAACACCTCTGGCTGCTCTCTCAGAATCGTAAACAAGCAACCTAAATGAGGAGGTCTAGTGGGGTTTATATAGCTACCCCATTGGGTTTACTATTGGGCCCCTTGTGGATCATAAACCCAATAGTAAACCCAAGCCCAATCATAAACTAGCCTAAATACAATAATCAAACTAGCCTATGATCCTAATTAAACCCTCTAAGCCCAGCCCAACTTTTTTAATATTACAAGCCTCATAATCTAGCCTCTACAATCTTCCCCTAGGCTTGTGATATTAAATGTCTTCGATCTTTGAAAAACTTCTTCTTGACTGGCTGGCATAGATGCTGATGAAGATTCTTTCCGCATAAATCTTCAATGGGTTTCTTGACGGGCACTTGGGACTTCCTCTTGATCAGCATCAGCTTGAACTTCTTGAAATGAACAAGCAATGAAATGAAGGACTCTCATTGACTTGCTTCTTGAAAGAACTGGTTCTTGTTGTATCTTCGGTAACTGTCTTGAATCTCCAAAACAATTAGAGGTTAAATTTTAAAAACCCCTAACTGTGAAGAACTTGATTGTTGAACTTGGATCTTCATGATCTCTGACTGCTCTCTGCATCACTTTCTTTTTCAAAGATTGACTTGAAATCTTCAGCTTCCCCTAAACTTGTGAGCATTTTCTTTGAAAAACTTTTGAAGTTTTGGATACTTGTAAAGATACCAACAACTTCCCCTGAACAGTTGCTTTTCATATGGTAGTCTTGTCCGGCTGGTTCTTTAACTTGAGCAGTAGCAACATCTTTCTATCATCAACCTGTCTGACACACATTTGAAAAAATATACTCCACCAGACATTTGATGACCGGTCTTTGGGTTAGGAGGTAATTATCATCTGTTCAGTTGATTCAAATTAATATAATTTTAACCAAAAACCCTAATATAGATTACGGGTTTTCTATAAAACTTCCCCTAAAACCAAGACCTCTAAAGACTTCCCCTTAGCTGATAACTTCCCCTCAGCTAAGGACTTCCCCTGATATAATACATATTATCTTCGAGTTCCCTTCAGATACTATGTATTATGGAAGTCTTTTCATCAGATAATAAGTATCATCATCGAGTTCCCTTCGGATAATACTTATTATCCTCCCTCCTTCCCCTAAAAATTTGTCAAGATCTGACGGAGGAAATCTTTTTCATTAGATAATAAGTATCATTCTCGAGTTCCCTTCGGATAATACTTATTATCCCATACTCCTTTCCCTAAAAATTTGGCAAGATCTATCGGGGGCATATTGTCATGCATTAAAACCCATGAAAAACACATTTTGACTTTTCAAATCGACCTGGCCAAGACGAAAACACACCAAAAAGAAATTAACGACTCACACACGAAAGATATAAACTAAACAAATACTTACCAAACCAAACATGAGAAAGTTTACAAGGGATCAAACCGTATGAATCTGACTGAGGAACCCTTTTCAGCTTCAGTTACTCAACTAGTCCAGGTGATTGTCGGTATGTTTGTCCGCTTTAAACTCAAACCCGTTTAATCCCAACCGAATGCGTCATGCTTAATATAGTACAATATTACCATCATGTTTAATTGTCCCCACACCCAAGCGTACACAGCAAAACCTACCCAACCTCAGAGTTTATTGAGGATTCACAAACCCCCAACTTGAGGAACCATGCAACACCGTTATGACTACCACTTATTTCATTAACCATCAGTTGGTGATCAGGTCGGCCGCTAAGCACACAAAGAAGACCAACTGAGTGATTATTTATTCTCTTTTCTTTTTCATTTCTTTTTCTTTTCTTTTTATTATGTGGTGTAGTCACGACAGCAGAGACATGGCGTGTGAGAGAGTGAATACTAGGTAATTACCACTCTCAACCCATTTTTGTCGGGACTCAGTCTTTTAAACCATGCAACCTGGGATGGGAAACTAAACATGTATATCTTTTAATTTTACTGCACTTTCATTGGTGGTCATACGATTAGGTCGAGCCTACCGAGCATATCACCGTGGAGCTTGCCTTTCACTTCCGCCTTACGCGTATCAGCCATCTCCAATCCGTGCATTCAATTTACTCCCCCTAAACTTCTCAGAAACAAGGCACAAACAATTAAAAATTGAAAAGCACACTATTTTTGAGGGGTCAACTTTTTCTTCATCTTTACATTTCTTCCCCTTGCTTTTTGATTTTTAATGTCACAATCTTGTGAACATCATTTTTTTTAAACAGATAAACAAAACACACAAACACACTTAAAAGAACAAAACACAAAGTTTTGAAGATATCTGGCCAAGCTAACTTTCAAAGTATTGATTTGAAAAATTTAGTAAATTGGGTTTCATGACATGCACACTTCATTGCATTTGAAGTCAAACACATAATCAATCACCAAGTGAAAATTTTAGGAAATTTGGTTTGACTCAAAAACACCCTTTACCTCTTCATTCACACAACCAAGTTAAGAACAGTACCTTTCGTGCTGAATTTTACCTTTTACCTCTCAATGAGACATACCTTCCATTTATAGATTACTTGACATGACATGAAGATACGTCTCCTAAACTGTGCCTGGAACAATCACTTATCAACAAACAAATTAGTAATAAAAACGTTAGTGATAATCCTCCATGATCGTTCCTGCACAGAGTGAGAGATTAGTTAGCAATTGGTACCCAGGCCATTGTTTTTCTAGGTACACCTGAGGAATCAATGAATGAAACTTCTTTTAAAAACATTCCTTTTGAAAAATCAGGAAGTTGTGATGGAGCTGCCTTGATTTTTGGTTTCCAAGTTCCAAGTGATTTAACATTTGTTTTAGTCACTTTTGGAGTTGTGACTTTAGGTATTTCAACCTTCTTTGTTTTAGATTCATTTTTCAAAACAGTTTTTGTTTTAGTCACCTTTGGAGTTGTGACTTTAGGTATTTCAACCTTCTTCATTTTAGAATCATTTTTCAAAACCGTTTTAGTTATCTTGGGAGGGGTAACTTTGGGTTTTTCAGACTTTGCTTGTTTTGAAAATGGTTTCTTCACCTGTTTTTGGAAATTTTGGTAACTTGGAAAGCTGTTCTTTTGATTTAAAGATTTTCTTTCAGCTTTGGCAGCGCCCCAATGTTGATCAGAGGGTTTAACCTTAGGAGTAACAGTCTTCATTGCCTTAGGTTTTTCCACCTTCATGGGCTTAGACTCAACTGACTCCTGAGATGAAGCCCTTTGACTTTGCGGATAGTAGGGTTCATAGTGACGATAAAGACAGTTTCTAGCAATATGACCAGCAATGCCACAATTAAAGCAAGTCTGCTTCTTTAGATAGAAGTCAGACGTGTACCCATTTGTCTTTGGTGGTATATATGGAGCTGGTTTGCCTTGTGCCTGCTTCTTTGCTTTGTCTGCAACTCCAGATTTGACTTTCTGCTGGATCCTTGAAGCTTGAGTAGAATCTGTCCTCATCGTCTTTGTGCTCTCTGGATTTCCTGATGAAGAAGCACCATTCTTGCAACTACACTTACAACTGCATGAACCAACTGAAGAAATGGGAGACACAGCCACACTTTTCATCTTATCATTCTTCACCACAGTTGTTTGCTTCACACTCGGATGCTTGATGGTGATCTTTGGCCTCTCAACTTTAGCTTCACCGATCACTCCATCAGTTATTCCCTTGAACTTGGAGGAGAAGGATGGTAAGTCATACCCAACATCTGGTTTTTGGTCAAACATGGATCCAGATGTCATAAAGATCTTCCCCTCAGGCCGTGTCGTCAAGATCACTTTTTCCCTTTTGACTTCGTCAATTACTTTGAAGCATGGGGTTTCAATTTTAGGGTATGGTTTCAACTCTATCCCAGCATCATCAGACTTGGAGCCATGACATCTGTTATACTCCTGGCACTCAGCATCATCTCTTGATACATCCTCTATTCTCCCTTCACCATATGTCATGTTTGCCTCGTTGTCTATTTCCTCTTGGGTCAATGGTGTAGTTCCAACCAAGACACTATCAATAGGAGGAGCAGCTTCTTTATAATCAGATTTGGGTCGTTCAACTTGATCCTCACTAAGAAGTATTCCTATAATGTCTCTGGGAACTGGTGGAGGAATGATGTTGTTTGCAGACAGAGACTTATCAGACTTTTCTGACCCAAACTCCGTTTTATCTTTCCCAACTTGGCCAGTTACAACAGCAAGTGACAATTCCTTTCCAGCATCGAGCATTCTTTTGCTCCTCATTTGATTCATATCTAGTTTCACTTGCAACTCATTGTTTTTATGCTTAAGGTCATCTATCTGCTTACTAAGCTCAGCTATTTCTAACTTAGCGTTGTCATACAGATAAGCGTTCTCAGTTGCTTGCTTCCGATATTTCACAATGTCTAGTTTCTGAGCTTTTACCTTCTCTTCATTCTTTTGCCATCTACCCTTGAATGAACTCCTCTCGCATTTTGTCTCAAACAATTCTGACTGATAATTTTTACACATTTGTCTAAGTCCAGGAATTAAACGAGCACATGTAGGATTCGGGCATGTCTTAGTTTCATCAACTTCATCTGCGAAAGCATCCATGTCATCAACCATATTCTTTTCTTCAACCATTGAACTCATTTTCTTAATTAGATATGCAGCTTCTGAAAATTTTGAAAAATCGGCAAAAACGGCAAAATCGGCAAAAGTACTATTCAAAGAATAGTGTCAAAAACTTAAAACTGAAAAACGGAGCCCTTTGGAGTGGAATTTGGGGGTCCAAACGAGCTCCCTTGGACGTTAGTCTGGGGTAATTCTGGGGCTCGGTGTCACGAACGTCGTGTTCAAATTTGAGCCTCTAACTCCAAACGAGTCAAAAGTTACGCCCGTTTCCGTGAAAGTGTGAAAAAATGACTTTTTGCCGCAAACCCTGTTTCCGATCGTAAACCCTGTTTACGATCGTAATCACCGTGGATCGTAAACTCCTGGTCGTAAACTCCTGTTTCCGATCAAACCAGAATCGTAAACTATTAACCGCCTTTAAAAATCGTAAACTCAGATTACGATACTCGATTACGATCTCCGGAGTCGTAAACACCTGTTCCCGATAAACCAAAGTCGTAAACACCGTTTGCGATCTGAAAAAGTCGTAAACGTCGATTCCGAGCCAAGTACAATCGTAAACACGTTTCTCCGAGTCGTAAACACGATAAAGGTCGGATCTTGATGTCGTAAACTCCCAAAAGATGAAGATCTTCAACTGAAATGATCGTGAACACCGAAGAAACCCAGAAAACTATATCGTAAACTCCAGAAAACACGAAGAACAGCAGCAAGCAGAAATCGTAAACTCCCAGAAACCTTCGAATCTTCAACAAAACTCGAACAAAAACCCAGAAAACACTTGAATCAATATCGTGTGAGCCTCGAATCAGAGATTCTTGGCTCTAATACCAATTGTAGGTCCGAGATCAAACCACCTACACGATATTCTATCAAAAACGAGTGCGAATCCTCGTAGGTGATTGATTCAAGAAGAAAGATGAAGAGAAAGCAAGAATACGATTATATCAACAATAAAAACTAGATCTTTGCACACAAGAAGAACTTGTCGGGTACAAAACAGTAATCGTAAACACCTCTCTCTCGGGTTTACGATCTTGAACACCAATGGATCGTAAACACCTCTGGCTGCTCTCTCAGAATCGTAAACAAGCAACCTAAATGAGGAGGTCTAGTGGGGTTTATATAGCCACCCCATTGGGTTTACTATTGGGCCCCTTGTGGATCATAAACCCAATAGTAAACCCAAGCCCAATCATAAACTAGCCTAAATACAATAATCAAACTAGCCTATGATCCTAGTTAAACCCTCTAAGCCCAGCCCAACTTTTTTAATATTACAAGCCTCATAATCTAGCCTCTACAATAATTCATTTTCATACTGATATTGGGTATGCATTCCATCATAAACCTTCTACAACAACGCGTAAACCACTGAGTTGGCTTGCCATCTTGTTAAGTAAATGGCCACAGAGGTATATAAGTTTACGTGCTACATACTTAGCACCGGCCTAAGAGACAATTTGTTAGGAATGAATCCCACGCCTTTTCTATTGATCACAGTCAAATATATATAATTACAATCATCCTATACTATTTATACTTATACCCTTATAACATAGGATATTTGCAAACGTGACACAATCTGTTCTAATATACCCCTCAGTCTAAGGAGGAGGGTCACGAATGCTTAGACTGCTGCGAAAATCCTCAAAAAGAACACAAGGTATCCCTTAAGTGAATATATCTGCAAACTGGAAGCGTGAAGGTACATGAATAACACGAATTTTCCCCCGTTGTACCTTTTCGCGAACAAAGTCTAGATCTACCTCGATATGTTTTGTGCGTTGATATTGTATAGGATTCTGGGGCATAAAAATGGCACTGAAATTGTCAAAGTAGAAAATGGACGTGCAAGATAGATAATGGCCAAGCTCTAATAATATATTGCGGATCCAATAGTTCCGTGACCACATGCGCTACCCCCGGTATTCCACCTCGGTGCTAGAGCATGAGATCTTGGTTTGTCGTTTTGATGACCACAATAATAGATTATCCCCAAGAAAAACGCAACAACCTGAAGTGGACCTCCGTGTGTCCGAAAAGCCGGCCCAATCGGCGTCGGTGTATGAAATGAGAGAAGTAATTGAGTGTCCACTCAAGTGAAGCCCCATGTGAATTGTTCCTTTGATGTATCGTGAATATGCATGCATACCTGCTGAACAACTTAAGAAATATCCGGTCGTGTGAAAGTTAACTACTGAAGAGCGCCAACAAGGCTCCGGTATAGAGTCGGGGAAAACCAATGTTGGTGACAAAGTCTGTGAACCGATGATACCAGGCACGTGGAGCCTATTTGAGGTCGTAGAGTGATTTCTTTAACCTGCATACATGATCTGGAAAATCGGGATGTCGAAAGCCCATGGGTTGATGCGTGTATACCGTTTCTGCCAAAATCCATGTAAGAAAGCGTTTTCACATCCAGTTGACTTATTTCCCACTTATGAGCAAGTCAAGGCTAAGAATTGTTCTCCTGGTAGCCGGTTTACGACGGGGCTGAAGGTCTCTTGGCAATCGATGCCGACATGCAGAGACCTGCCATCACAAACTAAGTGCGCTTTGTAGCGCTCAAGAGAACCATCCGATTTAAACTTGTGCTTAAATAACCAAATATACCGTATAACGTTCAGAGTTGGGTGGCGAGGTACTAACTCCCACGCCTTATTATCGATAAGAGCGGTAAATTCCTCGTGCATGGCATGGTACCAAATGGGATTGGAGAGGGCTACTGACGGGTTTTTAGGAATAGGTTCAAGAGAGGTGGAAGCATGGAGGTTGAATGGATATTTGGGTTTCGAGATGCCAGACATGCTACGAGTATGGATAGTGCGCGTAGGGGCGGACGGTGGTGTTGCGTAGGCATGGTGGCATGAGTAACCGACGACGTAACGGGGCTAGTGGCCAAAAAGTGTGTGGTATCTTAACTGGTCTCAGCGGGATGTACTGGTGACGGGTTTGGAGTTGGAGACGTAGGGAGGGAGTGGGATGGGAGTTGGGCCGAAGTTTGGGCCGAGGAGGATGGAGGCGTTTGTGGTTGGGTCAAGAGGTTTGGTGAGGGGGTTTTGAAGTGGGCTGGTGTCACACCTCGCCAAAATCGTTGCGAAAGAATGAGGGGTAACTATCATGGATCGAAATAATAGTTATATTGAACCACGTCTACATATTTTTAATAAACATAATTTATTACACAACGATGTTACTAGGTATTTTTATTACATTTAAACAAAAGTAAGACATAAAGGATTCACAACGATGGGACTATACTTTTAAAACATATGCAATAATTTGCTAAGACTAGACCCATTCCACTTAATACGTCCAACCAAGTAGTTATTCTATTATGCTGCCCTTCCTTTGTCCGAGATTAACATTTTCTTTGAAAGTCAACATAAGTTGGTGAATTCACAGGTTTTTATAACTTGATAAAACAAGGTTTATTCTTTAAAAACAAGTTTAAAGAAATAAATCAAATGTGCACAAGACAATTATTTTGTATGTTTCAACAATAATATCTAGTTATTACCATGAGCCTTATAACGCTACTTGACCTAGTTATTTATAGGTTTGCCCAGCCGATATTTATGAGCATAATATCAAACACGAAATGGCTAATCAGGTACTCGTTGGTGTCCAACCACTGTTTGTGCTACCAACGACGAGTAGGGTCGTCACACCCAATGGATCCACTCTTAATTACCACGTTTTATTACTGAAACTCACTTTACAAGTTGAAGGGGACTTCGAGCTTGCTTAACCAAATAAACAACTCGTGTAATAATTCAAAAAACAAGTAAAATATGTTAATCTCCCCCAGAAAACAAGTTCAAAGGGGCCATGAACTCACAATGATCAGCAAATAGTTGTGCGCCTTGAAGATTTGTATTATAGTCATTAGACGTGCCCTATAATAATGATAAATGACTCATAATATCCCAATCTTAACTCGAACACAAATTAATAAAGTTCATCCAATTCATTCTAGCTAGATTTATTTTGTAGAAATACTTTTATAGAAATAGTATCGTCGTCAAATTAGATGCTTTTAGAAATATATAATTGTATCATTTCTAACTCCATTTAATCATTCAGATATAATCCAAATAATCAAACTCATGTTCAAGGGTCATTTAAATAGCATATTTAGCCCAAATGTCTAAATCGTCATTAACTTCGTTAATTACCACTTTTAAAGCTAATTAATAATTTGTCACGTTTGATTAAACAACGTTTCGGGTTTTATAACTCCATTTAATATTTTCATTTTAAATCATATTATTTAGTCTTGTGTCAGTTTCGTTTACCCGAACACGTCAACGTTAACAATTAACACTTTAACGGAATTAACAATGTTTAGTTAACTAGTTAAAACAACTTGTTTGTTTTTTGTTTCCCTGGCTGTTTTCCAGGATGAACAATTGCTTTCTGTGGATTTTGATTGTGACATGCTTTTGACTATGCTTGATTTTCAAAATATGCATGACCGGTTTTTAATCTATTTTGAATTAGATTCAACCTTTTGTTAGATTAAATTCAAAATCCCAAAACAACATATATCACAACTTGTACCTGGTGCACTTGATTTAATCAAGGCTGGCTTAAAATGCGACATGAAAAACTTTTGTTTTTCATATCCCATCAAAGCTACAAAGCCTTAAGCGTCTATTGTACTCATTACGACACAACGCACAACATAACTGTAATTCACAAAGTCTTATGACTTTAAACCGCTAACGTCAAGTATATTAAATCAAGTCGAACTGATTAAAGATCGCCGTTTTCGATCATAACTAAGTGAACAAATCAATCCTCTGCCTCATGCAGACGTTTATTCATATAAGTTCGAGTCACAAGCTAAATTACTACAAAAGTAATCACTTGCTGATTATGACATTGTAGAATGGTTACACCATTAGATATGCATGTGCATACCTGCATGTACCTTGGAAGTCTTAGACTACACTCGTTATACTCATGTGTGTTTGAATCCAACATGCACTAAGTGTTTAGTACAAGGATTTACAGTTTCACTTTAAAACCAACAAACATAAGACTAATGACTTGTCACAACAATAACCCTTAGCATCTTATAACCAAAACGCCCCTTCATACATCATTTTCATAACTAACTTCCAATCCCAAGACTGGAATCTTGTGAAGATGAGAATTTAGTAATTACATGTCCATAGTTAGATCTGTAAGTGTCTAAAGAAACGTGATTCTGATAAATCACTGGACTGTGTAAATCAACTCTCGCACCTATACGAGACGAGCCAGACAAACAATGTTTCACCGACAATGGATTGTTGCTTAATGTAACATGTTGATGTTCCGGTTAGAGTTTGAATGTTATCCTTACTTGAATAAGGAAACATCCTCTAACGTCGAACCCGAGAGTCTAACAGAATAAATAATCATCTCGATCATCACGAGACACTGTCAAACAATCTAGACGAAAGCATCTCCATGTATCAAACTCTTAAATGACTTTGACAATCGTCTTTAAATTTATGAGTGAGTCATAAAAATTTGGATATTAAGCGTTCGAACTCCGTACTGCAGTTACGAAAGAGAACAAATTCGTTCTTGAAAACAAAATTTAATTGCCACAATTCCTTCGTGCAAGTTAATATCCAAATGGTTTTGAAAGAAGGATGATAATGGGAATGTCAGTCTGCCTAAAGCAAGTGGGAGCATCGCCACTGATCCTTACCGGAATAACGATCAAATGTCGATCTGAAGATCATTTAAATTTACTGGATTAAATTTTAAATGACACCTCAATTAATTTAAAGTTTCAAGATTAAAAGTAAGTATTGATCACATTGTGGATGAGCAACCATAAAGACGGTCGATCTCTTAAAACGATTCGAATCATAATAAATATGATACGAAGGAAATCCAATACTTAGATATTGCATGGAGTGTCGCAGTAAAGGATTACACAACGACATTAGATGGAAAATCACATCATCACTGTCAACACTGATGAAAAGAAATATATGTTCATTAATTGAGTACTGATTATACTCGTTGAACATTAATAGCCACCTTAATTGAATATGAACTAGGAATGCGATGAAACATTCAAAGGGCTAATTCGGTTCTGTAAATAGTCGATTAACATGCTCAAGTGATAACACAACCATACATGTGCTTACCAGGGGCACTGCATTATCACAAGTTCGATTCACTTAAGAAGACTCATTGTTCAATATAAACACTGAAGCTTAAGAAACAACTAACATTGGCAATCCTAAAACGAAACTCGAGGACATGGTAGTGAATTCATAAGTTCAATGATCAGGCTAGATCAGTGAAATGATGTTGTTGCATAGTGTGTGAATTCTGCACCATATCGATGTTCGAATTTAGTGTTCGATGTCGAGCACTAATGTTTGCACTAAATCATTTGACCTCCTCTAAGTTGTTAGACGAAAGTCTGAATTCTGCGTAACATGTTCAAATTTTATACGTTTTACTATCCATGAATATTCCATTAATATTCTAAAAGTCTGTAGCCGATCAGACATTGTGGGAGCAACGCCTGAAGCAAGACTATTCTGACTCTGGACTCAAACTGTTGACGATCCAGACTCACAAGGCCTCATCCCAGAATGACGTCGGGACGTAACACGCATCAAATTGTCTTCATGGATTTAATCATAAGACGATTTTGATAAGTGGTATACTCAACAGTATCCTTCGACCTGAGATACATGAGCGACCTCCCGTCTGCTAAAGAACATTATTTAATTGTAGCTTAACGATGTCGCGTAACTGCCAGCCATAACGGTTACTTTTGGGAATGGATCTATGGCTTAGTGGGAGTTGTATGTAGTCAATAATTATGTACTCTTGCATTGATAATGCAATAACTTGACATCATGGGCCCTCTCGTAGTTCCAAGTGTTAAGTGTGAGGCCTTACCCAAACTTAGTGTGTGTTTGATTAGACCACTTCGAATGGAAAACGAGAAATAAAATGATCGAACACGGAAGATAATGAATAAATCCATGTCTCTAGTTCGATTGATGTCTCATAGAGAAAGGATCTGATGACTTTACAAATCCATGTCTCTAGTTCGATTGATGTCTCATAGAGCATCTCTGACTGTTTCTTAGATTGTAGTCATGGTCAGTCCAAGTGGGAGACTGATGGATTTAGTGTCCAGACCCGACTAAATCAAGAACCCGACCCGATCAAGACCCGTAAGAGTTACACAGAAGGCAACGGGTTTTAAAGTCCGCTTATATGATTAACCGGCAACTTTGCAGAAGAATTAATTATTTATTTATTAACTGGTTTAATAAATTAATTAATTAATTATTCCTAATTAATCATTATGATTAATTTAGCGATGAAGACGTTAAATACTATTTCGTCTAAGACGACAGTTAACAAATCAATTATTTAACTAATATTCGTTAAGTCTCGGTAAGCGACAAATATTTTAATGAGTTAAAATGTTAGTCGCGAAATTAAAAGGTTCGATTAAGGATTAGTTTAAAACGAGGGACTAAACGGAAAAAATTAATCAGATATTTATATCTGATTAAAGGAGGCGCGAAACCCTAATCCACATACTAGAATTTTCGACCTCCTCCCCTCCCTCTCTCCCTTCCGATTTTCGGCCAACCCTAGGGCCGCCATCGCCGCCACTTTTCTCCAGTGGTTCATCTCTGTCGCTCGCGAGAAGTCAAATCCTCTATCACCTCTTGTTGTGGTTCCTCCTCTCCGACGAACCAATGCAAGGAAGCTGAGAACCGCCGTCGTGCCGCCACTCCGAGTCCGCCACCACCGTCAACCCTGTCGTCAGCCGCCGCCGTTCAACCCGAGCCACCACAGCCGCCCAAGCTAAGCCGCCGCAGCAGCCCGCCGGCTGCCGCCCTCCTCTGTTGCACGGCCGCCGCTACCCTAGCCGGCCGCCGCCTCCTCCTCGCTCGTCGTCCGCGAAACCCTAATTCGCGCCCAATCTGATCCGACGTCTGAGATTCTCTCGGTGCCTGAGTCACCGCGTCGTGAATCTTAACCTATGAGGATTGTCCGATTCGCTCGCCGAGTCGAACCCTGCGAAACCCTAGCATCACCTGTTGACTTTCGGTGTCTCAAGCGTCTGTTTGAATCACCACTCAGGTATATCTAAACTCGTCGTTAGTTTAGATATATTTTATTATTTATTGTTGTGTCGCGTTCTTGTTTTAACGCGATTGGTGTTTGTGCGTTTGGTGATTGTTGAATCCTGTTGATAATGGTTTACGTTAATAAACTGGTTTTCGCGTATTGTAAATTAAATCGTTTTTTCTAGCTGCGAATTAGATTACTTGTTAATTTAATTATCTTGAATTTAATTTACTAAATTACTCGGTAATTGATTTAATAATTATCTTTCATAAATAATTATTTAATTCAAAAAAAAATTGTCGTTACCTGAAACCTGATTACCACAGTCTTAACCCAACACCTCTAGGTCTCCCTAGCCATTTTCATTGTCAGGTTCTTCGGCGTTGTACCCATGTGCATCATCCTCAATGGATTCCGCGTCAGTCAATATACCTAGTTCATCTTCCTCAGAATCAGATGATAGTACTATCACGAGGTTAGGATCCATCTGGAAATACATGTTTTAATATGAGGAAATATATTTTCAAGTAATATTTAATAATTAAACATTAAAATACATATGACACGTCTACCAGACACGTGAACCCAAAGGTTATAGTCTAGGACCCCTAATGCATCATAATTCTCTAAAACCATTGGCTTTGAAACCAATTTGTCACACCCCGCCAAAATCGTTGCGGAAGAACGAGGGGGGACTATCATGGATCGAAACAATAGTTATATCGAACAACGTCTACATATTTTTAATGAGCACAATTTATTACACAATGATGTTACAAGTATTTTTATTACATTTAAACAAAGTAAGACATAAAGGATTTACAACGATGATACTTTATTTTAAAACATATGCCATAATTTGCTATGACTAGACCCATTCCACTTTATACGTCCAACCAAGTAGTTCTTCTATTCTGCTGCCCTTCCTTTGCCTAAGATTAACATTTTCTTCAAAAGTCAACATAAAGTTGATAAATTCACATGTTTTTATAACTCGATAAAACAAGGTTTATTCTTTAAAACAAGTTTAAAGCAATAAATCAAATGTGCACAAGACAATTATTATTGTATGTTTCAACAATAATATCTAGTTATTACCACGAGCCTTATAACACTACTTGACCTAGTTATTCATAGGTTTGCCCCACCGTTATTTATGAGCATAATATCAAATACGACATGGCTAATCAAGTACTCATTGGTCTCCAACCACTGTTAGTGCTACTAACGACGAGTAGGGTCGTCACACCCAATGGATCAACCTCCTAATTACCACGTTTTCTTACTGAAACTCACGTTATAAGCTGAAGGGGACTTCGAGCTTGCTCAACCAAATAAACAACTCATGTAATAATTCAAAAACAAGTACAATATGTTAATCTCCCCCAGAACACAACTTGAAAAGGGGCCCTGAACTCACAATGATCATCATATAGTTGTGCGCTTTGAAGATTTGTATTATAGTCTTTAGACGTGCCCCAAAATAATGATAAATGACACTTAACATTCCAATCATTATATGTAGTATTAATAACTTTTATTATGACTACTTAAAGACATGACTACTCACATTCTAACTCTCATTTATCATTATATGTAGTATTAATAACTTTTATTATGACCATAAAATAATCGTTATTATGGTTATTGTAATAATTATATTAAAATTATTGTATGATCATTCATATTCTTAACTCTTATGTGTTAATAATGGATAATAATGGATTCATTATTCCTTATACCATAAGTTTCTTTTGTCTTATATAAAAAGCTTAGGAATTCGGTTTTGTTTGCCTCCCCACCCGTCCCCGTCGCCAATCGATGTAAGTTTACTCTTTCTCTTTTCCTTCTTTCTCTTACATTCCATTTATTTATAGTCTTCATTCTCCGACCATTGTGGTGATCATACCATTTCCTCCGGCGTGAAAAAAATGTAACGCCGGTGGTTTATTTACGGTGATCATGACCTTGATTTCGACGTGAAGAAAATGTAACGCCGGCGGGTCATCTAAGATCCGTTAGACTTTTGTGGCTTTGTCCGACGTGAATAAATTGTAACGTCGGCGGCTAATGTTTCACCCCTTATAATTTTTGTGTTTGGCCTTATTTCTCATTTGATTGTATTAATTTTCTCCCTTATCTGATCCTTATTATAAGTTATGACCTCATCGTCATCGTTATTTGAATGTGAACTGCACTTTGTTGTTATATATTATAAGTTGTTTCTGTTTCTTTATTGCAGGTGTTGTGTTTTCTGTGGGGGTTTCCTTCAACTATGTTCGCTAAGTCTGTTTGTTTTCCTATTGTCTTCATACTATTTGGTTAGTGGTAGCACACTAATATCTTTAGTCAATGGCTATTAAACTGGTTAATGGTTCTTTTGAAAATTATATATAATAAAGCAGTTTGTAAATTGATTGATGGCTATTTTCATTAATGCAAGTTGGAAATTTCATAGTGACTAATGGATGTTTCTGTAAATGAAACCGATGTCAAAGCAAGCCGGAAGCCAGAAAAAGGAAGCTTAAAGAATGCTATTAGCAAGCCGACAGAGGTTAGTATTAATATTTGTTTCCTCGAGCAAAGAGTTGTGTGAAATCAATTAAATTGTTTCCCAAACATGAATTAAAAACGTATATGCAAACAATGCTCAAAAATATAGATACATATTTGAAAAAGCCGATGCAAAGTCACCTGATATGGGTAAGTAAACATAAAATCAAATTTTAGAGGCTTTGAAAAACGTGCATAAAGAAGAAGTGATGCTTCATAACTCATAAGTTTATGTTAATAGTAATGTGTTTTGTGCTGATTATGAAGCCTATAAATTGATTAAAAGTTGGAAGATTTAATCTTTAGTTTAGATCTATTGGTCATCTTCTTGGAACATAAGCATTTTTTTTAGTTTTCATGTAAGCATGACTTTTTTCTCATTTGATAATAAATAAAGGAAGCATATCATGGAATTTAAAATGGCTGATCATTTGCTTCCATCTTGATGGTTGTAGGGGTTTTAATTTTGTCTGTAATGCCTCTGGTAGGTGTTATCGTATTGCTATTAATTTACATTTGTTTACTCTTTAGATGAAAAAGTTATTAAATTAATGGATTGCTTGCTTGGTTACGATGATGGGTTATTGAAAGAATGTTATTTCTTTTTTTTCGTTTGTTTAAATTAATGGATTGGTTGCTTCGTATTGATGTTGATCTCCACTTTTTTCTTTCATTCATTACATTACACATTCAAAATTTTGACCCATTTTCGATTTTATTTCATTGCAGATAGATGATGATCTTTTTAGGTCTTTTACTAGCCTATATATATAAAAGTTAAGCAAAAACTTTATTTTGGACCTTCATAAATACTTAATCATAAATGCATTTTTATGAAAAAAAAAATTACGAGTTTGGTTTGTTTTGCCGGATCATGATCACCATTAGTAAATAATAAGCAATCTAATGTTAGAGCATATTCCTATGCTAACGTGTGTCTCGTGTATTGTATCTAATCTAGAGCATCTGTGTGGATAATATAGTCACTGGCTGTACCAGATGCACCGCCGGACCAGATGATCCGGGCGGACCAGATGGTCCGCTGGTGGTCCGCTGGCCTGTTAACTAAGTGACTATAAATAGTCCGTGTTAGAGAGAGTTAACTAGTTCTGTCATTTCATATCTCTTAACTGTGTGTTCTTAAGGTGTTTTCTCTCTCTACATTGTATTCTCTAAGTGAATCAATAAAGCAAAGCTTTATTTACTTTCTTGTTGTTATCCGATTACCAAATCATGCTGTAGTAAGATCGTCTCGTGGTTTTACATCTAACATTTATGATTTTATACATATTAATATACATACAAATGCATGGTTTCATCCGTAATGATATGATTATATTAGTTATGGTGATATTGAATTCATTAAGTATGACTATTCAATTTCTTAACTCTCATCTAAATTGAACTACTTAAAGACATGACTATTCACATTCTAACTCTCATTCATCATTCCCATCGATAAAATTATATCCCTAATCATACTCGGTGTCAGTGGAAATAAACGAAGAAGGTGGTGCGTGTCCTTTAATGATGTGGTCAAACACATGCGATTGATCCAAGACGTTTAGATTCGTTTTAGAACTTTAAAACACACTATTTAGTAAAGAAAAATTCTATCAAGTTAAGCATTATACAATTGTACATAATAGTGTTTATCATTTAATATATTAAGAGTAAATTACGGATTTCGTCCCTGAGGTTTGCCCAAATTTCACATATCGTCCCTAAGTTTCATTTATTACAGATATCGTCCCTAACTTTTACAAAATCGTTGCGGATTTCGTCCTTCCGTCCACCAGCCGTCAATTTTGCCCGTTAAGTCTGTCACGTGAGTAAAACGTGATGGGCTTGTTGGTCTTTTCACAGCTCACTCAATTTTGCCCGTTAAGTCTGTCACGTGAGTAAAACGATCGGACTTTCTCTGCGTGTCGAAAGACCGACCTGATCGTTGTTCGTTTGACGTTCTGCTTTATTTTCTTTGGTGTTTCGTATAACTCATCGGACTTTCTCTGCGTGTACGGGAGTACCGACCTGATTGTTGTTGGGTTATACAATTTCAACTTGTTTTATTTTCTTATTTTGTTAAATTCGATGCCTTATCTGCGTATCGAAAGATCGACCTTAAGGTAGACGATTTAACGTTCTTGTTTCTTTTTGCATGGAACACATTTGACTGAATCATGAATACAATCATTATGTGATTAAATCACAAATGAAATCACAAAATGTGATATAAAAAGCAAAAACATATATGAGTATGTCTGATAGTGTGGGGTACACTGGTCAATGCAAATCTAATCAATACAATAACATATCCAGATAGTATGAGTATGATTGTGCCTGAGTTTAATATGGACAAATTATACCGGTAATCGACATGACTTGTGTGCTGAAGTAATTGAAATTGAAGTGTAGTTCAGCATGTCATGACCAATATGATCCCAAGTTGTGATCTTTCTCGCAAAAGACAAAAATAGTGTCTGATTCTGTATTGCATTTATATTTCATGTCTGAAAAGTTCAAAAAGATTTTCGGTGTGTTTTGATATAAAGTTTCAAAAAGATTTTCGGAGATTTAATGGGGATTTGACGGGTTATAAAAGGGGTAATTAAGTGAGCTGTGAAAAGACCAACAAGCCCATCACGTTTTACTCACGTGACAGACTTAACGGGCAAAATTGACGGCTGGTGGACGGAAGGACGAAATCCGCAACGATTTTGTAAAAGTTAGGGACGATATCTGTAATAAATGAAACTTAGGGACGATATGTGAAATTTGGGCAAACCTCAGGGACGAAATCCGTAATTTACTCATATATTAATTATCTTGATATATTTGATATTTAGGTATGCTGCTAGGAATTAGATGGGTTTCTCTGATGAACATGATCTGCAGCCTGGTGATCGTTTCATGTTTCACTACATGTTAGAGGAGGGCTATTTGCAAGTGGACAACATATTGGATGTTTAGTATTTCTAATAGTTTGAATGAGTTTGGAATGGTCATTGTAAACTTTTTTTTTTGTGACAATGACTTAACTATCCTTGAAACATTGAACTTTGACTGGTTAGGCATTGGGCATAGACTTCACGAGAAACGTGCCTAACCGGATGAAACTGCCATATTTTGATGTTTGTTACAATTTGTTGGTTTGCTTTCATGAAACTGGTCTATTCTGACAAACTTAAACTATTTCTATGCTACTTCTACACAATTGAACTATAATTTTTTTTTAATTATATATGCATGGTCTGCGTTGTCTTTAGCAAATACAATGAATATCGGACTATTGCTAAAGCCAAACAACTGTTAGAGACTTCTTTTACTTAAACTCTTAGACTTTTTTCCAAGGACTGGTGTGCACACAAGCATGTCACGTATACAACCACACTGAACATGTTAGGGTCGGTTTAAATTCCCCACCGCCGTGCATCGCACGGGACTGCACTCTAGTTTTTCAAATAATCAAACTCATGTTCAAGGGTCATTTAAAGAGCATATTTAGCCTTAATGTCTAAATAGTCATTAACTTCGTTAATTACCACTTATAAAGCTAATTAACAAGTTGTCACGTTTAACATAACAAAGTTTGGGGTTTTATAATTTCATTTAATATTTTCATTTTAAATCATATTATTTAGTATTGAGTCAGTTTCGTTTACCCGAACACGTTAACATTAACAGCTAAAACTTTACAGAACTAACTATGTTTAGTTAACTAGTTAAACACTACACAAGTAAAAAACCGAATGACCCAGCCCAGTCCCGAAACAATCCAGGCCACCCAACTGTTCAGCCCAGTTTATTGGGCTTCGGCCCATCTCAGTCCAATGGGCTACAGCCCATAACAGTGGGTTCGGCCCACTATCAAAATAGTCTAACTATCACATTTTTAACCCATTTCACTCATAAAAGTTTGTAACTATTGAACTCTTTTTATAAAAATAATCATTTTTATAAACAACAATCGTTTTTATACTTTAAACCCATGTTTTTATAAAAACATCTTTTGTATAGAAAACCCATCTTAATCCATCATTTGTGAGGTTTAAAAATCATTAAGTCACCTTAATGAAAAACTTTTATTACAACATTTTACCCATATATTTTTATCATCAAATTAACCCATATAAACTAGTAACTTTATAGAACACCTATAATATGATATACCCCATTTCATGTAAATAACAAAGTTGTCAACCCATAATAACACAACTTTTACACCCATAAGATTATCATAATCCTACTTGTAATTGACAAGATTTCAACTTTAAGTTACTAACTTTCATGATGTTATCTAGCATGTACAAACACATTAATTTTATAAAACCTTTGTAAAAATATAACCATTTCACTAGTCTTAGCTTGGATGAATACTTATTCGAAGACAACTTTAAACTATAAAATTTGAGTTTTACCTCTAGCTTGGATGAATACTAAGTGATGACCCGTTAGTAGTCCAAAATAAAAAGATAATAATCTTCCTGTTATAACCCTTCCGAGGACTCCAAATTATGGTAATTAATGTTGGAAAGGTAGTGGTGATCGTGAGCTTTAAAAGAGGGAGGGAGAGGGACGTGAGGGGGTGGGGGGGGGGGGGGGGTGATTGATGTGGAGTTGCAAGTATATTTATGTGGTGAATCCCTGATGCTTTCATTCTACTATATATACACATTTCTTGGATAATTTAGAGAAAGTAAATCTTTTCATATCTTTAGCTAGAAGTAGTCTTAGACTTAGGGGAAGCTTCTCATCCACTTGTATTCATCATTTACTACGGAGGTTTAAAAGGAAATAGAGTTAGGGACTTGTAAATATTTACTAGATTTCAATGGATGGGTTGGTGCATGTAGTAAATATGTCACTTGTGTGGTCTTTATTTTTCCTTCAAGATTATGCCCTGGGATTTTGTAGTGGTCTAGGATTTTACAAAATAGTATTATAATCTTTTCATTTGTGCACTTGCATTCAATAATTGAAATGAGGGTTTAAAGGCAATATAGGAGAAGTATGGCAAGGGTTTAGTAGCAATAAAAATAGACAAAATGAATGTTTGTAAAGTTAGTGCAAAATCCGGCCCCATGTGTTGAGGTGGTCGGTTCTCGGCCCATGTCTAGTAGGTTCGTGTGTCGCACGTTTTGTTTCGGACCTTTCGGTTGTCGAGTCTCGGGTTGAATTTAAAACGTATTTGAAATACGTCTTTTCATTACCAAAATACACGTTTGAAGGTGACAAAAATAAACTTCACTCGGGTCCATATCACTTTATTTTTAACGTCAAAAGAAATCATAATTTAAAAGTCGTCATCCAAGACTAATTTTAAATATTACTACGTCGTACGAGTGACAAGATATAAATACTTATATTTAATTGAACATGGCGTTAGTAGTTATAGATTATAAAATTTATGCTTAGAATGTTAAACAAATATTTAAGTCATCTTGACTTCTAATAATCATAGTAGAATTCACCATATAAGCATACTAAATAAACTAAGGTAATAATTAAATTATAACCTGAATATTGTGAATATCACAACTGGTATGTTGGTTGTGAGGTGGCCTAAAGGGAGATGAGGTGAGTGAGAGATAAGACCATAGGGACGGTGGTCAGAGTTGAGAAAGTTGTAGGTGGGGTTTTCATTATTTGTTTTGGAGTACGGAAACACGATTTCATCGAATATCACGTGACGGAAAATAAGAATTTTGCGTGTTGTGAGCTCAAGGCATTTGTAGCCCCGATGATTCGATGGGTACCCAAGAAAAACACACGGGGTAGAACGGTTTTGGAATTTGTTTATGGTGGCGGATGGGATAAGAAGGTAGCAAAGACATCCAAATGTGTGTAGGTGATTGTACGTCGGGTGTTCATGGTAGAGAAGATAAGTTGGAGTGTGTCGGGTTTTTTTTTATTTTACTAGGAAGGATATTTATGAGATAAGTAACAAGTTGCAATGCGTGGTGCAAAAAAGTTTTAGGAACCAAGGAATGACTCAGAAGCATACTGATGTTATTTATTACGCGCATTTAATGCTTAGATTTCCTGTTTTGTGGGGACGTGTATGGACATGTGAATTGAAAATGCATCCCGTTTTTGAGCAAAAATCATGAAAAGCTTTGTTATTATACTCATTTCCATTATCACATTGGAGAAACTTAATTTTACGAGAGAATTGTGTTTGAATAAGTTTGTGAAATTGTTGAAACACTGAAAAAAATTAAAGTTTTATTGGCAAGGGGATATTTCCACAAATAATTAGTATAGTCATCGAGAAAAATAATGTAATATTTGTGGCCACCCAAACTTGAAATCGGAGAGGTCCACAAGTCATTCTGAACATTATCAAATGGATAAGTTGTAACAGACGATGAATCAGAAAAAGGGTAATTTAACAAGTTTCCTAAACACACAAGAAAAACATACATAATTACTATAAAATTGTTCACACAAATAATATTGCGACTATTAAGTAAACGTAAAATATAAGTCCCCGGATGACCCAAGTGTAAGTGCCAAAGATCTTCAGAGACACCAGCAAAAGTGGAAGGCAAATGTGAGGAAGCAAAAGATGGTAAATGGTAGAGTGGCCCGGAGCTGCTACATCGATGGATAAGTCTCCGCGTCGGGTAATCCTTCACAAAGAAACCAAAAGCATCAAATTCAATGGAAATGTTATTATCAGTTGTTAAGCGTCTAACAGAGAGTAAATTTTTAATGAGCAAAGGAGAGACAAGAATATTTTTTAGATAAAGGGGAAGGTGAGGGGAGGTTAATGTAGTGTTACCCATGCCATGAATTGGTATTTGGTACCCGTTGCCAACAACGAATAAATTCGACCCACATTATTATTGACATAAGAGGAGAGTTTACTTGCGTTGTTTCTCATGTGGTTGGTCGCGACAGTGTCAAGGTACCAGTTTGTTGGATATTAGGAGTCCAGACCCGACAAATCTTGAACCTGACCCGGTTACGACCTGTAAGAGTTACACCGGGTGCAACGAACACTAAACTCGCTTAAATAGTTAACCGGTAAAAAAACAGAAACGTTTGATTATATATATATTATTTATACTAATTATAAATAATTAATAATCAATATTATTATTAACGAGCTTAATAATAATGGTTGAACGATATTTAAATAAAAGTGGTTTTATTTTAAATTCACGATCGAGTAATTCGTTAGTGAAATTTTTACTAACGTTGGCTCGTGGGCTCGCGTACGAAGTTGGGCTTGAAATTCAATAGAGCTCATTTATCTAGTACATATTAGATGATTAGGGGTAAAAACCCTAATGCCACACCCCTAATTCCCATTAACGGAGTTTTACCATGTGGGGTGTGAACCAGTCCAGGACCCGAGTCATTAGTTACATCAAACATAAGTCAAGGGTTCAAAATGTAGATATATTTCCAAACGGGAAATATCAAAACCAGAGTTCAAAGTTTAGCGGAAGCACATAAAAGTCAAGTTGCGCGAACAAGCGCCCGATAAGTAAATACCAGTTCAAGTTGAAAAGATTTGAAAAACAAATTCCCAAAATAAAAAGGTTTTAGCCAACGTACGTGCCCAAAAATCAGATTCTCCTAGCGTCCTACAAAGCATGCATAAGAGCAAGTGTCAACTAATGTTGGTGAGTTCACATAAGCACATAAGTATATCAGTATAATTATGCAGTATGAATACAACAATCTTTATTCGTATGTAAGTATGTATATTACAAGTACAATCCATATCGTAGGTAGCGAGCCTAAGTTCATGTCACTAAAACGTTCGCAACTGAAGCTGACCAATTAGTTGTAGGAATAATTCCTTACGTGTTTTGCCTTCCCCGTGTCTACTCGATCACGGTAAGTTAGGCTGACATTGTCCTCAGTCCGACAGCGAGTCGGGTGGTGCATCTCGTGCCCGCTGAGTGGGGTTTGTCAGATGTGACAACTGCAACTTCCCAGGTTAACTCCGTTAACTTTTCTGTTAGTTCCGTTAGTTCCTTAGCAAAACCCGTGGCCCGTTATTCGAATAATTGTATGTGGTTCATATTTATTTGCAATTTAATTTTAAAGACTTGATTCGTGAAATCATTTCGTGACTTTATGTGTTACTTGCAAAATTCACGTTTTCGGGTGAAACCGAACTTCGTGCGTAAATTAAAATTTTTATGTGTAAATGATATTTATACTTGTCCTGACTAAACATTACATGTTAAATGAGTTTAAAAACAATTAGAAACATTTTGGAATTTTTACTTCACAAGTTTTTAGTTAAAAACCCATTTACTTGAGTTTTGTGCTTTATGGGTCTAAAATAGAACTTGAGGGGCTTAAGTTGTAACTTCTATTTTAATCAAAATCTGCCCAAAGTCTCCCCCATCTCTATTTCCACGCATCATCTTCATCCTCTCCCTCTTCTCCTTACGGTTCACACACACACACACACACACACACACACACACACACACACACACATACACACACACACACACACACACACTTACAAAAATCGTGAAATCAAGCATCAAGAAGCAAGGAATTAGAGATTTTAAGCTTCCACAAGCTTCAAGAACACCAAAGGAAGCTCCCTCTCCACTTAATCTTCTCCATTTCGCGATTTCTCTTCAAAACTTGTAAGCCCTAGATTCTCAAAAATCCGAAATTGGTAGTTGCATGTGTGTTCTTTAATGTTTGAATGCTAAATGGTGAGCTTATATGCTCATAATTCATGTTTTAAGTTAAGGTGTTAAAGGCTGATTTGGGGCTGATTTGAAGTCGGGTTTAGGGGCTGGAAATTGTGTTCAAATCTGCTATGAATGTTCTTGTATGTATATTGGGTGTTTGGACATGAAATTTGGGCATATGTGCTTGTATATTAATTTTTATGTTGGGTTTTTGCTATGAACTTGATATGAACATGTTTAGAACTGAAAATCCATGTTAAAGTGTCTAAAATGATGTTAGTAGAAGTTGGATGACCAAATTGTTGCTCAAAACGAAAAAACCGAAATTTTTACAAACTACTAAAAGTGGACAGATTCGGCCAGATTTTTAGGCAATTTTGCAGAGGTCATAACTTGCTCAATTTTGCTTGGAATCAGTTGATTTTTTTTTCATGGTAAAGTATTATGTCTTAGCTTCGATTCGGCTACTCGCACACTTTCTAAAACGTCCGTTTGGTCATCCAAAACACTGCTGCAAGTTAGACGTGCAAAGCTGTATTTTTCTGTGAAAAGTGGACTTTACATTTTAGACGAGCATGCTAATCTTGTTTTATTGATGAGTTTGTAAATTGTAAATGAGGTTTATATATTAAAAGTAGGATCTGAAAAGTTTGGTTCGTGAATTCAAAGTTTGGAGTGAGTTATGCAAGTTTTCATTTCCTTTAACTAGTTTGCTAGATGTCAAAAAGTGCCAACTTCCGATGTGCATAACTTTCTCATTTCTTAACTTTTTTACTTGATTCTTTTTGCAACAAGTCCTATTAGATATGTAGTATATTCCTGTAAAATTTAAGGAGTTAATTCCAAGTAATGTGGATTTTAGCTATGTCACTAGATAGGTGTTTGAAGTTTGACTTTCTGGGTCAGCTTTGACTAAAGTTGCAATTTCTTGATTGTCTCCCAAGTTGAGACTTCTATGTGCATTGTATGACTTGTATGAATGCATGAAACATGTTTAGGTGCTTATGTGTTATTATTCGTCCTAGTGACAACTTCTAATCCGGTTAGGCCATATTTGTTGGAAACTCGGATCTTGATAGCGATTTCATGATCTTGATTTCGGTAGAAAACTCTCTTTTCTCTCTGTCTGATTTCTCTCGTTGAACACAAATGAAAACACTAACTTTGTAACATTGATTCTGATATGTTCGATACATATATATACATAAACATTGGCGGTTAAAATCTTTCAACCCCGACAATACAGACCCTAAACTATTTTACACTTGACACACTAACTAAACCTTTACTTTAGTTATTTACATTCTTGACCCATTAACTTTGACCCGAGATGAAACATGATTATATCACATTTCACCCCCTAATCATTTTCATCTTTCTCCATCTTCAGATCTTGAACTCCCAGTAGTTCTCGCATCGTGATGAACTTGACTCTTACCATTGCCTTAGTGAGAATGTCAGCCTTCTGAATTTCTCCACTAACATGTTCAACGTTGATATGATTGTTCTCAACACATTCTCTGATGAAATGATAACGTGTGTCAATGTGCTTGCTCCTTCCATGAAATACAGGATTCTTCATTAATGCTATTGCTGAGATGTTGTCAACCAATAAAGTAATCTTTTCTTCCTTCCATCCAGTCAATTCTGCAACTAATCTCTGTAACCATAGTGCTTGTTGTACTGCTGCAGTGGCTGCTATGAATTCTGATTCACATGATGATAATGCCACCGTCTGTTGTTTTTGCGTACACCAAGTAATAGGAGAATCTCCAAAGTAGAACACGAATCCAGTTGTTCCTTTCCCCTTATCAGTGTTAACTCCATAACTACTGTCACTATAAACCGTTATCTTGTTTCCTCCGTTCTTCTTGTAGGTTATTCCGTGATGCTTGGTTCCTTTGATGTACCTAATTATTTGCTTGATCCCTCTCATATGATGTTCCATTGGTTCTTGCATAAAACGACTGAGTAAATTCACCGCAAAACTCAAGTCTGGTCTTGTATGTAGCAAATACCTCAAACATCCTATCAAACTCCTATATTCAGTTGGATCCACCGGGTCTACTCCTTCAATATCTGTGAATCTTGTTCCCGGACTCATAGGAATCTTCGTTTCATTACAATCAACCATATTTGCATCCTTCAAGATTTTGTTGATGTAACCCGTTTGTTTGATTGATATGTCACCCCCAATTGGATGACTTCTATACCTAAATAGTATGTTAAGAGTCCTAAGTCACTCATCTCAAACTCTTGTTCCATTTGTGACTTGAAATGATCAATCTCCTTCTTTGGTTCTCCAGTGACTATGAGATCATCTACATATACTCCAACTATTATCGTAGACTCTTTGCTTCTTCTTATGTAGACAGCATGTTCCAACGTACACTTCTGAAACTTCAACGACTTCAACGTCTGATCCAGCTTGATGTTCCATGCACGTGGTGCTTGTTTCAAACCATACAAAGCTTTAGATAGCTTGTATACTTTCTTCTCACTTCCTGGCTTCACAAATCCTTCAGGTTGAGAAACGTAGACTTCTTCCTTCAAATCTCCGTTTAGGAATGCGGACTTTACATCGAGATGATGTACTTCCCATCCATTGTAAGCAGCAATTGCTAGAATAAGACGTACAGTCTCTACTCGTGCTACTGGTGCAAAGACTTCGTCAAAGTCTACTCCTTGTTCTTGCACATAGCCTTCTGCTACCAAGCGAGCCTTATGCTTTGTAATCTTCCCGTTAGCATCCCGCTTTGTCTTAAATACCCATTTGAGACCAATCGCTCTATGTCCCTCGGGTAAGTTGGTCAGTCTCCATGTATTGTTCTTATTTATGGATTCTAACTCCAACTCCATGGCTTCAATCCATTTCTTGTCTTCAGCTGCTTCTCTGTAGTTTCTTGGTTCTTCTTCTGCTAGAAGTAACTCTTCATACAATCCTCATGTATCTACAGGTCGTGCCTTATTTGTGATCTCCATCAGATCTCTAAAACCCTTTAGAGGTGTATGATCAAAAGGTCTTGCTGAACTCCTTCGTGAGTTATAAACCGTAACTTGTGATGAGTTAGGTTCATAGGCATAAGTCCTTGGAGTACTCATCCTTGAACTCTGCTGAGGTGTGGCTTGATAATTATCCTCATAATTACCCACATCTTCATTCTCTTCTTCAGAATTGGTTGCTTCCTCTGTTGGGTTGACTTGATCAACTTCGACTTGCCCATCAGGTATTGTTGTCACACCCCCAAATAACCACTAACGGAGTTTATAACGTTAAGGGGCGCGACTAGACCAGGACCACAACCATCAGTTACAAATACTAAATGAATCTGAGTAAAGTCCAAGCATCAATAATAAAACAGTTTCAAAATACGCAGCGGAATTTAAAAACATCAGTATCTTAGCACTAGCCACGTGCTTTACAAATAGTTATTTCAATTCCAATTTCCCAATTTAGTTTAATGAATGTAAAAGTCTTCGCGTGCCATGCCAACCTTCAACGGATACTCTTCAACGATCTGCAAAAGTGAAAACCACACAAGTGTCAACCTAACGGTTGGTGAGTTCACGGTGGGCATGACATGCATTGGCCCAGTCTCAATAATCGTATGTATCAACATATATAAGTAGTATGGTTTTGCAAAACATTGCCAAGAGTTTGGTTATCGAATATGCACTAGTTATGTAAGAGTTAAAGCAGTCAACCGATATCGCGGGTAGCTAATCCGGTTTCCATGCACTAAGGAAGTCGTACTAGGGCTGAAAGCTGACGTAACAGTGTACGGCATTTGCCGTTGGTTTGTGCCTCCAGTTGTGTCCCATTTGGGATGCCCACAACTAAGAACAGGCTGATATTGCACTCCGTTCGGCCCCCGACCGGTTGGCTACGCATTTGTGTACCGCGGAGCAGGGTTTGTCAAACCCTCAGTAGATCTACCCAACATCCCCTCGCTTTCCAGATCATCAGTACTAAGTTGAGGTCTTTAAGTTTTTTTTTTTAAGCATCCTTAGAAATCATGTGATATCATTTGGTTTAGACTTTAACCTACACTAGTCACATTAAAATGTTTATTCCGGATTTCATCTGAAATCCCAAAAAGAGTTTAAGTGTTGTAGTAGTTGGTTCCGGATTTCGTTTGAAACCCCAAGGATGGACAGTTGCAAGTGTTCCCCATAAAACACTCCAACTTCCATAACAAGTATCCCATTAGGCAATACCTCAGATTTGTCAGCGTTGTTTTCCGTTTAGTATGTTCGTTGTGACCCAAACGGGCTCACAAGTAAAGGGTTTGTGAAACTCACCTTAGGTTGCTCAGCTACACTTGTTAATCCGATTTGTGTTTGCTAACGAAGACCTAGTAATCACATTAAGGTCTTAGGTGTTAGGTTGTGTCTATCTTTAACTTAACGTCACTATGGCCCATAACATAGCACGTTTGAACTACGACTCGACATAACGACACACGACACCAATGGTTGATCATAATTCAAGGGTTCATATAAATCAGATATCAAGCATGGCATAATCATGTAAGTCATGGCATAACACTTAAGCAATTTTCACAAGTTTGGTTTTTAGGTCAGGTCTTAGTTTCGCTAGCCTAGTTTCGCTAGGCAGTTTCGCTAGGTGCACGGGCAGCACTTTCGCTAGGCAATGCCCGGTGACACAGTTTCGCTAGGCTAGTTTCGCCCGAAACTGCTGACGCAGTTTCGCTAGCCTAGTTTCGCAGAGAAACTGGTTTGAACTTTCGTTCAGGTATTTCGCTCGTAGTTTCGCTCGAGCTGGTCTGGTCAGGTTACCCGGCGACACTATAGTTTCGCTGGGTAGTGTCGCTGGAAGGAGATATAATTTCGCTACTTAGTTTCGCCCAGAGAACACGCAGTTTCGCTGGTCGCGAAAAACATACGGATTTGCCTAAAAATTAACCTAACAGCTTCTGATCTTACATGCAATCCATTATTTAGCATACATAGGCATTTACCAACATAAATCAACAAGCTTTAGCACCTTAAACATGCATTTTGTCATCAAATCACCCCAAAACACATATAAAACCCTAAAATGACTAAAATGGCATAAATCCCTATCATGGTTGGATTTCATACGCAAAGTTGGAGACTTTATCACAGATCTAGCATCCCTAGTCATAAATACAGAAGATCTAACAAGTTCATGAAAGATTGAGCATGCTTTATGAAGAAACATGTAGAAAATGCATGTAAATGGGTTTTGGAGACTCACGGTTGATCGAGGATCGATGGATGCTCTCTACCAACAGTGATAATAGCAGCAAATAGTGATATCTCAGCTGGTCCAGAATTCTCAGAGAGTGTGTGTGTGTTTGTTGTGTGGTTTGAGCAAATGAGGCTACTAGGGTTTATTAAGTTTATTTATATCAGAGGCTAGTTTCGCTGGCCTAGTTTCGCTGGCCAGGCGAAACTAGCTCTGATCTCGGGTACACTGGTCAGTCTAGCCAACTACCGGGCGAACCTGTAGTTTCGCTCGGTAGTTTCGCTGACTACCAAAATTAGGCAATTTTTCACATAATCAAGTATTTACAATTTTTCATGCTATTCATAATATCAAATCATGCATTTAAATCTCATTGCACATAAGGACAATAAATAAGCACATAACACATATGGGCGGGTTCGGTGATCAACCAAAGGTCGTGGACGTATTCGGCCTAGTTTAAGCATTAGTTACCTAAGTTAACACTTATAACGTAACTAACGGATTTGTCTAACGGAAGTTAACCTTGAAATTCTCGGGTGTCACAATTGTGAAATCAGCCCATTCAGCATTACCATTATCTAGGCCCTCTAGATAATCCTTCCAATTCCATGTCTCATCCTCTTTAAACTTTACATCTCTACTTACGCAAATCTTGTTGTTGACAGGGTCATACAACCTATAAGCTTTAGATCCCTCTTCTGATCCTAGGTAAACCATCTGGACACTTCTGTCATCTAACTTCTTTAAATTAGGAATGGTCACCTTCGCGTAAGCTATGCACCCAAAGATCCTCAAATGATCTATCATAGGCTTCCCGCCCTTCAGTGCTTCATAAGGTGTGCTATCTGTCACAGCCTTCATTGGTACTCGATTAAGTATGTAAATAGCATGTCTAACTGCTTCAGCCCAAAAATCTTGCGGCATCTTTGTGGCTTTCACCATACTACGAGTAGTGGACATTACAGTTCTGTTTCTCCGTTCAACAACTCCGTTTTGTTGAGGAGAATATGGAGCAGTCAATTGTCTGGCTACTCCATTATCCTTACAGAACTTGGTGAATTCATGAGACGTGAATTCCCCTCCTCTATCTGTCCTTAACATCTTTAGTTTTCTTCCAACTTCACTTTCCACCTTGGTTCTAAATTCCTTAAACATCTCAAAGGCTTCGTCCTTTGATTTTAAGAAATACACCCACATATATCTCGTGCAGTCGTCTACTAGCAGAAATATATATCTCTTCCCTGAGGGTGTAGGTGGTGATATAGGACCACATAGATCTCCATAGACAAGATCTAAAGGTTCCTCTGACTTGAATTGCGTCTTCTGTGGGAATGGAGCCCTTGTATGCTTTCCCAATAGGCATGCATCACACACCTGCGTCGTGTGATTAATTTTTGGTACCCCTTGTACCAACCCTTTCTGAGTCATCGTCTTGATCGCCTCGAAGTTGAGATGTCCTAATCTCGCATGCCATAACCATGCCTTATCTTCCAAACTCGTAAGTAGACAGGTTGGCGAACCGATCCTTAAATTCGTGTGGTAAAGTCGGTTCCTTGCTCGTTTGACCTTTAGTAGCAGTTCCTTACTAGGGTCATAAAGAGACAGTGTATCATCCTCCATGATGATCTTACACCCGCTCTCAGTCAATTGTCCTAAACTTAGGATATTGCTCCTTAGGCTAGGGATGAAGTAAACTTGAGATATCACTCGTTGTTCTTGATTCTTGCACTCTAGCAAAATCGATCCTTTGCCTTTGATCGTTACACGCGATCCATCTCCAAAGCGAACATTTCCAGAGACATTCTCGTCTAATTCTGCGAAATGTGCTCGAACACCGGTCATGTGATTACTTGCACCGTTGTCCAAATACCAAAGACTCTCATTGGTACATGTGTAATTCTTAGGATGTACTTCCTTCTCGTTAAGGAAGACCTTCTCGCCTTCTAATTCCTCGTCTACGGCCATTAGAAGCGTTGGTTCCAAATCTTCTGCAATAAGATTGGATTGCTCTGTCGTTTGCTCCTTCTGCCGACAGTCCTTTGCGTAGTGCCCAAGTTTGTTACAGTTGTAACATGTCTCCTTACTCATATCCTTCTTGGGCTTATAACCTTTCCCTAGGTTATTTCCTCGTGGCTTCTGAGAATTACTTGCTTCCTTATCACCCGCCTTGAACTTCTTGTTCTTCCACTGATTGCGCGATGACTTGGACTTTCCTGCTCCGTAGTTCCCAGACTGCTTTCCACGATGAGAATCACTCTCCTGACGTGTGAATAGAAGTTTGTCCTGGTTCTCTCCAGTTCCGCCCTTCCTTGACTTTATCCTCTCTTCAAAAGCCTTTAAACGTCCAATTGTTTCGTCTAGAGTCATCTCGTCTAGATCAAAACATTGCTCGATAGACGCAACTATCTGAGTGAATCTTTCTGGCACGGATCCCAATAGTTTCCGAGTCAGCGTAGACTCCTCAATAGTTGATCCCAAACTGCTTGCCTTAGAAACAATCTGATTGAATCTTGCAGTATAGGAATCTATCGTCTCGTCTTCCCTCATTTGCAACAACTCAAACTCCGTCTTGAGCGTTTGTAAACGTGCCTTTTGTACACGTGCTACTCCAACATGACGCGTCTTAAGTGCGTCCCAAATCTCCTTAGCGCTCTTGCACTTTGCAACTTGCAATACCATCTCCTCTGGTAGTGCTTGGAATAGATACGCGCACGCGGTCTTGTCCTTCTTGACATCCGCCTCTGTGTTTTCGCTCGGTTCTATCCTATCCCATAATCCATTTGCCTCTAGTATGGTTTTCATTCGAATGGACCATACGGTATAATTTAATGGTTTTAATATAGGGCATTGGAAATTGGGTGAGGACACCGTTTCCTTATGTACGACAATTTCTTTGTTGCCTCCGTCCGACATATTTTTCAAAATCTTCGTATTGTATAGGATCGGAAAACAACAATATACTTAGGATTTCTCTAAATTCTAAGTGTATATATTCTAATAGTTGTACTATATTAATCTAATCAAAAATTTAAATCCCAAGAATGTAATAGATAAAACCTGGAATTTAGAAATCTTGATTCGATAAATCTTCGACTTTGATGATCTTCAAAACGTGACAGCCCGTCTGACTTTCTTGTCCACGATCTTTGATCCACCAAAATCCTCTTGTGTTCAAACTTGATTCAAAAATCCAAACGTTGAATTCTTGAATAATCGTTCTTCGGATTCACACACCAAAATAATTAACACCCGTCTGGCGTTAAAACTGAGCACTCCATCGCACTCCTTCGATTCCTGCTTTGAAAAAAAATGAAATCCTTTGATTTCAAATTTTCAAAAAGAAAAAAAACAGCCCCTGTTCCTTTTCCATTTTTGTGTCCGATTGAAACCAAAACAAAAGAGTCTTTGTTCCCCTTTTTTTTGTCCGTTTGCAACCAACCAAGAAGAATTTCTGTTCCCCTTCTTTGATCGCGACACAACAAGGAAATTCTTTTTCCTTTTTCGATCGAAACACTGCAATCCAAAAGAAAACTTTCTGCTTCCTTTTTATCGCAACAACAAACCCACAAAACGGCCCCTTCGTCCGTCTTCCTTCAATCCGATCACAATTAGCGACACCCCACAAATTCTCCGGCGCCGGCGATGTCGCCTATCAACAATCGATGACCCTTCTTGTTCTTTGGTTGTGATAATACAAAACGAATTCAATTCCGTTGAGCGATGCGATCGGCGGGTTCAAAACAGAAAACAAACAACGATACTCCGATGAATACCGCAAAAAATCCGACAGCAACGATGATGAAATCAATCCGTGAAACGACGTGGCTCTGATGCCAGATTGTTTGAAACTCGGATCTTGATAGCGATTTCACGATCTTGATTTCGGTAGAAAACTCTCTTTTCTCTCTGTCTGATTTCTCTCGTTGAACACAAATGAAAACACTAACTTTGTAACATTGATTCTGATATGTTCGACACATATATATACATAGACATTGGCGGTTGAAATCTTTCAACCCCGACAATACAGACCCTAAACTATTTTACACTTGACACACTAACTAAACCTTTACTTTAGTTAATTACATTCTTGACCCATTAACTTTGACCCGAGATGAAACATGATTATATCACAATATTTACCCAATTAGGTCGATCTTGACCAACCTGTAGAACCAAGTGCCGCGTACCAGTGCACCCTAAGGTGAGTTCCACTTACTATTTTAGTTGCATCCGGTAAAGGATGGCAACAACACGGTAAAGGTATTTCTTTACTTGAGTAGTTATCCACCATATATCACATGTTTCACTAAATTGCTTTTAATATCAAAAGTCCTTACTTTATCGGGCCATTAATATAGAATAGCGAGGTAATGTTGAGTAGTACTACTCGGGATTGACACCCCCGCTCAGTGGTGCACAGGATGCACCCTCCCGACTGGCGGTCGGACTGAGACCAATATTAGCCTAGGACTACCGTGATCGGGAAAGACACGGGGAAGGCAAACTACATAGGTTATGCCTGTGATACATTGTCAGCTTTGGTTTCAAACGTTCAGGTGAGCATAAGCATAGGCTAGCTACCTATTGATACGGATAATACTTACAACTCGTATAATTAGAATACTAATTGTTTCCTTACTATTCGTATGCATTTTTGGTCTACATGGTGTAGTGTAGACTGTATTAGTGAATTCACCAGCCCTTTTGCTGACACTTGATTGTTGATTACTTTTCAGGTCGTTAGGTGGATTCAGGGATGGCACGGATGGCGGCAGTACACTACTATGCAACCTTTGGGAAATGCCTTTCAAACATTTCAAACTTGTTATTTTGTCAAACTAAACTTGTAATCTGTTGATGTGCTTCCGCTAAACTATTTAACTAAACATCACTTCATTTTGTAAAACGTGCTTTAACTTTTATTAATTTACTGTTATGGCTTGGTTGTAACTGAAGTCTTGGATCCTGGTCTGGATCACACCCCACACGGTCATACTCCGTTAGTGGAAATTGGGGGTGTGACATCAGACCCAAGTAGTACTACCCAATATCCCCTCGCTATTTGCTATTAACGGTTCGATAAAGTAAGGACTTGAAAGATAAAGCATTTTACGTGAACATGTGATATATACTGGATTTCTACTTTAATCATACATCAAGTTTTCGTGTTATTACCCTAACCCGGGTGTAACGTGTTTGCGTGTGCTATCGTCCAAACCCGGACGTAACGTAAAAGGTTGTGTAACTCACCTTAGGGTGCGTTGCTACAATTTAGTAAGACTTTGTGTCTTGCGTAACTACCAATCACCTATAGAATTTATATACGTAAGTGTGTGTCCGCACATGAGTAACATAGCCTAGACGATGGTATTGATATCAAGTAATTCCAAATATGACATAGGTGATAAATCTCCATACGTGATACAAATCGTTTATTCAAATCGAGTCGGTGATGACATTTAACCGAAATCATAAAAGGACAACCAAAAATGCGGATAAAAGATAAGTATTATATCTTTATGGAAATCGAGTAGTCAAAACGTATTTTATGTGTATATATATAGGTATGTACCATGTCAAAAAATTTCAAGAGTTTTTAACGAAAAATTTTTAAAATTTACGCGTGTACATGAGTACATCATAATAAAACAATTATATATATACATATATATATTTCTATGTTTAGAAACTAGTTTATATTAATAATAATAACAACGAGACCATTGAGTTTTTAATTCATTTAAATTACAGAGTTTCCGTAATATAAAAATTCTACGCGTACTCTAACGGGGTCAAAATAACGTAGGGGAATAGTTGGTGAACAGTTTCGAGTCAAGCAACCAAGGAACCAGAAAATAGAGTAACTAAAAAAAATAACCAGAGGTCACCAGGTTTGAACCTGGGACCTCTAGTTTGCAAGCAATCGACCAAACTGCTGGGACAGCAGGGCATTTGTGTTAATTTTCGCGACCCACGTGTTTTGTGTTAAGCAAGTCAAGCCAAATATGGTGAAAATAAAGATTTTAAGGAAGTAGGGGGGGGGGGCTGCTGGACTCGATCACGCGACCTCCGCGTTACAGGGCGAAGTACCCGGCCACTGGGACAGCCGGCCGGCTTGGGTTTTAAACCGAAACGTAATAAGTAACATTTGTAATTGTCGAGTGCCTTCTTCTTCATACAAACCCTAATGTCGCCGGAGTTATTTTACGACGACCGAAAAAATGTAAAACTTTAAAGCGAGACTCAGGAAACGTGCGATGAACATGGGTGATGGATTACCTCGAATCAAAGCGGAGTTTTGATATGTTTTTTTGAAGACGAAACGAAACCGAAACTTGAACACGAGCACCGAGCACGAGCACGATTTGCGCTTCTGATGACTTCCTGTTGTTCGTCAGTGGCTCACGATCACCGTTGTGTGATCGTTGGTGGTATAGCAACAGTGAAGTTGTGGTAATCGGCCGGAAAAAAAGAACTATGGTGGTGGTGTCTTGCGACGTCGGCAGGAGAGGAGAAACGAGAGGGATAGTGAATGCTCCGGAATTACCAAATAATTTCAGAAGTTGATCTGATTCCTAAAATGATGGTCTTCAGTGTAACCGATGGTGAATTGATTTCGGGTGTTGAAGGCGGATAGTTACTGATCAGATGATCGATCGTGGGTTTTTCTTTAAGGGCCATTAAACCCATTTTCAACATTTGGCAAAATTAGTCCCTGCCCATATTACATATTAAAGGGCCAGGTTTAAACAAATACAAAATGGGTCCTTAAGAGTTTGTGTAACCAAAATAAGTTTTAGAAGATGACAGAAATAGTCCCTCAGGTTTAAGGATAACGAGACCAACAGAGGGTAACAGAAAACGTAAATGATGATCAAACGGGTGTATGCATCCCAACACCCTCTAATATGTAACGTTTATGAGAAATATGAACTTAAACGACCAAATAAAATCACAGATAACAATCTCTAATTATATGTTTAAATTCACATAAAATCATAGTTATAACTCCATAACTATATGTTTTAAATTCCTATAAAATTATAGGAACGTTTCGTATGATTACGTGACACACCGTCGGATAAAATCACAAAATAACATGTGTATATATATACATATATACCACACAAAAAAATATATATACTTGTCACATAAAATGACAAAACGTTTTCATAAAATCATAAAATATAATTTATATAAAATTATAAATTATATACATTCAAGTTGGTCGACCGACGTCTAGACTCGTGTGTAGTGCTCGTGTAACTAATCTAGTTAACTGAGGTAACGAACGTTATTGAAATATAACAAAAGTTCTTAACGGGGTTAACCTGGGAAATTGTCGGTTGTCACATCATCCCCTTGTTAAAATTTTCGTCCCGAAAATTACCTTAAGTTGCTACAGTTTCTATGGAAGGAAAAGAAAAATTTTAGGGTTGCTACACCTAATCACCTAATTCGATTAAGTGTGCGACGACAAAAAGAGAAGGAAGAAGAATCCCTCTTCTTTCCTCACGATGTAGAACCCCAACAAAAGAAACAGCCCTAGCCGTTTTTCCGTCGATGTCTGCCACCGGCGTAATCCGGTGGCCATCTTCGAGCCACCACGTCTTAGTGGTTGTTGCTAGTCAGGGTGTTCTGTCAGTCAACGCCCGTAGACCACCTTATGGTTTACAGATCGCGGCCTCGTACGACTTGATCCGCTGCTTGGTTTCAGTGCCAATCGCCGCCGCAAATCTGTCGATCACCACCGTGGAACTCGTCGCTCCGCCGTTTGCCGCCGTCGCTGCCGTCACCCACCGCCACTACCTCCGCATGACCGTCGCCTGTCGTCAAGAGCCCAACGCCTTTCACCGTGCGCCGTATCAGGTTGCAATCAGATCTGAATCTGATTGATCTCGTAGTCTCGCGAGACGCGGCGTCTGTCAAGACGTACTCTCGCGATGCGTAATGGCCACGGGTCATAAACGTAGTCCCACAGCGGTATGCGACACCAGACCACGAGAATCATCGTGATACGCGACAACCGTTAGAGCTCGAAAGTGGCTAGTTCCGTTTCAACCTAGCGTCTCGTGTGTTGAAACTCGGTGTCTTGACCCTTGTTCAACACTGCCAAGGTATATCTAAACTCACTATTAGTTTAGATCTATTTATTATTTCCCGTGTTTGCGTGTTCGGTAATCTGATCCTGTTGCACACTGGTATTTGAATTAAATGATTAAATAGTTTTAATATATATATATATAGTTAAATATATTTTATTCCGCTGCATTTTAGAATTAATTATATATTAATTCGGTTAACTCTTTTATAAATTATTAATTTGTCAGTCACATAAATTTTAAATATGTCACCGGACGACCCGAATACCACTGTCAAAGCCCAACATAGTTGTTGTCATAGGTGTTCAGAGTCATCGTGTGCATGTCGTGCGGAAGCTGAGTCGATGTGTAGCCTTGTTCATAAGTGTTGTAAGCCTGAGGTAGAGCACCAAGAATATCTGGAGCACTAGAGGGCGGAGGATCAAGCGTGGGTAGGAGGTCGGCGATGTCAGATAAGGGCAGGGAGGAGTGACGAGGGCCTGCCATCCGTAAGGGGTAGCCTTGTGGTTGCCATGCATTGGGGTCGTAGTCGGGTGGTGCAGGAGAAGCAAAGTTGCGTCCGCGGGGGCGTCCGCGACCCTATCCTTTGCACCCACGACCACGACCTCGAGCGTCTTCCTGTGATCCACGTCCATAATCATAGGCTTGAGGGCTCCATCTTCCATACTCATTTTGTCGAATATACCCCCTGCCACCTTGAGAATCAGAACCCGACGGAGCATGTGATTGAGTAGGTTGTGTAAAAGAGGCAGTAGCAACATGGAGGGCTGATGATAGAACTTTTAGTTAATGAGGTTTGTGAGACTCCTCGAGTATGAGCTTGGATCACGCAGTAAAGAAGTCCGGAAGTGGTGATGTTTATTGTATTAACATTGCGACCCCATCATAGCTCTCATTTAGACCTGAGATTAATTGAAGGACCATGTGATGGTTGTTGACAGGGGCGTGCATATTGGCAGGGGCGGAGCTATTTGAAGGGCAGGGGTAGCGCCCGCTACCCTTGAACTTTTACTGCGATGTGTAATTTTTTTGGTTTTCGGTATTTCGCTACTCCTAAAACGAATTTTCCGCTACCCCTGAAACGAATTTTCCGCTACCCCTCGAATAAATTTTATGGTTTTTAGTTAGATCTGGACTTGAAAATATGATCAAAAGCCCGTTAATTACCTAATTTTTTTTTTCCGGGGGCGCTGCCCCTGAACCGCCGTTAGTCCCGGCAAATATATTTTTTTAACACTACCCCTGAAATTTTTTTCTGGATCCGCCCCTGCATATTGGCCAATTGATCAGAAATTTCCTTGAGGGCCTGACAATAGGAGGAAACATCAGGGAAGGAATCAAGTCTGGTGCTAGCAAATTGATGCTCCAACTGCAAAGCCCGGGAATTCTCGTTATCATTAAAGATCTCCTTCAAAGTTTTCCAAGCAGTGGTGCATTGGTGCCGGGTTTCAATGAGAATTTCCAACAGATCACCGAATATCGTGCTATATATCCATTGTAACACGATCGCATCAATGCGATTCCAGAGTTCCACATCAACCGGGGGAGCCGGTTTGTCTTTCTCAGTGGCGACAGCAGGGGGAGGGGTGTTGCGTTGAAGAATCTCATAACAGTTAAAGGCCCGACAATAGAGTTTGAATAGTTCCACCCAAGTGACAAACATCCCTTTCTTTGATTCGAGGGTGACGTGTAACCTTTGTACCTAAAACATGATCCGAGCTGGAATTTTCAAACAAGAAATATTCAAAAATCTCTGAATCATGATTTGAGGCGGTACGCCTAGGATTAGGAAATCCCAGGCGGTACGCAACCCTTTTGATAAACGGGTCAGGTTGCGGCACCCATCGGATCACCGCATACCCGAGTCCCAAAATCCGGGCGGTACACCCCAAATTGAGTATTTTGGGGCGGTACGCCTCGATCTCAGGTCGTTAAAAACTAGGAGTTTGGCCTTTATATCATTGTGCACCTGTGACCTCTGCTCATACTCGGCCAAACTCTTCTGTTGGAGCTCCAAAGACCTGCTCTTCTCTATTCCAAGCCAAAGGAAGGGTGGATCTTCTAGGGTAAGACTTTATTCAATTCTTTTCAACAATAATCACATGAACACTTGAGGAAACCCTTGATCATAGCCTTGTTTCTCATGAATGCAGCTGTGTATATGCAAATAGGGATGATCAAAGTGTGTGAGAACTGAATTCAAGGTTAATCGAGGTAAGAATGTCTTGATTCTTGCTTAAGAAAGTTAATTAGGGTTTCTTTAAGATCATGCATTCATAATCTGGTTATGGATCATGCATGCAATCAGAGATTTGCTCTTGGGAGTTGGATTGGGGACTGGAGAAGGCAAGGAAATCAGAAAAGCTCGATTGTACAAGAATTCCTTCACAAGGTACAACCATTCTATGCATGCATGTTGATTTCTTCCATAAATGGAATCTTTATAAGTTAAGATCACCTGAATCCAGAGTTGATCAGTGTTTCTAATAAGAAAATGGGTCATCTAACCATAAGAAACCTGATCCTAATTATACTTGGGCAAAACGGGAATCGAAACAATGAAACTTACCATAAATAGAAAGCTCGGAAATTGGGGTTATGCTTTGGTTTAGAATTTAGACCATAAATGAACCTTTAATCAAACTCCATTAAGGTATTCTACTGATCCAGTAGCGAATTTGACCCAAAAACGTCAAAATATGAAAATTGTCACTAAAAGACAAAATAGTCGGGCCCCAAAACGTTGATGGGGGCGTACCGCCCAATTTGGGTGCATGCAGCGCGGTACGCCCGGATTTGAAATCAGGAACATAGAAAAGCCAGATGGCGCGTACCGCCCAAATATATATTATTCTGAGCGGTACGCCTAAACCAGAATATCCGGAACTTAGGTTATCAATTGACGCGTATCGCCCAGAAATCCTACAATCTAGGCGGTACGCCTGTGAAGGAAAATGGCAGAATACTTGATAAGTTCTAAGTTAACCAAAAACTTAGTTTGATTGATCTGGAAACTGTAATTCATGATGTATTGAACCTGAGATGGTTTTCGGACATGTTAGCCTTGTATGTGACGAGTATATACATAATAATTCTGATAGGTGGCTAGAAAACGAAGATAGGATATTCTCGTGAATCTTGGATTTGCAGTCTATACTGAATCTTGTGACTGACTTCGTTGCTGTGAGTCCTCTGACTTCCTTCATTAGCTAACTGTTCGAGATCACATGTTTGCTTTGATGTATCTGTTATATCTGTTATGCTTATCTTGTCGAACACTGTGAGTCAGAATGCCCTGTAAGGGTCATTAGAGACTTTCTGGTCATTAAGGTTGAGACCACTAGACATATAAGGGATTATAGCGGCCGATATAGTTGAACGATCCATATTCACCCGGATCCTCTAGTATTAATTTATTAGGGGGAATATGTACTTATATGTTGAACTTAAAAACTACTCGTAGAGGGCGTACGGCTACGCGCAACGTGCCCGTAGAGTATCTGAGTGTTGACCTTGGGTGCGGCATGATAAATTCATAATCTGTATGTGTTGAAAACTGTTAATGTGATGATGGTAGTTACGACTCACCAACAACGTATGTTGTTGATTTTGTGTGATTGACTTGTGTTGCAGGTAAGCAAGTGTAGGTGTGGACCTAATCTGAATTTGGACTTTCTGATGGTTGTTGTCACTATGGATAGGGCTTTGTATAATAAACAAATGACGTTTGTTTCTGAAGACCTGTTATGACTATGTTTCCCTTGTAATATTGTATCTCTTGTTTGTTCAGTCCTGGGCCATATCCGGTGGCTATCGATTCTATCAGGTCGGCTAAGAGGTGCTCTGTGCATCCTCATTTAGAGTCGGCCTAGAGTTTCACTGTGAGGACTGGATGTCCGTTATGTATGTGTGTTGTTGTTGTTTAGTTGGTACCTCGGGAACTGATGCGGACAGCCGGTCCCACACCCTCCCCCGCACCTGGCAGGGGGCGGCGGAGGGGGGTGTGAGAGGTTGGTATCAGAGCCAAAGGTTCCAGCAAATTAGGCGTTCTTAGCGCCCCTAAGCTTGAACCTAGTTGGACCTCTAAGTATTGCATGAACCAATTTGTGATCTAGGCTGAAAAATTTGTATGTTAGAAGTAATCGAGGTTTAGTGTAAGGTCGGTAGAAGTTACAGCCTTGCAAACTGCCATTCCTACCCACAGGTGCACTAAGACTCGGTGAACCTTAACAGACACATTGATGCTAATGGTCTTCCTTGATAAGTGTTAACCTAAGTTAAAACTGGTATATTAGATTACTCATAGCATGATGTAAGGTCGGTAGCAATTGCAGAAAGTGCACGCTGTCATTATTACCCACAGGTACCTCATGATATGACGAGTCTAATAGACACGTGGATACCGATGGTTATTTTATGTGTACACTAGTGAATTTAATGGGTAAAAACTTAGTATGAACTAAGTGAAGAAAATCTAGGAGTGCACGGAAATATTTGCATATATATAAATATATATATATATATATATATATTCTGTTGTATATTAAAATTTTATTCACAGGTACCTTCGAGAAAGATGTGGAATTTTACAAAATCTTCAAAATCCGGCAGCAAGAACAGTGGAAGCAGCAAAAGTAGCAGGAACAAGAAAGATGAAGGTGGACCAAGTCAACCCGTACCACCGATGAGCCCTAACCTTTCAGGATACTTTACCGCGCCTACTCGAAAGAAAACTCCATCACCGGCGGCATCGACTACGGACGTACCAAAGCCTCCTAAGAAAAGAAGTACCAAACCAAGGATGTCGGTGCGTCCAAGCCACACTATTCACATTGCACCATCGAAATGGAATGCTCGCGATGTAGAGACGGACCAAGAAGACCCCGAGGAGGAACCCGAAGAAGATGCTGATGAGACCACTCCACAGTTAGTAATTGCAGTATCAGCAGGTCACACGGTAAGCTATCACTCCGAGCATCACTCCCAGCATGTGTATGCTTCCCCAGCTTATGCAGCAGATGTTGAAGAAGGACCCGAGGAATCGGTTCCTATGCAACACGATCCCATTGCAACTTTTCCTCAAATGGGGAACTTTGTGGATGTCCCAATACAGGATCCTATCGCAGCTTTGGCAAACGACATTAGGGATCCATATGTAGCTGCAATGATGCAGGGCCAGAGCAGCCAACCCGTGTCTGAACGTTATAGTTTTCCCCAGTTACTAAGGTCTAACAGTCAACCACCATCTGCATATCAGCAGCCACCTGCCTACCATCAGGGTTCTTCATTTCAGCAGCCACCTGGATTTCAACAGCAATCCATTTATCAGCAGTCTAACATGTATCCAACTCCTGTTCAGGAACCTTATGCCACGGGTATGCCGTATTATCCACCACAGCCATCGTTTTACCCGCCACAACCATATCAGCACTCGACCTCTCCACCCATGCAGCAGTCCTACATGCCTTTTCCACCCTATGTCTACCCATATGCTCCGTATGGATCATATCAGGATCTACCAAGATCATCTTTTTCAGGACCAGGCCCAGTTTTTGCCCCAACCCCATATGCGGATCATTCAGGACCTAACTCCCCGGTAATAAACGCTCTCAGAGAAGAGAATAAGGCTCTAGCCAAAAGACTAGAGAAACAGTTGAAGAAGGAAAAGAAAATGGCAGAAGAAGCTAAGAAGGTGTCATCCCACATCAAACATCTGACGTCGTTTGGAAGACGCAAGGATTAGAAGCATGGAAACTAGTGTGAACCATGGTGGCTGAAGTCTCGTGTGTTGTGTTCAATAAATTAGTATGATATGTACTATGTGTCCTTTTGTGAAACTTTGTTTGAGTATGTGTGTGCTTTGTTTTGTAGAGCGGTTGAACCGCTAGTTGACTGTGTTACTATTATGGAATAAAAGTTTGTTTGATGATATCTAAAATATTTGGGCATTATAGTAATATTAAGTCAGAATACATAGTGATTTTAGGAGGTTTGGTTCAATATACCACCCCTAAGTACTTGTGTGTATGTGATTTCACTCTAATCATAGTCATAACATGGTAAAATATGTCGGTAACCACAAGATGGTGATCCGGAAAGCCCAAAGGAGTGCAACAACCCAATGTTTATAACGTTCCCTATGACACTAGATTGTGTAAAGGAATATAAACTCTTATTACAAATACCTTTCAACTAAGTCAAATGTATGTTAATCTGTCAATCTGGTATTGCTTTCAGCTAAATGTCGAAAGCAGGAACGAGCAAAACTCGTCAAGATGATTATGATGAGGAAGATGATCGTGATGATCACTCCGTTCACAGTAAGGTGAGAGAACCTCTCACGTCTGAACAACTGAGACAAAGAGAGCAGGAAGAGAGACTTCAGGAGCTTATTGCTCGAGGGATTTCAAGGGCGTTTCCCTCATTGATCGCTAAGGAGAAGAAACAAGGAAAGACGCACGTGGGTTCAGAAAGATCTAGCGAATCACCAAGAAGCAGAACTGCCATCCCCGGATCCAAAGGGTCTGCAAGGTCTCGATCACGAACAGTTGAGTCTCGAACTGACTCATCAGCTCACAGTAAGAGTAGGACTCGTCAGAGTCACAGTCCCGATCATGAAGATCGTCCGAAACGCTCCAAAAAAAGATCTAGGAGTGAAGAGCGTAAGATAGAGAATGAGGAGAAAAGAGGATGTTCCTACAAGACCTATATGGCCTGTAAACCCAGTATATTCAGAGGAGATAAGGGAGCCACTGATTCCCTTAATTGGTTGGAGGAAACTGAAGCAGCTTTGGATATTAGTAATTGTGCTACCAAAGATATGGTAAAATTTGCATCCCAATCCTTCAAGGGAGCAGCATTGAATTGGTGGAAAGTGGAGTTAAGTCGACTTGGGAAGAAGAATGCTTATCGCATGAGTTGGAAAGCCTTTCGCGCAATAGTCATGGAAAAGTTCATTCCAGAAAATGAAGCAGAGAGACTAGAGAATGAATTTATTAATCTAAGAATGAACGGAACTGATTACATGGCTTACATCAATAAATTTAATGAGTTGTTGAATCTGGTACCCCACATGGCAGGATCAGAAACATCCAAGGCCAGGAGGTTTGTATGGGGATTAAGCCCTGAAATAAGGGCAGATGTGAGATCTGCACGTCCTAGTACCTTGGCATCTGCTATAAGCTTGACAGGTACTCTGGCCGATGAATGGATCAGAACAGTTGGAATTAAAATAGATACATCTGGGAACAAGAGAAAGTTCAATGATAAGGGAAGGGATAGTAGGAGAGGTAAATTTGGAAGAAATGACCAAGGAAGAAGAAATGGTGACAGGGATTTCAGGAGACCAACGGCAGATAATTGTAAAAATTGTGGAAAAGCGGGGCACACGCATCAGCAGTGCAGAGCACCAGTAGTCTGCTTCTACTGCAAAGAAAAAGGACATAGATGCTTGGAATGTCCGCAAAGGAAGAACGGAAAAGATGATAAGAACAAAGGCACTGGAACTTCGAAAGGTAAACCCCGACTCTATATCATGACAGCCGAAGAGGCACGTGTGAATGACGACGTGATCTCCGGTATGTTTTCTGTTAATAACATGATTGTTAGCATTCTATTTGATTCTGGTGCCAATAGAAGTTTTATATCCTCTGCTTGTGTACCTAGACTAAAATATGCGGCACATAAGTTATATATACCCTATGTTGTAGAAACTGCTAATGGCCAAAAGATTAGTATTTCCAAAGTAATTAGAGATTGTCATTTAGAACATGAGAACACCTCTTTTGAACTAGAACTTCTTCCCATGGAATTAAGTGAATTCGACATCATGCTCGGAATGGATTGGCTCACGCGATATCAAGCAAAGATTCGTTGTGCCAAAAAAGTTTTGGAATTGAAGTCTGTAGATGATAAAATTCACACAATCATTGGAGATAGGAAAACAAAACCAATGAGGATAATCTCCAGATTGAAAGCAGGGAAGTGTATTCGCAAGGGTGATCAAGCATATCTAGCAAATTTGGTTGAGACACCTCGAGAAAAGAAACTGGAAGAGGTACCTATAGTCTCAGAATATCCTGATGTGTTTCCAGATGAACTACCTGGATTGCCCCCAAAACGACAAGTGGAATTTCAAATCGAACTTGCACCTGGAACATCTCCGATAGCAAAAGCACCTTATCGACTCGCACCTTCAGAAATGCAAGAATTAAAGAGTAAACTTCAGGAACTTCTTGATAAAGGTTTCATTAAACCCAGCTCTTCACCTTGGGGAGCGCCGGTACTCTTTGTGAAGAAGAAGGATGGCACAATGCGAATGTTCATCGATTACCGTGATCTCAATCGTGTAACCATTAAAAATAAATACCCTTTGCCTAGAATTGATGACTTGTTTGATCAACTGCAAGGGGCTAGTTACTTCTCAAAGATCGATCTGAGATCAGGATACCATCAAGTCAGAGTCCGAGAAGAGGACGTCCCGAGAACAGCATTCAGAACAAGATATGGCCATTATGAATTTACAGTCATGCCATTTGGATTGACTAATGCGCCAGCAATATTCATGGACTTAATGAATCGAGTGTGCAAACCGTACCTCGACAAGTTTGTAATCGTGTTTATCGATGACATCTTAATTTACTCTCGCACTCGGGAAGAGCATGGTGAACATCTGAGGAAGATATTAGAGTTATTGCGATCCGAGAAACTTTATGCAAAGTTCTCTAAATGTGACTTTTGGTTAAGAGATGTGCAATTTCTGGGTCACATTGTCAGCAAAACCGGAATTCAAGTAGACCCAACAAAAGTGGAAGCTATTGCAAAGTGGGAGCAACCAAAGAGTCCTACCGAAATTCGACGTTTCTTAGGACTAGCTGGTTATTATCGAAGATTTATTCAGGATTTCTCGAAGATAGCCACACCATTGACTTCCCTTACCCAGAAGAATGTGAAGTTTGACTGGAAGCCTAAGCATACCAATGCTTTTGAATTACTTAAACGAAAGTTGAGCTCTGCCCCTATACTCTCATTACCTGAGGGTACTGAAAACTTTGTGGTATATTGTGATGTTTCTACCAATGGACTTGGATGTGTTCTGATGCAGAAAGATAAAGTGATCGCATACGCATCTAGACAACTCAAAAAGCATGAAAAGAACTATACCACTCACGATCTGGAGATAGGAGCAATAGTCTTTGCTCTTAAAATTTGGAGACACTACCTATACGGAGCAAAATTTGTAGTATACTCCGATCACAAAAGTTTACAGCACCTGTTCAGTCAAAAAGAGTTAAATATGCGACAACGACGCTGGATGGAAGTGCTGAGTGACTATGATTGCGAGATCAAATACCATCCAGGCAAGGCCAATGTAGTGGCAGATGCATTAAGCAGGAAGGAAAGAGTTAAGCCACTAAGAGTTCGAGCCTTGAGATTAGACGTAAGCGTGAATTTAATTGGAGAAATCATTGAAGCACAAAAGAAACAGATGGCTGACTCCAACGTCGAGCGGGAGGAGATGATGACTATTGTAAGAAAATTGACAAAAGAAACGGAGGGCATCCTTAGACTAGGCAAACGCATATGGGTGCCTAAGGAAGGAGGTCTGCGTGATGTAATCCTTCGAGAAGCTCACAAGTCTAAGTACATGCTTCATTCAGGAGGCGACAAAATGTACCAGAATTTGAGAGCTAATTATTGGTGGCCAGGAATGAAAAAGGCAATTGCCGCCTATGTAGAAAAATGTCCAATTTGCTTGCAAGTAAAGGCTGAACATCAGAAGCCTGCCGGGTGTCTTCAGCAAATAGAACTCCCTGAATGGAAATGGGAAGAAATTACAATGGATTTCGTGACAAAACTTCCAAAGACTAGAAGCGGAAACGATGCCATTTGGGTAGTCGTGGACCGTTTGACAAAATCTGCACACTTCTTACCAATGGCTGAAACTTATAATGGGAAGCAACTTGCAAAGCTGTTTGTAAACGAAATCATATCAAAGCACGGAGTGCCGAAGTCTATTATCTCTGATAGAGATACTAGATTCACTTCTCATTTTTGGCAAAGCTTTTAAGAAGCAATGGGAACCAAACTAAAGTTTAGCACAGCTTATCATCCCCAAACCGATGGACAAAGCGAGAGAACGATTCAAACATTAGAAGATATGCTGAGAGCCTGTGTTATAGAATTTGGTGGTAGCTGGGATGATCATATGCCACTAGCTGAATTTTCATACAATAATAGTTACCACACCAGCATTCAAATGGCACCGTTTGAAGCATTATATGGCAGGAAATGTCGAACACCAGTGTGTTGGTCTGAAGTAGGAGAAGGTCAACTTACAGGACCTGAGCTGATCATGGAAACTACAGAAAAGATTAGGGAGATCCGTAAAAGGCTTAAAACCGCTCAGGACCGACAAAAGAGCTACGCAGATCGGCGTAGGAGACCACTTGAATTTGCAGAGGGAGACATGGTGATGTTGAAAATATCACCTTGGAAGGGTATAATTCGTTTTGGCAAAAGAGGGAAACTGAGTCCACGATATATTGGACCTTTCAAGATAATATCAAGAGTCAGATAAGTGGCTTATCAGTTAGAATTACCTGAAGAGCTTAGCGGAGTCCACGACGTGTTTCACGTATCGAACCTACGGAAATGTATGGTAGACGAAGCTCTCGCGGTTCCGTTAAAAGAAATCAAAATTGATAAAAAGCTGTACTACACAGAACAGCCCATTGTAATAATGGAACGGATCACAAAGAAACTACGTAAGAAAAGGATTCCAATGGTGAAAGTCAAGTGGGATGCTAGACGTGGTCCCGAATATACATGGGAATCCGAAGTAGACATGAGGAGAAAATACCCCCAACTATTCCATTAGTGCCTAACGAATTCCGGGACGGAATTCCTTTAAGGGGGAGAGAATGTAACCTTTTTACCTAAAACATGATCCGAGCTGGAATTTTCAAACAAGAAATATTCAAAAATCTCTGAATCACGATTTGAGGCGGTACGCCTAGGATTAGGAAATCCCAGGCGGTACGCAACCCTTTTGATAAACGGGTCGGGTTGCGGCACCCATCGGATCACCGCATACCCGAGTCCCAAAATCCGGGCGGTACGCCCCAAATTGAGTATTTTGGGGCGGTACGCCTCGATCTCAGGTCGTTAAAAACTAGGAGTTTGGCCTTTATATCATTGTGCACCTGTGACCTCTGCTCATACTCGGCCAAACTCTTCTGTTGGAGCTCTAGAGACCTGCTCTTCTCTATTCCAAGCCAAAGGAAGGGTGGATCTTCTAGGGTAAGACTTTATTCAATTCTTTTCAACAATAATCACATGAACACTTGAGGAAACCCTTGATCATAGCCTTGTTTCTCATGAATGCAGCTGTGTATATGCAAATAGGGATGATCAAAGTGTGTGAGAACTGAATTCAAGGTTAATCGAGGTAAGAATGTCTTGATTCTTGCTTAAGAAAGTTAATTAGGGTTTCTTTAAGATCATGCATTCATAATCTGGTTATGGATCATGCATGCAATCAGAGATTTGCTCTTGGGAGTTGGATTAGGGACTGGAGAAGGCAAGGAAATCAGAAAAGCTCGATTGTACAAGAATTCCTTCACAAGGTACAACCATTCTATGCATGCATGTTGATTTCTTTCCATAAATGGAAACTTTATAAGTTAAGATCACCTGAATCCAGAGTTGATCAGTGTTTCTAATAAGAAAATGGGTCATCTAACCATAAGAAACTTGTTCCTAATTATACTTGGGCAAACGGGAATCGAAACAATGAAACTTACCGTAAATAGAAAGCTCGGAAATTGGGGTTATGCTTTGGTTTAGAATTTAGACCATAAATGAACCTTTAATCAAACCCCATTAAGGTATTCTACTGATCCAGTAGCGAATTTGACCCAAAAACGTCAAAATATGAAAATTGTCACTAAAAGACAAAATAGTCGGGCCCCAAAACGTTGATGGGGGCGTACCGCCCAATTTGGGTGCATGCAGCGCGGTACGCCCGGATTTGAAATCAGGAACATAGAAAAGCCAGATGGCGCGTACCGCCCAAATATATATTATTCTGAGCGGTACGCCTAAACCAGAATATCCGGAACTCAGGTTATCAATTGACGCGTATCGCCCAGAAATCCTACAATCTAGGTGGTACGCCTGTGAAGGAAAATGGCAGAATACTTGATAAGTTCTAAGTTAACCAAAAACTTAGTTTGATTGATCTGGAAACTGTAATTCATGATGTATTGAACCTGAGATGGTTTTCGGACATGTTAGCCTTGTATGTGACGAGTATATACATAATAATTCTGATAGGTGGCTAGAAAACGAAGATAGGATATTCTCGTGAATCTTGGATTTGCAGTCTATACTGAATCTTGTGACTGACTTCGTTGCTGTGAGTCCTCTGACTTCCTTCATTAGCTAACTGTTCGAGATCACATGTTTGCTTTGATGTATCTGTTATATCTGTTATGCTTATCTTGTCGAACACTGTGAGTCAGAATGCCCTGTAAGGGTCATTAGAGACTTTCTGGTCATTAAGGTTGAGACCACTAGACATATAAGGGATTATAGCGGCCGATATAGTTGAACGATCCATATTCACCCGGATCCTCTAGTATTAATTTATTAGGGGGAATATGTACTTATATGTTGAACTTAAAAACTACTCGTAGAGGGCGTACGGCTACGCGCAACGTGCCCGTAGAGTATCTGAGTGTTGACCTTGGGTGCGGCATGATAAATTCATAATCTGTATGTGTTGAAAACTGTTAATGTGATGATGGTAGTTACGACTCACCAACACCGTATGTTGTTGATTTTGTGTGATTGACTTGTGTTGCAGGTAAGCAAGTGTAGGTGTGGACCTAATCTGAATTTGGACTTTCTGATGGTTGTTGTCACTATGGATAGGGCTCTGTATAATAAACAAATGACGTTTGTTTCTGAAGACCTGTTATGACTATGTTTCCCTTGTAATATTGTATCTCTTGTTTGTTCAGTCCTGGGCCATATCCGGTGGCTATCGATTCTATCAGGTCGGCTAAGAGGTGCTCTGTGCATCCTCATTTAGAGTCGGCCTAGAGTTTCACTGTGAGGACTGGATGTCCGTTATGTATGTGTGTTGTTGTTGTTTAGTTGGTACCTCGGGAACTGATGCGGACAGCCGGTCCCACACCCTCCCCCGCACCTGGCAGGGGGCGGCGGAGGGGGGTGTTGTAGGGATATGATCATGTAATAGTAAGCGTGTGTCCGGAAATTATTTAAGCCTACGGGGTCACACGTCTCGACACCAAATGTATTAATATTAATTAATAGTTAATTAATATTTATCACGAACATTTAACGAGGTTTCGTTAAAAACTGACAGTTAAGTGTTAACAAGGGTGTTAGTTGTAATTAGAGAGAGTTGTAATTGGATTACAATTGAGAAAAGGCTTTGGATAGGGCCTCTAGTCGATTTCGATCTAGGGCTCCTATGCAAATCCTTAACTTGTCTATCAAGTCTTCTAAACCTATAAATAGATCCTCTGGATTTAAGGTTTAGTAGTTGCTTTTATCTGATAAAAGGCAAACCCTAATTCTCTCTCTCTTCTCTCTCGAACTCGGCAACAAGAAAACCCAAGGGGGGGTTTCGGTTCTTGTGTGGTTCGACCAAGGCCAACTTGAGTGGAGGTGTTCATGATCAAAGTGCTAGCACATAGCATTGGTGTGTCGTGTGTGCGATCGTAGAGGGATTTGCTTTAAATCCTCCAAGAGATCGAGTCAATCCGAGCTCATAAGGTAAACATGTTCTATCCGGTTAGTTAGATTAATTCATAGGTTTCTTTCCGCTGCGTACTCGTGAGATAATTTTTTATATAACCCAACAGTGGTATCACGAGCCACCTATGATTTTAATTAATTATCGGGAATAAAAACTTGGAAGGGGGGTAACCAAATCAGATTCTAGCTTTTCGATCCATTTAAAAATCGTGTTTTACAATTGGAAAAAGGTTTCGCAAGTTGGTAAAAACGAAAAAAACTCAAAAAAATTCGATGGAAAAAGACTTTTCGACCCGATCGAAAAGTCCCTGATCGAAAACTGCTTTTCGACCCGATCGAAAACCACTTTTCGACTGGCTAATCCCGATCGGAAACCCTTGTTTTCCGATCGGAAACCCGACACCCGATCGGAAACCCTTGTTTTCCGATCGAAAACCCTACTCCCGATCGGAAACCCTTGTTTTCCGATCGGAAACCCTTGTCCCGATCGAAAACCCTTGTTTTTCGATCGAAAAGCCTAGTTTCGATCGGAAACACCTGTTTCGATCGAAAACCTAATCGAAAAGTGATGTTCTCGATCGGAAACCATGATTCCGATCGAAAACTATATACTGGATCGAAAACCTCTAGCCGAATCGGAAACCCTAATTTTAGGTCTAAAATTTGATTTTGTGATCTAAAATTGAGAACCCAAGTTTTTGTTATTTGATAATCAACATGTTGTACCTTTATTTTAAATGTTAAAAAGAAAGTAAAAACCATGATGTTTCATGCAAATCGTTCATGGTTATTACTTAGATCAAAGAGGATTAAAATTAAAATTATGTTAGATAATTAGAAACCCTAAGATTATGTGATTATTGTGATAATTGTGACATAATAAAAGGTTTTAATTGCAAGTTTGTTTTATGAAAATCGAAATTTGCTTAAATATCTATTGAAATATGATTTTGTTTATAAAATAAAATTTGTGTCCTAAAACTCGAAAGAAACACCGGCTCACCCATTTGAACACACTCTAAGAGAGGTATAAGTCGGGTCGCTCTGCTTCCCTAAAGGGGTAGGTTTTTAATTGCAAAAGTTGCAAACCTCACCCCTACGCTTCTTTGTGTGTTGCAATAGAGCTACCGAGCTCTTTTGATTTGGAAGACAAACTAAGAATTTTATAAACACATTATGTAGTGAAGATATGCATGAATCTTCACACATAACATTTTGATCACACATCAAAATTGATTTGACCCAATCAAGACTTAAGTCTTTGCCACCCAACTCGTAAAGGACACTTGTGGGTGTTACTCTACTCATTGGTACACAATGGTAGATTAGCATCTGCAAGACAAGTTCCCACTCATTGGTACACAATGGTGGATAATTTGTGCGTTCTTGGTTGGACGACTTAAAGCGAGCTAGGCGGTGAGACCCTTAGCCCGTGGCAAAAGATGGGATGAAACATGACTACAAATCACTTGGTGCAAGTTGTAGGTCCCATAAAATCTAGGAATTGTACTTGGAGTACAATTATTGATCGTCACTTACCTTTTGAATGCATCATTTCTAGCAGATCAACTGATGAAATGATGTCATGTCAATTGGATCCTAGCCTTAATAAGCTTAATTGTTTAAAATGTTTAAACATTGGGTAATTAAATTTATTAAGGAAAAGATTATCGAAAATAATGATTTTTGAACTTAATCTGTTTTGTAGATGGCAACAAACCCTCCTCAAAACAATGTTGGTCATGCTTTTCGTCAAATGTTTGAAAGAGAAAAACTGAATGGATCTAACTTCAATGACTGGTACCGTTAACTGAGGATTGTCCTTAGAGTTGAACGGAGGACCGATGTCCTTGAACATCATTGGCCGACCGACCCAGCTGCTGATGCTTCTGATCAAGAGAAAGCGTTCTACAATGCAGAGTATAGCAGATACGATGAGGTTGCTTGCATGATGATCTCGAGTATGACTCGCGATCTTCAGAAGCAATACGAATTTCATACACCTTGTGATATGATCAAAGAGCTAAAGAAGATGTATGAAAAACAAGCTGGTGTTGAATTGTTCGACCTAGTTGTGGAACTCCACGACTTGAAGCTTGAAACTGGTAAATCGGTCAGTAGTCATGTGCTCAAGATGAAGAGCTACTTTGATAAACTGGAATCGCTCAATTATGGGTATAATCAGGCTGTGGCAGTTGGCATGATCCTCAAATCTCTTACGAAGGATTTTGAGGGTTTTGTACGCAACTACAACATGCATAGTATGACTAAGACTATACCTGAGCTTCATGTTATGCTTGTCGAGTATGAAAAAACGATTCCTAAGAAGGCCACTGAAACACCCCAAGTTCTTATGATCAAGGGGGGAAAGATCCAAAAGGCTAAACGACCGCAAAAGGCGAAGGGCAAGAATGATGGTAAGGGAAAAGGCAAGGCAGATGCATTTGTCCCTAAAACCAAGCAAACCCCTCCGGCCGCAAAAGAGCATCCGGCTAAAGACCAGATCTGTCACCATTGTGGTGAAGTTGGACACTGGAAGTGGAACTGTCCTACCTATCTAGCTGAGTTGATGAAGAAGAGAAAGAATACTAGTGGGACTAGTACTTCAGGTATCTTCACAATTGAATTATTTTCCTTTTCTAAGAGTGATTCATGGGTGTATGACACCGGCTGTGGAACTCACATCTGTAATTCGTTACAGGGTCTTAGAAAGAGGAGGAAACTGAAGACTGGAGCTTTGCAGCTGTTCGTTGGAAATGGTTTGCCAGCATCTGTGTAAGCTATAGGAGAATTTCATTTAATTCTGCCTTCTGGGTTATTAATTGTATTAGACAATTGTCATTATGCACCTTCTATCATTAGAGGTGTTATTTCAGTTTCTTTGTTGAAAAATCAAGGATTTATTAATGCGTTTAATAATATCGGTATTTCAGTTTCTAAAAATAACGTTCATTATTTTGATGCTATTCCTTGTGATGGCATTTATGAAATTGATATGCGTGGTTGTGTTTCAAATAATTCAATGTTCACTGTTAGCAAACGAGCCAAAACTAGTTTGGACTCTACCTATCTATGGCACTGTCGTCTTGCCCATGTTGGCAAAAACCGCATTGAAAGACTTCAACGTGAAGGGATCTTACAATCAAATGATGAATCATTTGATAAATGCGTTTCCTGTATCTCAGGAAAGATGACAAGAAAACCCTTTCCGAATAAGTCGCAAAGGGCTAAAGAACTACTTGGACTCATTCATACTGATGTTTGTGGCCCATTTAGACATGTGTCAAGAAAAGGTGCTAGCTACTTCGTGACTTTCACGGATGATTTCAGCCGTTATGGTTATGTTTACTTGCTTAAACATAAACATGAGGTATTTGAAACATTCAAAGAGTTCAAGAACGAAGTTGAAAATCAACTCGGTAAGACCATCAAGATCCTTCGATCGGATCGTGGTGGAGAATACTTAAGCCAAGAGTTTAAGGATTATCTTAAAGCGTGTGGAATTGTCCAACAGCTTACTCCTCCTTATACTCCTCAGCATAATGGAGTGTCTGAGAGGAGGAATCGTACCTTACTAGAGATGGTGAGGTCGATGATGAACCTTACAACTCTCCCAATATCATTTTGGGATTTTGCTCTAGAAACCGCTGTACGCGTTCTAAATATGGTTCCAACCAAGAAGGTTGAAAAGACACCATATCAATTATGGCATGGAGAAGTCCCTGTACGCGTTCTAAATATGGTTCCAACCAAGAAGGTTGAAAAGACACCATATCAATTATGGCATGGGGAAATCCAGATCAAGAGCTCAAAGTGACCGGATACTGTGATGCTGGATTTCAGACTGATAGAGATGACACGAAGTCTCAGTCTGGGTACGTCTTCGTTATGAATGGAGGCGCTGTGGATTGGAAAAGCAAGAAACAAACCACAGTTGCTATGTCTGCAACAGAGTCTGAGTACATTGCTGCTTCGGAAGCTGCAATGGAGGCTGTCTGGATAAGGAAGTTTATTCGTGGGCTTGACATTGTCCCCACAAATAACTTGCCTATTGATATGTACTGTGATAATACTGGTGCATTAATCATAGCCAAAGAACCTGGAGTTCAGAAGGGCGCCAGACACTATGCCAGGAGATATCACTATGTTCGTGAGCAGATCGAACTAGGTGAAATCAAATTACTCAAAGTTCACACAGATATTAACTTAGCTGATCCTTTCACGAAAGCTTTGTCGAGGCCGAAGCTTGGAAGGCATGCCGAGGGCATGGGACTTAAATTAGCTAGTTAAATCATGTATGTCTGATGTTCGGTATTTGGATAAGGGATGGTAAACAATTTCTATTTGCATAATGAAATAAAGTACTTGATATGTTTGATTTCATTTAATAGTAAATTGTGTCCTGTATTTGCATGTTTAATCCTTGAGTACTTGTCAAGTATTCTAAATTGTCCATTGTCGATTAACTATATGGGAATATAGTTAAACTAAGACAAAATCTGAGTGATTGGTTAGGATGGTCCCACCAAACTCACATGGTATTCATTGGATGCATACTGGACTGACCCACTAACGAATTGTCACTTTATGGATCGGCGTCATTAAGTGAAATTCGTAAATGGTTGTTTTACTTATCCTTAGACTTGAGATACAAGCAGGTCATGCATGTATAGATTGCATCTACTTGATATAGGTCTAACTATCCTGAATAAGGTAGTACAAAAGGGCTATTTTCAGTAGGTGTAGTGAAGTATGTGACTTGACACGTGTAGTCAAGAGGATTTGTTCCTTCAGCTTTGTGCTGAAGAAGATACCACTGGGCCCCTCATTGGACTAATTAAGATGTTTGCATGGCCGTGCCCAAATGAAATCTAGAGATGTCTCGATTTGCAATTTGGTAATCTTAAGTTAGTTGAGAGAATGAGAAACAGAATCGTTAAAGTATGAAATGACTTGATCCATATTCATATTTAACACGGTATCGGTAACAAAGGGATAGTAAATGACTGTACCATTTAAATACACTTTGAGAAACTGTACTTAAATATTTCAGGGAGCATTGGCGTGTTGCTAGACGCTAACCAATGTTATTACCTTTACTATTGCAAGCTCAAGTGGGAGCTGTAGGGATATGATCATGTAATAGTAAGCGTATGTCCGGAAATTATTTAAGCCTACGGGGTCACACGTCTCGACACCAAATGTATTAATATTAATTAATAGTTAATTAATATTTATCACGAACATTTAACGAGGTTTCGTTAAAAACTGACAGTTAAGTGTTAACAAGGGTGTTAGTTGTAATTAGAGAGAGTTGTAATTGGATTACAATTGAGAAAAGGCTTTGGATAGGGCCTCTAGTCGATTTCGATCTAGGGCTCCTATGCAAATCCTTAACTTGTCTATCAAGTCTTCTAAACCTATAAATAGACCCTCTGGATTTAAGGTTTAGTAGCTGCTTTTATCTGATAAAAGGCAAACCCTAATTCTCTCTCTCTCTCTCTCGAACTCGGCAACAAGAAAACCCAAGGGGGGTTTCGGTTCTTGTGTGGTTCGACCAAGGCCAACTTGAGTGGAGGTGTTCGTGATCAAAGTGCTAGCACATAGCATTGGTGTGTCGTGTGTGCGATCGTAGAGGGATTTGCTTTAAATCCTCCAAGAGATCGAGTCAATCCGAGCTCATAAGGTAAACATGTTCTATCCGGTTAGTTAGATTAATTCATAGGTTTCTTTCCGCTGCGTACTCGTGAGATAATTTGTTATATAACCCAACAGGTGTGACATGACGGGTATAAAGCTTTTGATGTTTGTCACTATTAGGGATGGGTGGATGGGAGTCGACATGGTAGAAGAGTGGCGAGAAGAGAGCTGGTCGGAAAAAGAGAGGACACCAACGGTGAAAGAGGTGACTGCAGAAGTATGGTCTCATGAAAAAAAAAATGAGAGAAAATAAGAAAGGATCGTTGTGGTTAATGATACCATGTTAGGAATGATCATTATACTATTTACACTTATTGCTTATAACATAAGATATTTACAAACTTGCGCAATCTATTCTAATAATTCTCCAACAATTAGAAAACTTTTTACCGACATTGATCTTCAATTCGCTCGGGTGGCAGGTCCCGCTGAAAGCCCCATAAGGGAAAATTCTCACCCTCTAGGTTTAACGTTCATATTTGGAAGAATTAACTTTTGTAACTTGAAACTTTATGTTTTGTGATTGCACAAATTTTATGTAATTATCTATGATATTATTATTCATGCAATTCAACTAAATCTGATGATCGGCGCATTGAACCGAGGATAATGCGAGCACATACAAAACCGTTGCATTGCTATAATGTTACGTAAAGAAAATGAAAAAAAATGTAACGATCAAACCGCTTAAAAATTACTATGTTACACGACTGTATCTAAGAAATCTATGTGTACCAAATACACCACCAATAAAACATAAACTCTTTTGTTAAACTTAACCGGTTATACCAATTATACATTTATATGATCAAATCATGTATTAAATTAGTTTTGTTTACATAGGAGGGGTATGGGTGCAGCGAGTTGAAAAAAAAATTTCAACGTTTTTAATTTTAAAATTTAAAACATAATTATATATTATTATTATTATATATTAACAAGTTGCAGACCCACCCGCGCGTTGCGGCGGGCCTGCAATGACCGTGTCGTTCAGTTTTATTTAATTTTGTGACCCGTCCGCATTTTGTGGCGAAAGTATAAAACTATAAAAAAAATATTGACCAAAGTCGAAAACTCTAAAAGAATACTAAAAAACGAAAGTAGAAAAGTTAATGAGTATAAAACATAAAAGTCTAAAAATTTCGTGGTGAAAGTATAAAATTATAAAAAGTATACTAAAAAACGAAAGTAAGAAATTTTAGGGAACAAAACGTCAAAGTCTAAAAATTGTGTCATCAAAGTATAAAACTATACAAAAAATATACTAAAAAAATGAATGTAGGAAATATTAGGGTAACAAAACGCCAAAGTTTAAAAGTTGTGTTATCAAAGTATAAAAGTATAAAAAAAGTCGTTGCAAAAGTCAAAAACTCTAAAAGTAAAAAAGTCATCGCAAAAGTCAAAAACTCTAAAAGTATACTAAAATATAAAAGTATTATAATAAAAACGAAATTTAAAAAGTCAAGGCGTATAAAACGTAAAAATCTAAAAGTCTCGTGGTGAAAATATAAAACTATAAAAGTGTACTAAAGTTAAAGGTATAAAAGTTAAAAGTTTCGTGGCAAAAATAGAAGAGCACAAAACCTAAAACAAAAAAAAACTTTAAAAGGTAGGGGTAAAAACGTAAAAGTATGAAACATATGTGGCTACACTATGAAAACTTAAAGTTTACTATTCTATTTAAAAAAAAACATAAAAGTTTTAGGGTAAAAGATGTCAAATATCAAACTTATGTGGTCAATATATGAAAACTAAAAACCTTACTATTCCTTTCTAATTTCTAATGTTATATATACTAGGTGGTGACCAGCCGCGCATTGCGGCGGCACCACCGTTTGTGTATCACGTGACTGCTTCATCAGGAGCGTTTCTGAACATGAGTTCTTCAAATTTGCGGACTTTTGTATTCACATCCACATTATTAAGCCTATAAACATTCTTAGTGTTGAGCAGAGGTGTTAAAGCAAGTATTGGCCTCCTAAAGAGCCACAAACCATAAAAGAACCATAGAGTCAAAATGGGTAACTTTCTATCTAAAAAACACAAAACCACCAAAAGTTAAGTAAAAATAGCCTAATTGTAACACCAATCAATATTACTTTCGAAAGTCAAAATGGCAAAATATCCTCCCAAAAAATACAGATCACCCATAAATGTAAAAAGAATCATCTTAAGATAATCTTTATTATTATGTGGGTCCAAGTTATACCATAAATGTATAAAAATTTCCTTGTAAAATAAAAATAGTTACCTCCATCCTTCTTATAATAAGCATAAAAATGATCAAATCTATATACACAGCTGGTTCTTCAAATATATCCTCCATTTCAACTTCCTGCAATAAATTTTATCAAAACTAAACTGATATAATCTAAATTAATTAGGTTTCTTTAACAACAAAGATGGTGAAAATCAATATCATGGTGAAAGGTCAAAGATTTTAGCATAATGAAGTTGTGTTTATGATAAATATAGGGACAAAGAGAAAACATGTCATGTCCCAACATCGAAGAGATATGGTTTCAGCATTTGCTGCAAGCCAACCTTTTATGTGTAAAATTCATTAATAACTAAGCAGGGTACCATCTTTACTCTTGGAGTACTGTTAAAGCTCCTCTCAAGAGATACTTAAGCCGCTCAGCATTACTATTACATGGAATATATTCAGAATATTATTTATTAGAAAGATTTATCAATAACAGTAGAGTACAAAATTTATAATTGAAACCAAAAAGTTATAACCATTAACCATTTTACATCTATTTTAAGAAACAACAGGTTGTGTCTTTGAGTTATCTGTGGTCGTTCGTTGTTCAAAGATTGACCTGCTGCATTATGCTGTTAATTTTGATGTTTTATATACTTATCTCCTGTTTTATAAAAGACATACATGGTGATTTCGCAATTTAGATACTCCAGTTCAACTTGTACATTAGTTAGACCTAAAACCGATTTTTAGCCTCTAAGATTATAGTAATTTAATGATTCTCTCATCTATAGTTTTAGTTTTATTTTAATCTTGAATCGATTTAAAACACGACTTTGCATATTTAATTTATTAGCAGCCATTGCCAATCCTGCAATCACCAACATCAATTTTGTTTATGTGATTTGTATTCTTTTATTTTATCTTCTATTGTTTCCAACTAAATTATTAATCAATTAGTGATTTGCTTCTGTGATGTCCTTATTTTCACATATGCATTGTGAAAGCAAAGTCTTGACAATAACACCGCTAAGCATTATTAACATAATTAACTGATATAAAAAGATGTTAGGAAGGAAAAAAAGATGCAAAAGTCACCTTAAACTATAAAGACTCATACTCAGAATCATCTATATGTGCAAGCAAATGAAGAACTCCAACCTGCAAAACGAAAGTATCTTATGACAATATTATGTAAATTACTTCCATTACCATGCAATGTTCATCACCCCTATGACCCCATTACAAATTCTAGAGCCATGTAATTGAATTCAATTTCGTAATCAAAGACTTTAACCAAGTTTATTTTATAAAATTAAAAAAATTTCTTTGAAGAGTGAACTGAAATTATAAAACCCTAACACATGAAATTTTGTATGTAAAAGAAAACAAACTTGGTAGCATGAATTTTAGGTATTGGGTGCTTCTTAACACCTTTAACACCTGCAACAACGCTACATCAAAAGCATGAAACTAAAATTAGGCCCTTGGTACATCTCGTAATAAATAAAACCCCATGACCTTCAGAAAGCATAGTTAAAAAAATCTTCATTCTAGTTCTAGAGAGTCTAAACACAATAAATAATATATGATGGTGATTTTCTACTCTTCAAGGCAAAGTCAAAGCAAACAGTATTAACAAAAACTCCCAGTCATTTGATGATAAATCAGTATGTTTGTAAACAAAAGCCAAACAGAAGACATCGAAGCACTACAAATAAATTGCAGGACTGATTTTTGACAAAATCCCAGCAGAAATCAATATATATATAACCAACAGTATTAACAAAAACTCAAACTTGTTGGAATTCTTTGAAATGAAAATCAATATCAACACATACAATTGCCTTAAGAGTTGCTTTTTATCTGCAGGGTATTTAAAAGGAAACTTGAAATCAATATGAATTATACAAATATTAACTCTAAAATGATGAAAAGTAGATGGTGAGAATCACGTACCGTTAGGATCCGCGACCATTGAATCATCCACCGTATTCATCATCACCATCATCACAGATGAGTGAAACCATTACAGGAGAAAGCAGAAGCAGAAAAGAAAAAAAGTCAAAATTAGGAAGAAAACTTAATTACCGTTCATCCAGTTTTGGGTCATTCAAGATCTCCACCATCGAACACATAACGTAATCAGTAGGCATCAGATGCACCAGTAACCCCCAAATCTGAGGAACCCCAATCGCACCTCCATCAGCTTAAAACCCTAGACGGAACCACCAACAATCAACGCAGCCATCCATCGCCACCAAAGCCTAACTTAATTTAAGATCCGGAACCAAGTTCATAGAGGCGGGCTCTTGAGGGGGCGGCGGCGATAGGCCTAGCCGGCGATGAAGATCGTGGTCTATGATAGAGCGCCGTCAACCACCGTATCGGTGGCAAGCACAGAAACCGGCAGTCAACATCGGCAAAGAAAGTAACCACACCCATTTTTGTAAGGTCATAAACGGTGGAAGCTCTTGAGGGTGAAACCCTAGAACAGACAAAGAAGATGAAGAGGGAGAGAAAGCACATATGGAAGAAAGAGGATAGCGTGAATGTGTAATAGATGTTGAAAAGCAGAAAAAAACTTGTGTGAGGCAGACGTAAAAAGGGTTAAAAAGGACGGCTTCATCAACTTATAACCAAAGCAAAGAAACTTGTACATTGGTATGAATTCAAAGGACCCCTTATCAAAATGATCTCAAAGTTGGAAAAAACTACAAAAATACCATTGAAAAACTATTCATCAAAGTTTGTCAAATTATAGATTGTATAATAATAATTTGCAGTTGACGTGTACACACATGTTTCACTGTGTAGTCCACGTCAACTTTGTTCCGCTGACACGTTTGTTTATTTTCTTAAAGTCCTCAGAACCATTTCGTTGTTCTATATTCTCTGTTTGGTTTGTTGCAGGGGCGGACCTCTCTTGGGTCTAGGGATTGCCCGTGCTACCCCTTAAACTCGTATACGAAGTATACATTTTAAAAAAAAAATTGTTTTTTATGTGTGATACCCCTTAATTTAACCATATATATATTCAGGCGAGAATTTCAGAATCAATATGGTTATAGTTCAGTTGGTTAGGCGTTGAACTTTTATCATGGAGTTATTGAGTTCGAATCTTTTTTTTCTCGAATTTTTAGATATTTGTTTTTTGTTTTAAATAAATAACTACAACCGTTTTTGGGTTTTGATTGAACGGAATTCCCTTTCTATTTTCTTTAATCACTATTTCACCATCTTTCAAATCAAAACCATAAAACATATACTAATCATAGTTCTCCGTCGACCACATTGATCCATTAAAATCATAATTCCATCTCCGCTATACCTTGCTCAATCATATTTGAGAGAACTTAAAACCTTTAGATATTTGTTTTTTGTTTTTTGTTTTAAATAAATAACTACAACCATTTTTGGGTTTTGATTGAACGGAATTCCCCTTCTATTTTCTTTAATCACTATTTCACCCTCTTCCAAATCAAAACCATAAAATATAATTTATCATAGTTCTTCGTCGACCACATTGATCCATTAAAATCATAATTCTATCTCCGCTATACCTTGCTCAATCGTATTTGAGGGAACTTGAGACCTTGAGGTCTTGGATTTAAATTCGGGTGTGAGCAAAATGCTCCCCGAGCTGGAGACTGGAGTTTTCCCTTAAAGTAATGGTTTTCCTTTGAAATTGGAGATGTGTATATGAATATACAATGCCGTTGAGTACAAACATACTGTTAAAAAAACATATTATTTTCATGTTTTTTTTTCTTATTTTTTTATCGACAAGTATCATCTTTAAGAAGAATTTTAGAAGTATGTATTTTGTTACACATAAAGACTCGAATTGAATAAATGATGTGGTTGTAAATAGTGTGCCTTACTTGTACGTACACATATGCAACTTTATTAAGCTCACTACCTTTCTTGTGTTTACACAAATGATGCTTGATTATCATATTGTGCACCAAGGGGGTACTATCATGCAATTACTAAGGTCATCTAGTTTGAGTATGTTAGAGGTTGCTGCCCCTCAGACCCACCCCCCCCCCCCCCCCCACCCATCTCGAATGCGCTGCCTTTAAAGTCTTGTAAAAAAATATGCTACCCCTACAAATGGTTTCTAGTTCCACCCCTGGTTTGTTGACACAATTGCTTTGATGATGTATTTGGTTAGTCATTTGGTTTTCATTTGGGTGGTCCAATGTTCGAAGGTGATCATTTTTTCATACTTTATTACAGAGAGCTACGTGTTGTTTGTAATTACAACTGTGATGGCACGTATCGATTCCCTTACTACGTTATGTATACAATTACATGACACGTATCGATTCCCTTTCTCTTCTCTAGCCAGACAACGACCAAGGTTTCTTTCTCTATCTTTTTTTCGCATATATATAAAAAAACAGAAGTTCTGGGCGAAAATCTTTAGACTTTTCTAGCGAGACTTTTCTTCAAATGATTCTTTCAACTCTTTGTATCAGGTTTGCGTAGTCTGCTTTACTTCTTTTGATTGCGATCTGAGTGTATCTAAACTTTTCGTCTTCTCTTTCTTCCTCAGGTATTTCACCTTCGTCCATTTTCTACCGTTTGGGTATGTTATGTTGTTCCTTAGGCTTCACTTTTTCTATTGCACGTCTTCATCCCTCTATATATTATTTGTTCCTGTGTTAATCGCTAATCGGACTATGGAATTTGCATAATAACACATAATATTATTGTTAAAATAATTTGTATATTTAACGATAAGGTTGTTGTACTATCTGCATATAGTTAGAGTAAGGTTAGGGTAGGTTGTTTTGGCTATCCTACTTTTCGTACTATCTGTTGTATCTCAGGGGTTATAAAACCCTCTTCATCTTTGTTTAATAGTAAGCTTCTTCACTACTAGATTACTCTTATATGGTATCTAGAGCCACACCTTGATTCCCACGAATCTCTTTCATCGATCCGTTTCTTCTTTGCGTCATCGCCATGTCGGATTCATCCACCTCCTCAACTTCGATCGTCACCCTTGTCACAGCTGCAACTCATTTTCCGATCAAGCTTTCAACCGGAAACTTTCCGGTTTGGTGCAAACAGATCTATGCCACCCTTCTGGGTCTAAATCTCGACTCTTTCATCACTGGCTCATCAAAACCTCTATCTCCTTTCCTTGATGCAAAATGCACCAAACCCAATTCCGAATTCACTGTATGGAATCGGCAGGACCAAATGATCCTTAGTGCCATTTTAGGAAGCTGCTCTGATCTCATTCAACCCGTGGTCTCCTCCGCTGACACGGCTCGACAGGCCTAGGAGCGCCTCAGTCACAACAATGCCAGTGCTAGTCGTTACCGGGTCATCTCTCTTAAAGCCAAACTGAACAAGAACCCTCGGGGTACCCGCTCCGTGGCTGAATTCCTGCTTGACATGAAATCCATTGCGGATGACCTTGCTCTCGCACAAAGTCCCGTTGATGATGATGACCTATTTGTGCACATCCTCAGTCAATTAGGGGAAGAATTCAACCCCATTGTTTCTGCCTTAAAGGTCCAGGAAACTGCTCTCTCTTTTGAAGATCTCTATGACAAACTTATTGACTTTAAATGGGTCCTTAAGGAGACAACTCCCGCACCCGAACCTCTTCTTGCTACTGCCAATTACACCCAACGTGCGGCCTCTCGTTCCTTCTCTAGACCTGCTCCGGACTCAACCCGTTCCTCTCGGGTCTCCAACTTTCAGCGCCAATCCCGATCTACGGCTCCGGGTAACAATCGCCCACCATCTCGCACTAATTTATTTTGCAAATTTTGCAATATCTCAGGTCATGAAACTAAGGAATGCCGCAAACTGGCTTGGTTTCTCACCGAGAACAATGTTCCCATGCCTTCTGTTCCTTCGTCCCAACCTACTGACCATGTAACTACAATGGGTTCCACTAGTACCTCTCCACCTTGGATGGTTGATAGTGGTGCTTCGCATCACGTGACTTCGGATCCCTCGCACCTACACTCCTATGCCGACTACGGTGGCCCGGACGAAATTGTTTTAGGAGACGGTAAGTCCCTTCCTATATCTCATATTGGTGTTACAAACATACCAACTGAGTCAGGTTCTTTACAGTTACCAAATATTTTATGTGTTCCTTCCTTGCGCAATAATTTAATCTATGTGGCAAAACTTTGCAAAATTAATAATGTCTCTGTTGAATTTTTTTTGTTTCATCTTCTTGTGAAGGATCTACGCACGGGGGCGCAAGTCATCCGGGGACGACAAATTGAAGATGTCTACTATCTTCAACCACCTTTGCAACCTCAAGTCAATACCACCACCTTCAAAAACCCGCTATAGGATTGGCATCATAAATTGGGGCATCCATCACTTAGGATCCTCAAATCTATTATTTCTAGTTTTGGTTTGCATGTTTCCGTTGCGTCGGATTTTCATTGTGCTTCTTGTTCAATTAATAAAAGTCATCGACTACCTTTTGGTTTGAATTCATTTACCGCCACACAACCATTACAATTAGTTTATACCGATGTTTGGGGTCCGGTCACCAAATCAATTGATGGTGACCGGACCCCAAACATCGGTATAAACTAACCATCTGCCGATCAACTCGCTGACATGCTTACGAAGCCTCTCAGTCGTCATCCTTTTCTTTGGTTCTGCTCCAAGATTGGAGTCTCTGATGGTGCCTCCATCTTGCGGGGGTGTAATAACACATAATATTATTATTAAAATAATCTGTATATTTAACGATAAGGTTGTTGTACTATCAGCATATAGTTAGAGTAAGGTTAGGGTAGGTTGTTTTGGCTCTCCTACTTTTCGTACTATCTGTTGTATCTCAGGGGTTATAAAACCCTCTTCATCTTTGTTTAATGGTAAGCTTCTTCACTACTAGATTACTCTTATATTGCAAATTGAATGTTAATGTTTCATATTCTCTTTTCTTTTTTCGTCAATGTTTTAAAAGCCGGATTGACCCGGCCGGTTCAACCGGTAACCGGTGGGTCTTCCGGTTCGATTATACCCGGGTTTTAGCACTACTGGGTCAAAAATTGAACCGTCGGGTTTTTCGGTTCAACCGGATGTTCACCCGGACCCGGATTAACCGTGTTTGATTTTTTTTTTAAATTAATGATTAAGAAATAAGAAGGAAACTTAAAAACATAAAATAGGGTTACGTACTTTTACATTTACGATTCCCGTTCCATTGGAATCAGAAAAGGGGCAACAAAAACCCAAGAACTTGGGGGACGATTGACCAGAATCGGTGAGAAATTCACGTTCCACTCGAAGTGATCGGCTAGAAATCGAAGAACTTGTTCAGGTATGTACAGAAGTCGAAGTTATTAAACAGTTAAGACGAACTTGTTCACTGATTAAGAGATTCTCGAAGTGATTTTTATGGTGTATCATTGTGATGTATCTGTATGATCTCTGGTTTGTGCACATTTAGTGGTGAGTATCACAGCAGTAGCGTGTACAGGCACTTTTGTATCAAGATTTTCGTACATTGCTCCAACAAATTAGAATAGATTTGTCAAACACAACTGCAAATAAGTGATGGTGTCTAAATCTTGATATAGTATCATATTTAGTGGCAAACTCAGGACTTTAGCTAGTTATTCTTACTAGCTATATAATTTTACCATCAGGTTTTTTAATAAATCCTTAAGATGTTTTTACACAATGTTTTAAGTTTGGTATTCTCAACATTAATTTGTACACAATTGATTTTTATATAAGTTACGGGTAGTAATTTTCTAAGTGTAGAGGTATTAAAAAACCACTTCCCTAACCGGATACGAAAAACGCCGGAATCGGTTATATTCAAAACCGGTTAGAACCGAAACCGGTTCGAATACAATGTACAAACAGGACCGGGTTACATTTCAGTTTGCCACTTCCCAAACAAAAATTGCAGCACATTAGATCAAACTGAAGACTTTTAATACATACATATGCTGCATATATTTATAGTTATAGCTTGTTAAAATGTAGAAGTTACAAAAACTGCACATGGTTAGTTTCTGGTGCTAGTGGAAGTTAAGTTTCTGGTGTACTGGTTTTATGGCTACTTGTCATTTCCTAGATTATTTGTTAAGCATATGTATATGCTTTAATAGGCTTATATGGAACCAAGTTACCTCAATTTTGCATATATGGGAATTTTGTTGGATATGTTTTGAAAAGTGATGGATTCTGTGATATATTTAAGAGTGATGAATATTTAACAGTGGTTTATTGGTATAATGGATTTAACAGTGATGACAAATGCATGAAAATATCCTTATTGGTATAATGGATTCTATGATACTTGAGGTATTTTAAAAGCATGTATCATTGTAATTAAACATGTTTTTCTTTATGCGTAGATCATGGATCAATCACAAGATTTGCAACCAAATGTAATGCAGAAAAAAGATAAAGTGTGGGAGTATATAACTCTTCACAAGGATGATAGCGGAAAAAAAGTCTACACTTGTACCATTTGTCAAAAGGAAGTCCGTGGTGGTGGTATAAATAGAATGAAGAAACATCTTGCGGGCATTAAAGGTGAAGTAGAACCTTGTAAAAAGGTATCGGCGGAAGTCCGGTTTACTATGCAAGGGCTCTTGAAAGAAGGTGAAATCAAGACAAAAGGTAATGTTGGGGGTAGGGTCCATATCTTAGATGACGATGAGGAAGTCGAGGAAATACAAATGCAAAAGGGGAAAAGGAAAGCTTCATCAAGTTTTCACCCGTTCTTTACAAAAGGTATAAACGATCATTCTCAACCTACTATAAAGAAAACTATGCAAAGTAAAGAAAAACTACATGAAGTTGATTTGGCTCTTGCTATGTGGTTCTATGATGCATGCATTCCTATGAATGCTTGCAATTCACCTTATTTTCAACATGCAGTGGATACAATAGCATCTTTAGGTTATGGCTACAAGGCTCCTAACTATCATGCTTTAAGAGTGAATTTATTAAAAGATGCAAAAGCTTCTGTTTCGTTATTAATAGATTCTTATAGAAGTAACTGGATTGAAAATGGTTGCACGATTATGGCCGATGGGTGGAGAGATATTAGGCAACGACACTTGATAAATTTTTTGGTTTATTGTGAGAAAGGGATTTCGTTTCTAAAATCCGTTGATGCATCTGATATTGAGAGCACTTCCCCTAATTTGTGTAACTTGTTCGATGAAATTGTGCAAATGGTTGGGCCTAAAAATGTAGTTCAGATAGTTACTGACAATGCTCCAAACTACAAACGTGCTGGTAGATTGTTATCTGATAAATATAGGTCTATTACTTGGACACCATGTGATGCACACTGTCTTAATCTTTTATTAAAGGATGTTTCAGAGTTAGAAAATGTCAAAAGTTTGATCACACTTGCATCTAGAGTGACTGTTTTCATCTATAATCATAAGTTGCCCCTGAATTGGTTAAGAAAAAGGCAAGGTTGGACAGAAATCATTCGCCCGGGTGCTACTCGTTTCGGTACTGCTTTCATTGCATTGAAAAGTTTAGTTGATCACAAGAATGATTTGCAAGCTATGGTCATTTCTAATGAGTTTAAGAAGATGATAAAACTACCACATGCACTTGAATGTAGGGATGTTGTGATGAATCAAAATTTTTGGATGAATTGTTTGATTGCTGTGAAAGTGATGACTCCTTTGTTGAGGGTTTTGCGCTTGTGTGATGTTGATGAAAAACCTTCTTTGGCGTATGTTTATGAGGGGATGAATAGGGCAAAAATGGGAGTTATATCTTTATTTAAGGAGAAGGAACATTTGTATAAGCCATATACGGATATAATTGATCGTCGTTGGGAAAAGATGTTGTGTACAAGTATTCATTGTGTGGCATATTGGTTAAATCCAGCTTTTCAATATGACAAAGAAAATCTATGTAAGAAAAAAGAGGTTTTTGCGGGAGTTCTTGATATGGTTGAGAAGAATTTTTCTGGAGATGATGTTATAGATCTTACAATCTCTTTAGGCAAGTTTCGTGATGGTTATGATAGTTTTGGAAGAAGTAGTGTTGTTGCTTCTCGTTGTGCTATGCAACCCGGTAAGATTTTCTTTCATATGTTATAATTAAATATATTATTATGTTTTTTTTTTAATATTTTCTTTTGTAGCCGAATGGTGGAAATGTTTTGGTGGGAATTATCCTTTGATGCAAAAATTTGCTATCCGAATATTAAGCCAACCCACGTCTTCCTCGGGTTGCGAACGTAATTGGAGCGTCTATGAAAGGATTCACACAAAAAGAAGGAATAGATTGGAGCATGAAAGATTAAACGACCTTGTATTTGTTCATTACAACTTGCGATTGGAGAAGAGGTATGATATCTTTGAATATTTATGTAAGTGTTATTGCCATGTAACTTTAGTCATACATCTTATTTTTTATGAATGTTTTTGTAGACACAAGTTTGCTAAGAGGTCATATGATCCAATTGACTATGAGTGCATTAATGATAATGATTTTTGGGTGGTTGAAGAAGAAGGAGAACTGGAGCTTACCAACAATGATATAGAAAATATGCTTGACGAGCAAGTGCAAGAACCACCATCTCAAACCCAAGGTTATATTTTACATATATTAGTTATGGTTACTTTTAGCGTATTATTTAGTAACTAAAACATTTTATTTGATATTGTAGAAAATGAAAGTGCTTATTCTCTTGTTGATGAGGGAGAAGATGATAGTGAATTCCATCTATTAAATGACGAAGAGCTTGATGCTTACAACACTCATTTGTAGTTTTTTTTTTAGTTTTTTTTTAGTTTTTTTTTAGTTTTTTTATCACTATAACTTAACTAGAACTTGTATTGGTATTATTTTGGATGATTATTATTATGCTTTAGACTTTATTGAAGTTTCTTTTTAATTTTTTTTTTGTGGTTGAAAGTTTATAATATGTATAATGTAAATTTATAGATTCGAGTAGTCAATCCGGTTCGATCGTCCGGGTCAACCCGGTTCAACCAGTTGAACCATTATTGGGACAAGACCGGTCCGGTTCAAAAATCCGGTTTTAAAACATTGTTTTTCATATGTACAGGTCAATTTCCCCCTTTTCGTATTTCAAATCAATGGAGATGGTGTTACATTTTTTTGGTACTCTCATGTCAATTTGGCCGCATTAACTTGCTTTTCTTTTTTTACCTAAATCATATATTCATCTCAAAGTGCATGCATGACTTGCCATGAGTTGCTTTACTTGTCTCATTTTTAGCCGATTTCCTCTTAATTTTGACACATTGATTTTCTTATATAATATTTTTTATGCCGTCTATATATTCTACTTTGAAATTGTTGTAGGGTTATAGGAAATTGTACTGATTTTGTTTTAAAAGTTGCATTTTACTGCCATGAAATTGATCAGTTTATACATATGCAACCATATGTAGAAACTTTTGAACTAATATATATCCAATATATTACATATAGTTTTAAAAATGCATCTTTGATCTGTAATTTGTCATCACAGTCACCATGTTTAATATTTAGATCAAACACCCAAGTCTAGATTCATCTTGGTTCCATAACATAAATTCTGTTTGTTAAATATATATATACTAACCATATTAAGAATTTAAATTTATAGGTTGTATGTGTGGTTCACTTTCGCAACAAGAACCCAAATTCCAATATTGTATACCCAGAAGACAGAACTTTGGCTTGCAAACATCATGACATCATCTACCACCCAAAATATGTGTAAGTATGTCTTTTGTACTTAATAAATATATATATATATATGTATATATATATATATATATAGGGTTAGGTTCAAATGAGAATTTTTTGTTTTGAGAACTAAATCTCAACCACACATTTCAGGGGGGAACCACTACAATTCATGGGAGGGGGGATACATGTAAATAAACTTGTGGCTCAAATTAGTTCTTTTTAGTTCTCAAACTCAATTGGTTCTCAAATGATCCTCTCCCTATATTTTCAACCCAAATTCGAGTTCTACTTACACCACTTTATGAGATATTTGTCATTGGTGGGCAATGAAGGATCCTGCCTTTTGCTTGATCCGAGTAACAATATATTGTGCAAAATGACACAAACATAAAACACAAATATTACAAGTTAGAAAGAATAATCAGAACATAAAAAACTTGAAGTTTGAATACCGTCACCCTTATGTGTCTCGCGCTCTAGACGCACCCGCGCTGCATGTGAATCCGGCCACAAATAGGTTCAGAAGCATTTGACTGTGTTGGTTGCAGTTTTAGGCATCTTTTATCACATTTTTAACATCTAGTGTTTATGAAAACAACAATTCATTCCATTAAAACATAAATAAAAGAAACATGAACGAAAGAAACATTAAAATGCTAAAAAAAATAAAAACTAAATTTTATATTTTTCTCTAATCGTCGTCTTTTCCAACTCGATAAGCTCACGTTCCCCCGACTCAAGATTGGAGGTGTCTAAGGCGAGTAGGCGGAAGTCTTCCCTGCGTTCTCGATGCAACTTGATTCCATTTTTTTCTTGTATTTCATTAATTTTTTTTAATTTCCTTCAAGAACTCGTCTTCACTCTCCTTCACCAGCGCCTTCGCTTATCGCCGTCCAATCGAAAGAGGTAACTCCTCCTCCTCCTCCTCCTCCTAGGGTGCGTCATCGTTAAGGTTGACTTGACAACGACTGGTTGGACGCCGAGCCCATAGGTCTATCCATCTCGATTATTGTTTCTTGCATTTCGTCCCGGCACCCGCCTCCATTATTTGTTGCGATTTTGGTAACTTTCTCATAATTGCCAAGAGTCGATGGGAGTCTAGAGGTGTACATAAAACTGGTTTGCAAACCGAACCGGTATAAAGACCGAAATAAAAACCGAAATGAAAACCGAAACGGGTTCGAGATAATAACCGGTTTTAAGAAAACCGTTTCGGTTAGAGTATAAACTGGCGGTTCTCCATTGATTTGGTATTCTCATTTAGCAAATCGGTTTCAAACCGGGTTGTCTTCAGAACCGATTTGGATCCGGTTTAAAAACCGGTGTCCTTATATTGTTATGACCACCGTTGGTGTTGGTGCATAGTTTATTCATTAAGAGAACTCAATCCAATACAAATAGAAGTAGCACATTTTTAGTTCTACTAATACTTGTAGCCTTTGGTGTCAAGCTTTAAAATTTTAGTAATATACTTTTAGCCAACTTTTTTCTCTTATATCAAGCCTTAAGCTTCGTTTAGTTCGTTATTTGAGAGAATTAGAAAAAACTAAAAAAAAAACGTTTTTTGGAATCAATATACACACACACACACAAAAGAAATTGAAGCTGCAAACTGATTATTATTGAATCAAAGAACTCAATACAGAGATTGGGATTACAACATTATATACTAATTGAGCTTAACTAACTAATCAACAAATTACAATGGTACTTTAAATTAGTTACACTAAGCCCCCCCCCCCCCCTAGTTTCTGTAACTTGTCAGTTAAGACCCAAACTTTATTTAACCAACCTAACAATCTCCCCCCTAAGCCCAATCTTGTTTCTGCAGCTTTATATTCAAATTCCTGCACTTAAATCACAAGAACTCAACATTAGCACTGTGCAACAGTGATTCAATGAATTTGAATACACTAGTGTGCTGAGAATTTGTTTTTTAAATGCAGAAAACATTGAATCCTTTATTCAAACTTTTCTACTCCAATTAAGCTCCTCATTTCCTCAAACGTTTGCCTTGCAAGAGATTTTGTCATCATATCTGCTTTCTGTTTTCCACTGCTTACAAACTTTTCTACTCCAATTAAGCTCCTCATTGACTCCTTTCTATGCACTCTCTAATAAAGTGGTATCTTAGGTTGATATGTTTAGACCTCCCATGAAAAACTGGGTTCTTCATCAAAGTTATGGCTGATTTGTTATCCATAAATATAGTTACTGGCTTCTGTTTTTCCCTTGTCAACTCTTCCAGTAAACCATTAAGCCATAGAGCTTGCCATGCAGCACTATTTGCTGCAATGAACTCTGCATCACAGCTGGATAATGCCACTATTCTCTGTTTCTGTGAAAACCAACTAATAACAGCATCATTATACAGAAACACATTACCTGAAGTACTTTTTCCATCTTCATTATCCACCAGGTGATTGCTGTCACTAAATCCTATCAAGTCATTCCCTTTATTCCTGCTGTACTTGATCCCATAACTCAAGGTACCCTTGACATACCTCAACAAATATTTCACAGCCTTCATGTGACTCACCTTAGGAGCTTGCATGAACCTACTCACATAGCCTACAGCATAGCATAAATCTGGCCTGGTTTGAGTCAAGTATCTTAAAGAACCGACTAGTCTCCTAAATTCACTGGCTTCCACATCCTCACCTCCCTCTTTCTTACTCAATCTTAAGCCAAACTCCATAGGAATTCTAGTCTCATTACTCTCCTCTGAACCTGCTGACTTAACAATTTTCTTTGCATAAGCAGCCTGCTTAATTACTATGCCATCTGCCCTTTGATCAACTTCAATTCCTAAATAGTAACATAACAACCCTAAATCAGTCATAAGAAATTGATCTTGCATCTGCTTCTTAAAACAATTTATTTCATCAATGCTACTTCCTGTGATCAAAAGATCATCTACATAGACTCCTAATATCAACCTGTTACCCTTGATGTCTCTGATATATACAGCTTGCTCATGCTTACACCTTCTAAACCTAATTCCTTTCAGCACAGTATCTAACTTAGTATTCCATGCCCTGGGTGCCTGTTTCAAGCCATACAGGGCCTTCTCTAGCCTGTATACCTTATGTTCCTCACCCTTCTTAATATAACCTTCTGGCTGACTGACATAAACTACTTCCTTAAGTTCTCCATGCAGAAATGCTGCCTTAACATCAAGGTGATACACTTGCCAATTCATCTTAGCAGCATAAGCTAATAGCAACCTAATTGTCTCAATTCTTGCAACAGGTTCAAACACCTCCTCATAGTCAATGCCAAACTGCTGTACATACCCCTTTGCTACCAACCTAGCCTTAAATTTTACTACATCTCCTCTAGCATCTCTCTTAATTTTGTATAACCATTTAAACCTATGGGTTTGCAGCCTGCTGGTAATTCAGTTAGATACCAGGTCTTGTTTCTTTCTATAGCATTGATTTCTTCTTTCATAGCTAATCTCCAATCTGCACTCTTAATTGCTTCTTTGAATCTTATAGGCTCATCTTCCTAAACTAGCATTAACTCAACCTGCTCTACCTCTTCTTGCCTATGAGCAAGTTGTTTAAGCCTATTATCTAGCACATAGTCTCTCAAATGACTTGGAACACTAGTGTGTCTTCCTGGTCTCCTAGTTCCTACACCTTGGCTGCTGCTATTACTAGCTCCTACTTGAGGTTGCCCTGCAGTCTCTGCATGTCCTACAAATTCATCATTACCTACAGGATTCTCAATCTCATCATGCTGGTCCTGCACAGGAATATCATCAACACTCCCATCTTCCTCACCACTAGAAGCTAGCTGCTGCTCTTCATCTAAGACTATTCCTGGTGCCCCTATAGTGGTTATTCCACTCCAATCCATGCTAACAGTTTTATCTCCTACAACTCCTTGTTCCCACTCCCACTTCCTATGCTCTTCAAACCTTACCTCTCTGCTAACTACAATTTGCCTCTTCTCAACATTCAACATTCTATGGGCTTTGGTACCTTCCTGCACCCCTAAATACACCATTGGTATACTTCTATCCTCAAGTTTCTTCAAGCCAGGTTTTACTCTTTTCACATGCCCAATACTCCCAAACACCCTTAGATGTTCTAAGTTTGGTTTTCTTTCTTTCACTAGTTCATATGGTGTAGCATTTATATTTGATTTGGTAGGCAGCCTATTGAGTATGTAAACAGAATGCCTAATGGCTTCAGCCCAATATTCCTTAGGAACACTCATGCACTTAAGCATACTTCTAGTCATATCTAAGATAGACCTATTCCTCCTTTCCACTGCTCCATTTTGCTGTGGAGAATAAGGAGCAGTGAGCAGCCTACTAATGCCATTAGACTCACAATACATATTGAAATCTTTAGAGGTAAATTCTCCCCCCCCCCCTATCTGACCTTAGACTCTTAATGCTGCAACCATACTTACTTTCAACCTCAGCTTTAAACCTCTTAAAGATCTCAAATGCATGTCCCTTATCCTGCAGAAAATAGACCCACATATACCTAGAGAAATCATCAACTAATAACATAAAGTATCTATTTCTTGCAGCTGTTGCAGGTGTAATTGGACCACACAAATCCATAGAAACTAATTCAAGCACAGTTTTAGCTCTAAACTGGGATTCTTTTGGAAACTTACTTCTAGACTGTTTGCCTGCTAATCATGCATCACATATGTGATCTGAACTCTTAATAACAGGTACTCCCACTACTAGTTCCTTCTTAGTCATAACTTCCAAAGATTTAAAGTTTACATGGCCTAATCTCCCATGCCATAACCACTCTTTATCTGATATACTACTCAAGAAACACTTAGGCTGACCTGTACTTAGGCTAACTTTGTATAACCTGTTTGGAGCTCTTCTAACCTTCAATAACAACTTACCAGATTTCTCATAAAGCCACAAATAGTCATCCTTCATTCTAACCTTACAACCTGTTTCAGTAGCCTGCCCTAAACTTAGAATGCTACTTCTTAAACTAGGAATGAAATAGACATTAGTTAGTATCCTTTGGTTCCTAGTTCTTCCTTGTAGAATAATTGAACCCCTGCCCTTTATTTCTACACTTGGGAAGTTGTTGGTGTCTTTACAAGATTCCAAAAGCTTCAAAAGAACTTCAAAGAAGATGTTCACATGTTTAGGGGAAGCTGAAGATTTCAAGTCGATCTAGAAAATGATGCAGAGAGCAATTAGAGATCATGAAGATCCAAGATCAACAATCAAGTTCTCTAAAGTTAGGGGTTTCAAGTTCATTTTTACCCTCTAATTTTTGGAGATTCAAGACAGTTACCGAAGATTCAGCAAGAACCAGTTATTTCAAAAGAAGCAAGTCAATGAGAATCCTCCATCTCATTAACTTGTTCATTTTAAGAAGTTCTAGCTGATGCTGATCAAGAGGAAGTCCTAAGTGCCCGTCATGAAACTCAGTGAAGATTTCTGCGGAAAGAATCTTCATCAACATCTATGCAAGCCAATCAAGAAGAAAATTTTCAAAGATTAAAGACATTTAATATCACAAGCCTAGGGGAAGATTGTAGAGGCTAGATTATGAGGCTTGTAATATTAAATATGTTGGGCTGGGCTTAGAGGGTTTCATTAGTTTAGTAGACTAGTTTGGTTATTGTATGTAGGCTAGTTTATGGTTGGGCTTGAGTTTACTATTGGGTTTATGACTCAAGAGGCCCAATAGTAAACCCATTGGGGTGCCTATATAAACCCCTCTAGACCTTATCATTAGGGGCTTGCTGGTTTACGATTCTAGGAGCCAGTTTACGATTGAGAGAGGAGCAGCCCGGGGTGTTTACGATCACAAGTGATTACGATCGTAAACCCGAGTGTAGTGAGTTTACGATTTCTATTTTGTACCCGACAAGTTCATCTTGTGTGCAATTTCAGGTTTTTTTTTGTTTTATTCATCGTATTCTTAGATTTTTTCTCATCTCTTTCTTGAATCACTAATCTAAACGGATTCCGCATGTTTAGACTAGATAATATCGTGAACGGTTGTTGTTTTCGGACCTACAGTGCGTTCATATCATCTTCATCTGGATCCGTATTTAGTCAAATTGGTAATTCTGGTTTGGTTCCGGAGGATCTAAAACAGATGGATGAGGATCAGCTAAATAAATTGGATTTGGATTGACAGTTGGCTATGACTATTGAAAAAGGAAGACGGTTTATGGGCAAACATGGCAAGAATTCTGTTATGGGAGGAGCCATACTGGGTTTAGATAAGTCCAAACTGAAATGTTACAAATGTTCTAAATTAGGACATTTTGCTCGAGAATGCAAGCAATCTGCTTCTAAACCAAGTAATTCGGATAATCATGATCACAATAAAGAGGCAAAGGCTCTTGTGACTGAGGGAGGTTATGATTGGGCTGCAGATTTTCCAGATGAATCTGCATTTGTCGTTCACTCTTCAGAAAATTATGGTTTAATGGCTAATATGGAGGTTGAATCGAGTGGATATGCCTCTGAGACCAATACATCTGAAACTAGTGATTCTGAAGTTAGTGGGTATGAGTGAACATGTGAATTTTGTGTTCAAAAAGACAGAAAGATTCGAGAATTGATTTCTGAAAAGGAAAGGTTGGTTGTTGAATATGAGAAGAAAGAGGAAGAGATGGAAGATTACAAAAGAAAGTGTGAAACTTCTGATGAAATTTTTAAAGCTAATGTCATCTTGGAAATAGAAAAGAAGGTGTTGATAAAAGAGGTTTTAGAGCTAAAAGCACGATTGGAAGAGATGGTTAGTGTCAATAACGAATAGATTGTGAAGTTACAACATGAAAATGCTGAGTTAGTTACAAAGGTTGAAAAGTGGGAATTCGAAGCAAAGGATGCTGTTGGAGATTTTGATGCATTATATAAGAAATCAAAAGCACGAGTGGAATCGCTTCTGGTTACTAATTTTGAACTTCAAAAAGTTTATGATGAAACTGTGGTTTCGAATAATGATTATCAAGTCCTCCAGTCAAAATTACAAGACAAAGTCACTGATTTGACAAAAGAAAATAGATTATTGACAAGAAATGTAGAGATTTATCAAGGAAAGGTGGAAAAGGTCACACAAGAGATGTTTGATGCTCATGATAAAGTGAGAAGAGAAAAGTCTTTGTCTAACAGAGTTTCAGAACAATTGATAGAATCAGAAAAGGCTTTGGGTGAAGCTCAGAAAAGGATATCAGATCTAAACGTTCAAGTTCTGGATTTGAATCGTCAACTAAATAATTTGAAGAATTCACATTCGTTCACAAGTTATTTGTGCAATGATGAGAATTTCAAAAGAGTGTTTGGCGGTGAAGAATTCAATCAGTTACCACCTCCATTGGTTCAAACTGATCCTCTGGCTGATGTCACATCTTCTAAAGTAACTGGTTATTATTCTGAGTTTGCTACTGCGAAGTCTGATTTGAAAATATCAAAGAAGTCAAAGGAGAAAGTGGAAAACGAGGAGAGTTTGGTTGATAAATTCACAACAAAACTTGTTTCTCGTGGATTGATTTCAGAAGAGGGAGTTGGTTTTGTTGGCAAACAAGTGGAAAAGGATGAAAAGCAGGTGCATGAAGAACAAGTTGCTGCTAAGCTGGTGGAAGCTAACAAGTTGAAGGATATTAAAGCGTCATTTAATCAAGCTGCTAAAGCGGGTCCTTCCAGTTCTCAGATTGATTTATCAAAACTACCGGGTTACAAACAGTCAGGTTTAGGTAGTAAAGGTAAGAAGTTTGCGAAGAATGTCTAGAAGAATATGCCCAAGAAAGTTCCAAAGGAAAAGAAAAACACAAGCTTGGAACAAATCAATTATTTTGCTCAAGTGTTCATGTCTACAATGGAAAAGGGATTTGGGGGGAAGATTCAGAAGAAGGTTTTGTCTGAAAGTTCTTCTCAGGATGCTCAAAAAGTTAAGGATTCTTCATCATCTGGATCTAATTCCACACCTCAAAGTTCTACTTATAAATGGGTTCATTCCAATCGTTTTCAGGTTTTTGATAATGATTTTTATGATGAATTTGAGTCCGATGATATGTATAATGCATTCCAGGACAACTAATATTCTCAACGATCTTATCATTTGTGCTATTAGTGTCGCCGACAGGGACACATGGCAAAGGATTGTCCTGAAATGGTAAAAAGATCATTTTCAAACAAATTTGCCACTGTTATTGATGAGTCAACACCATTTGTCAACACCATTCACATTAAAATCTAAAAAGAAACAATTTTTCAAATTTGATTCCAGTGTTGCTGGTTCATCACATGATGATGATTCAGTTAAAAATGAAAAAGCTAAAATGCAGTGGCGACCTAAGATGGTAAGCAAGGCTGCAAATGATTTTGAGGAAGACACTGGTCGACCAGAAGCTGTGTGCTTCGGGTCATTTAGGTACTAATCATTTACACCAGTATGCAAGTTTCTTCAAGAAGACCTATTGGTGACTGTGTAGTTCGTGTTTCAAAAAGTTGCTGATAGTTGAGTCTCCTGTTTAACTTAAATTGAATGCTTCATATTTCAAAAACTGAGTTTTTCTGGAAGCTAAAATCTGAAAAACTTGATGCGTAAAATTTAGATATATAAAAATGTGGTGAAGTTTTAAAAGGTAAATACCAAGTGACCAAACTACACACCAGGGCAGTGAACCCGTCGTATGCAGTATAGTGTTGATAAGAACCGGATATCAATCCGTGGACGCGTATGCAGACTCCCAATAGTGGATCTTTGCTAATATCTAACCGATGAAAATGTTGTAGTGAACTAAATCTAAAAGCTAAAGTAATTAACTAAGTAGACAGAAAACAAACAGATAACGAAAGCAAAATATGGAAAATCAGTCGGAGAAAAGTATCACCTAGATAAGAATCCTCTAAACCCAATAAGACCCCTAGTTTGACTAATCAACACGATCACTATCCACTAATGATGAGAACCAAAATGAAATAGGACTATAGACACATCCTAATCACTAAAGTAATCCCAAATGAAGCTCGGATAGAAAACTATGTAAAATTGCCCATTGGTATAATCGCTTCGGTCAAAGTGGACTAAACGTACACGCAAAAAGAAACCACAAGAAAGGTCCCTCTAAATGTCACCTATCACATGCAATGATTCTGAAATGAATAGCCTAGGACCTAGAAAACTCTAAACACGAATAAGCGAGCTTGAATCTTATGGTCATAAGCACCCTAACTCAGTAAACAATGCGTAGCTATTTCCTAGTACATGGAACAAATTGGTCAACTCTATCCCACGTAGATGCACACAAAATCAGCCCCAAATCCATATCATGTTATCATGTAGAAGGTCTCTGGATCATGCATTAATCAATAAACTCCAAAATGTCAACCGACTAATAATAAGCTAATCAATAAACGATTGTAGTTCTACAATCCACATCAATTAACTCACATAACATGATAAAAACAGAAGATAAACATGCATACATGTTCATCAAAGGAATCCTAATCAGAATCAATAGGCAATTTCACATGATCATTTCAAAAAGTCAAACTAGAAAGTCAAATGGGTCAAGAATCATAAAATCTAGATGATAAACTGCTAAGATCAGTCACAAATCATGATAACAAGAGATGAAAATCCAATCTTGATTCTTAACATGATCATTAAAAACAAGACAACTGAATCAAAAACAAAGAAAGATGAAAAGCAAACCAAAATGCTTCCAAAATCTTGGAATTTTAATCCAAAAAGCTTGAATCTAATCTCCCTTGATGTTTTCCAGATGTTAACGCACATTTTTAGGGTTCATTCTGGGGTGTACGGGGGCTTCCGCTCGAGAAATGACGATTTCCAACTGCTTAAAAACGCGTCTGATAGGGTTATGATGTTGCTGGGCCGAAAAACTGGGCTTCGAAAAGAAAAGGATATAAGCATTTCAAACCGGATCTCAACCAGTATCTAGTTCTGGCCTACTGGTTAGTCTCCTGGTATGCGCACATGAGGTCCCAGGTGCGATTCTGGCTTCCTGCGAAATTTTCTTTTATTTCGCGCTGGGCTGCTGTGGGCCTACACTGGGCCAGATCTGCTACTTGCTGCGGGCCTGGGTCACTGGAGAGGAGCTGGGCTGCACAACTGGGCTGTAGCTGCCTGCTGTTGGGCCTCGCTACTGGGTAGGCTCTGGGCTGGTTTATTTATTATTTTTTTCTTTAATCAATCATAACTTTCGCATCCGACATCCGAATCCGCTCTCGTTTTTTCCTGATTTCTTCTAAATTCATCACGCACACACCAAACACCTAAAATTCACAAATGAAAAGAATTAAGTACCATATCTTTTATAATTTCTCAATTAAAATTCTAACATGTAAAGTTTTCTCAATTAAATACCAAATTAAATGTGAACTTTATATATTTATCAAATAATAACCAAAGTTCCACCAAATCATCTAAAATTCAAATATAAACATTTAAGCACCAAAACTTAATAATTCTTGATTAAAAACCAATTATATGAAGGGATTTTATTTATTTATTTTATGTAAAAGATGCCATGCATCAAAAGGTATCAGTATCGATTGGTCACTTTTTCTTTCTTTTACATTCTTTATGTCGTTAAGGGGGAGAAAACTGAAAAACCAAAAATTGTGTCTTTGTATTTTTGTTAAAATGGAAATCCAACAATAGATATTACATTTTAAGGGGGGGGTTTGTTAGAGCATATTCATATGCTAACGTGTGTCTCGTGTACTGTATCTAATCTAGAGCATCTGTGTGAGTCAAGATAGTCAACTGGACGTACCAGTTAGTCACACGTACTAGATGGTACGTGCGTACCAAATGGTACGTGGGTGGTACGCAGGCCAGTTGGTTAGTGACTATAAATAGTTTGTGTTAGAGAGAGTTCAATTAGTTCTGTCATTCTTATCACTCTTAACTGTGTGTGTTGAAGGTGTTTTCTCTCTCTAGCATTGTATCTCTTTGTGAATCAATAAAGCAAAGCTTTATTTACTTCTCGTTGCTTACCGAATTTCCGAATCATGCAGTAGTAAGATCGTACAGTGTTTTTACAAAACTATTTTTCTTGGTAAAGACACATCACACCCTATGCCTAAGGCCACGACTGCTCCTGGTGACAACATTGTTACACCAACAAGTGTTGAGCCCACACCAGACCGACCATCCTCTTCCACTGATACACAAATTCCCATCAAAAGGAAGAGGATGTCCATATCAAAAACCACACCCAAAAAAACCACACGCACCCCACAATCACCCAAAAGGAAGAGGACTAGGTCTCCTTTACCTAACCCTCCACAGGACTACCTCAGAATGAGGGTGATATATCACCTAGGCCACATGAAGTAGATTCCCCAACCCTTATTACAGGGAATATACTGCTGGACTTGGTTCAATGACCCAACCCACATTCTGCTGATAAGGTGAGTTGCAGTAGTGATGAAGCAAGTCAGGTGAAAAGGGCTGACACTACTCATGAAGTCCCACTGGACCCTGAGGACAGTGCCAACATCATTAAGACCCAATCCACGGCAAATGTTATCATCAGGGAACCTATTCAGGAACCTTTGATTGACTACAGGAATCCCAGGTACGAAGAAACCATGGATGTTGAGCATGAACAAGGTCGGCTTGTTTGCTCTTCTTTGCTCAAAGATACTGTCAACACACCAGTTCAGAGCAGCATGACACATACTAAATTGACGGTTCGATGTACAAAATTTGAAAATGAATTGGCAGCTCTCTGTGCAATTGTGAGAGCTCAAGGAGAAGAAATTGAACAGTTAAAGGCAGGACAATCTGTGAAAGCCACTGATAGGTAAGGTTGTCAACCATACGTTAAAATGAAATTCACATGTCAAACTAGATTTAATTCAAAATAGGATCGCATAGGGTGTCTTCCTCAGATGTTGATGAAGTTGAACAAGTTGATCCAGTTGAACAACTTCATCCGAAGGAAGAAGGCCATGTTGATCCGGTTGAACAAGTTCATCTGGTTGAACAACTTCATCCGGAGGAAGAAGGCCATGTTTATCCGGTTAAACAACTTCATCGGGTTGAACTAGTTGATCCTGTTAAATAACTTCATCGGGTTGAACTAATTTATCCGGTTGAACTAGTTGATACGGTTGAACAACTTCATCAGGTGCAAGTGACTGCTGATAATCAGATTATCACAAGTGTGATGAGTGATCTGCAAACAACAAATATGGAGATAGCTCCTGAAGCTCTATCTTTCATGAGAAAAATGATGATTAGGAATACTCTTAGCTGCACTTGGTTAAGGAGTGCTCCATCTCTGCCCATCATTCATGTTTTAAAGCCTAGTGCTCAATCTCTGCCCATCATTCCTCTTTTAAAGCCTAGTGCTCCATCTCTGCCCATCATTCCTTTTTTAAAGCCTTGTGCTCCCCCTGATACTGCTGAAACAGAAAAGGTTGTTGAAGCTGATGTTGAAGAAGATGGAGTCAAAGACAAGGTGTTTGCAGCTGTTAAAGAGACAAAGCCTGTGGAGCCAAAGACTGAACCTACTAATGATAATGATTTTTCTGCTGAAGCAATTAGATTCAGGAAAGGAAAAATGGTGATGCCCCAGTACCAATCAGATTCTGACAAGGTGTTTGCAGCTGTAAAGAAAACAAAGCCTCTAACATTCATTTATGATCAACATGTATCTCTCATAGAAGATGAGGTAAACATGATAAAACTGGAAATTGCAGATGCTGAGAAAGCTGAACAAATAAAAAGGGATGGAGACATGGCCTTGGCATTCAAACTACAAGGAGACATGCTGCGTTATTCAACTGATAAAGTAATAATGGGTATGATAAATGAAATCATGAGAAGGTATATTGATGAGAAAATGGCAACGATGGACTCTGACAAGGAGACAAGAAAAAGAAGAATGGTCACAAAATCTGACAAGGAGATCAAAGCTGAACAAGAAAAGATCAGACTATCAGATAACCTTCAGAATGCCAAACTCCTTATAAAGTTCACAAATATTATCATAGCCAGGGGATGGGCAACTCTTGAACAAGCAAATAGTAATGACTTCTAATCAGATATGCGATATGATGTCCAGGGTTGTTCAAGAGGATGGTGAATTAAAACTGAAGGAAAAGATAGATGCTGATGAAAGGCGGGAGAAGATAAAAAGGGAAGAAGAGATACAGAAAATACTAGAAAACACTATGACAAAGGAAGAAGAACTCAAGCTTCTCAAATGCTATTTCATTAAGAGGGGGGGGGGGGAGAACCCAAAAAAGATCAATCCTTCTGGTATTAATAGCTTAAGAATCAAATATTCAAATACCATACATGAACAAAACAAAATCTCAAAGGTTACAGGTGAACTAATACCACCAGGTGCATTTTCTGATCTGAACAGAACCCTAGCCTCACAGCAACCCAGAAGAAACCGTCCTAGAACTAGTATACCTGTAAAGCCTCCTAAACCTGTAACATTAAAGCCTCTTCCACCAAAGTTTAGAACAGCCAACTTCACACCCTTTATACCACAACCTAGAAGTGGTCATACTCTTCCATCTCCATATCCTCACCTAAACAAACTCCCAAAACCCTCATCTCCACCAAAGGCACCAGAACCCCCCCCCCCCCCACCAAGAGAATGAAGTCAGTGGCTAAGAAAGGAAAAGGAAAAGTGATCAATGAGGAGGATGAATACAGAGATGTCCATGCTGAAAGGAGAAGAATCATCTCCTGGAGGTATGATGATCAAGCCAAAGTATACCTGTTCATAACCAGTTCGGATGAGGTAATAAAGTTTACAGCTAAAGAAGCTATGTGCAACCTCACTGACCATGAGTTGGGTGATGTTAGACAGTTACGTGGTGATATGAAGGGTACGTGTTCACAAGAGGACTCCTTAATGCTGAGGATAAAGATGTATTTGGATGACTTATACGGGGAAGTAGATGAAGCCACACAACGCAGTATTGACAATCTTGTTTCGACGCTTGAAGTTGATAAGGATGGAAATTTGGTAGTCTATAGAGCTGATGGGTCATTCACAACGCATAGTACAGTTCCAGATCCAGAATGGAGCCAGGCTGACAAAGAACAAATCCATTTAATAATGATAACTAACAGGCTTCATGTGGTTAAGAGAAAACAGGTGACCAACTGGGAGTATAAGAAAGAAACAGGCATGTATCACATTTTCACAAGTGAACATGGCGAGACAATTAGAAGCTTAGAAGATGCTCTAAATGGGATTTCTGAAGCTGAGATATGAGATATTGTCAGGATTGGTGATACTGAGAGCAGAATAATGACACGGACCTTTCATGAAAGTCCCCTATTTCACAAGGCCAAGTTTCGGTTACTAGCTATTGAAGAGGAGAACAAGATGGGAACCGAATGAAGTTGGATGGAAGAAGAGTTGATCCCTATATTTGTGTACAATTGCATAAGGTTTTCCAGTTTGTATGTTAATATGATAGTTGTTACAGTTTTATTCATACACTTTTCATCTAAAATAACATACACATTTTCAATGAATCATAGCATACATCCATTTCACTCATAACTGTGATCTTACATGAAGTACATATTCATATGCTATGTTAGTATATGTTGGCATTTTGATATGGTGGGATGAGATTATTTAATAAACAGGATAAATTTTACTTCTTCAGTAAATTGGAAGAAGACAAAACCGGATGAACTACAATTCCTTAGGAAGAAAAGTTCATGAGGATTAAGAGAAGATGAACTAGAGTTCTTCAGGATGAATCGGATAAACTAGAGTTCTAAAGTTCTTCAGGATGGTTAACCAGTTTTCATCTATAATAACATACACATTTTCAATGAATCATAGCAGACTCCATTTTACTCATAACTGTGATCTTACATGAAGTATATATTCATATGTTATGTTAGTATATGTTGGCATTTTGATATGGTGGGCCGGATGAGATGATTTATAAACATGATAAATTTTACTTCTAAATTGGAAGAAGAACAAAACCGAATGAACTACAATTCCTCAGGTTGAAGAGTTCATGAGTATTGAGAGAAGATGAACTAGAGTTCTTCGGGATGAACTAGATTTCTTCGGGATGAACCGGATAAACTAGAGTTCTAAAGTTCTTCAGGATGGTTAACCAGTTTTCATCTATAATAACATACACATTTTCAATGAATCATAGTAGACCTCCATTTCACTAATAACTGTGATCCTACATGAAGTATATATTCATATGCTATGTTAGTATATGTTGGCATTTTGATATGGTGGGATGAGATGATTTATAAACAGGATAAATTTACTTCTTCAGTAAATTGGAAGAAGAACAAACCAGATGAACTACAATTCCTCAGGAAGAAAAGTTCATGAGCATTGAGAGAAGATGAACTAGAGTTCTTCAGGATGAAACGGGTAAAATAGAGTTCTAAAGTTCTTCAGGATGGTTAACCAGCTCACAATAAAATAAAAATCACATCAGTTCACAATAAAATCTATTTGCAACAATCAAATTTAGAATAAAATCAACTTTAATGATTAAGATAAAATCTATCTATATAATTAATGGGGTTAACCAAAAAAAATAAGAGGAAGAGTACATAACAAAAACTTTAATATATATATATATATATATATATATATATATATTAAATAAATTGATCTGTATACAAAGATTTTCATCAGATCCTATACAAAGATCTATCTAACTAGCTATGACGTAGCATCCGATATATAGTCTTCATCATCAAAGAAGCTGTTGCTGCTGCTGTCATCAGGAAACAACTTTTGACCAGGCGGCAATCTAGGTCCCAACTCGGAGGTGTAGGTGGAATCTCTCTTCCAGATTAAATACTTATCCAGCTCTCTCTCCCCTTCTGGTCCCTGGAGATGAAGTTTCGTATCCCCTACTACTTCGACAGTGATGAAATTAGCGTACTCAAGCCCGTATGTGATGGACAGAGGTGGGATCCTCGAGTAAATGAGAAAACATCCAATCGATGTGTGGTTTAGGTATTGCACTATTTGATTCAGATCATGACAATCAAATGTGCGAATGTCGACATAGTTAACATAATCTACCTTTCCCTTCCACACATCCTGGCCGGCGGTATTCCGGTGGAAATCGCCGCAGTGATGGATCTTGAGGGTGAACGACCACCTGTAAAAAACGCAAATGTAGAGTAGAGATTAAGTAATTAAAAAACATAAAACCCTAAAAATAAAAACTTGCAGCCATTGTTGAGTGAAAATACACTTACGGGGAGTCTTGCCGTAGTAGGGCGCTAGTTCATTAACACCTCTAATCCTCCATTGTTTACCAAAGGCAGCCATTGATCGATCGAATTTTTTTCTTGATGATCAGGAGTTCGTACAGATGATTTTGGTGGCGAAAAAGTGGAAATTTAAAGGCAGACATGTCACGCTACCAGCTATGGTGGGAAGAAGTGGAAATGTCAGGCCACAATAACCGTGTATATTTTTTACCTTTACCACGCAAATCCTGTTTTTACCGTGTCTATTTATTACCTTTAGCAACGCAAATTTTGTTGATCAATTATTGTTTATGTGATGGAAGTAATTAAATAAGTTCTGGTTAAAATATAAACAATTATCACTTCTTTCTCAATGGTTCTTCTTAATCTTGTAGTGTGTTCCTTTTTTTTGACTGACCTACGTTCAAGCCTTGCTTGCTACAATTAATTATTTTTTTGATTGTCTGATAGTGGATGACATGATTTATAAACTGGATAGATTTTACTTCTTCAGTAAATTGGAACAAGAACAAAACCGTATGAACTAACTAGAACAAAACCGTATGAACTAGAATTCCACCGGAAGAAGAGTTCATCTGGAATGAGAGCAGATGAACAGAACCGGATGACATTTTTAGACAACTGTTTCACTGCCATGGCGGACTGAGATGATTTATAATTAAACAGGATCAATTTTAGTTATTCATTAGAGAAGAAGAAGAATAGAACCGGATGAACTAGAGTTCTTCAGAATGATTTATAATTAAAAAAAAAATCTATTTGAAACGGAAAAATTAAAATTCATGTATTTTTCCGGAAGAACATTCATTCTGGATGAATGTTTATAACCTTCCGGAACATTACCTTTCGCCACGCATATAATTTCATACCGTGACCATTCGTCATCTACTATTTAGTCACATAACCTAATAACAGTGGCCATATGTACTAGCTTTTAGCCACATAACTAAGTAAAAAGCATGGCCATTGCTCACATTTAGCCACGCATAATATATATACTTAATAGTTTTATTTTTTTTAATTTACTAAGTAATAAAATCTACTCTTCCGTCACACAATATTATTTAAGCGTGGTTATACATTCCTTTTTTGTCACACGAATAAAAAATCATAAAAATTTCGTGGTCGTTTGGTGCATTTCGCCACTCTTTATTAAGCGTGACAAATATATGCCACATGTTTTTGTAAAACAGTGGCTAAAGCCACTGCACCTGATTGTTGTTGTCACATAAACAAAAAAATATGTGGCTAAAGGGTCCAAAGGCTATATATTTGGCCACGGGTACAAAATATGTGTGGCTAAAACTAGTATTTTTTACATTTGGCCCCGTTTTTTTCAAAACAGTCGCTAGGTGTTTTCGAAAAAACCGTGGCTAAAGCCACTTTTTGATGTAGTGTTAACGACGATATCTATTATCGCTTTTTGCATGTCCTCGGAAATTAAAATTAGGTGCGAATTCTCCCAATTTGTGTCCTACCATACGATCTGTGGTGGCATTGGCTCCATGATGGCAGCCGCAAGGTCCAGAGTGACAATGTTTAAGAATGCTAGTGGTCTCAGTACCGTAAACACATCGTCGTATTAACTGGTCGGCACACATCTTGAAAAGATATGGGTCTTCCCATATGTAATACTTGACATCAGCGAATAATTTTCTTCGCTGCTGATGTGTTAACCGTCTAGGTACAATGCCGCTCGCAAGATAGTTTGACATGTCTGCAAACCGGGGCTCAGTAGAAGAATCAACTCTTTCGAGGTACTCTGTAGGCAAATTTTCATTTATTTCTCCTCCTGAGGATCGAGTATCGTTTTCAAGTCTGGAAAGGTGATCAGCGGTAGTGTTCTCAGCACCTTCTTATCTTTAATCTCAATGTCGAACTCTTGAAGGACAAGAATCCAACATATGAGCCTAGGCTTAGCATCCTGCTTCTTGAAGAGGTATCTGATGGTTGCATGATCAGTGAAAACGATAGTCTTGGATAACACCGGGTATGAACAAAATTTATCGAAAGCAAACACTGCTACTAACAACTCCTTTTCGGTAATTGTGTAGTTTTCCTGAGCGTCGTTAAGCGTTTTATTAGCATAGTAGATTGGGTAAAGTGATTATCTTTTCACTGACCTAATACTTCCCTCACAGCATAGTCACTTGCATCACACATGATCTCAAAGAGAAGAGACCAGTCTGGTGCAGTCATGATTGGTGCATTGACAAGTTTGTTCTTTAGGAGGGAGAAAGCTTCCATGCAGTCCTTAAAAAATCGAAGACTGCTTCTTTCTCCAGCAATTTTGTCAAGGGTCTAGATATTTTAGAGAAGTCCTTGATGAAACGTCTGTAGAATCCTGCATGCACGAGAAAAATGCGGATGTCGCGCACGGAAGATGGCAGGGGTAGATGAAAGATGGTATCAATTTTGGCTTTCTCTACCTCTAATCTGTCTTGGGAAACTTTATGGCCGAGAACTATGCCTTCTTGGACCATAAAATGACACTTCTTCCAGTTTAGAGCCAGATTAGTCTCTTCACATCGGGCGAGCATTTTCTTGAGGTTTTGCAAACAATGGTCAAATGAGTTGCCAAAAACCAAGAAGTCATCCATGAATACTTCCATAGACTTTCCGATCATATCGTGGAAGATGGCAACCATGCAATGCTGGAATGTGCCAGAGGCATTACAGTCTTTCCTCCTTTCTTGGGCACTACCTGAACAAAACTAACCCATGGGCTGTAAGATATAGGATATATAGGGCCGACGTCCAGAAGTTTAACAACTTCCTTTTTCATGACGTCTTGCATGTTGGGTTTTACACTTCGTTGTGGTTGGACAACGGGTTTATATACGTCCTCCATTAAGATCTTGTGGGTGCAAAGCGATGGGCTGATTCCTCTAATATCCGATAGCCTCCAGGCTATGGCCTTTTTTATGCTTTCACAAGATGGCAAGCAATGCTTCCTTTTCATGTGGGTTTATGCGTGCAGAGATATCGCAGGAGAATTACGTTCGTCATCCAAAAAGTCATACTCCAGATATTCTGGGAGCTCCTTTAATTCCAGAGTTGGTTGATCAGCAGTTGCCGGCTTATTGTTAGAATCTTCCTCTTCTGGGTTGACTTGGATAGTGTGGATTGACTCGTGCATCGTGTGATCAGTGATAGGAGACAGGTTTATCTCCTCTTCCAGGACTTCATGGGTGAGTTCTTCTTCTTCTACCTTTTGCAACCAAGGAGGGTCGTCAGAACAGGGTATCCGAGGGATCGTTCGATCTTAACGGACAACTTCTGATCTCCCAGCTGTATATAGCTTCATTTCTTCCTTATCCGGGTATTATCACGGACCTCCAAGTCTCTAAGAGGGGTCTTCCGAAAATTAAAGGAGTGTCATCAAGAATGATGAAATCGGAGGGAATGTTGACATTGTCAACACAGACTAAGGCATCTTTGACGACTCCTTTAGAAAGATGGATAGAACAATCAGAGAGGATGAACGGCAGACAGAAAGGGGTCCTTTCTCCTAGCTCTAGTTTATCAAGCAAGTATGTGGGCATCATATTTATAAGAAAACTATCATCGACTGTGGCAACATGTATTTTCTTTCTGATAAAGAATGGCATAGCGTTTTTATCTGAAAGTTGTTTAAAGTGTGATGATTGTTCTTTTGTAAGTATTACCTACTGTAATTCTTCTAGCTTAGGTGAAGTGAATAGTTCCTTAACAACTCTTACATTAGTTGGTACATTAGAAAGACTTCAAGAGAAGGTGGAGAAATGCGTACCTGGGTTGGAAGAGGTTTACTCTTACCATTACTTGTTGTTTCATTTGGCTTGGGAATTTCTTCTGCTTTCTGTGCTGGCTCATCGGCCTGGGCATTCAGATCGAGAAGAGAAGGGGTTGTGTCTAACTCCTTTGCTTCAGATTTGTTAGAATGGTAGATGGAATGAAGGGATCTGGTGGAATATCCTTGATTGTGATTTCTTCTTCATCTTCCTCCCTTATACGACTAAAGTAGTCCTTGAGAACTTTTATATGTTCTAACATTTGCGCCGTGGTTTCTTCAAGGTCTGACTTAGGAATTATAAAGGGGGGGGGGTGGGGTTTCTTCATGAGGAGTATGAGCAAAGCATGTGCTTTGGGAGTTTTGCTCTTGACATTTCATACAAACAAATAAAAAATCATGGGAACAAGAGGTAGAGTTTGAAGTTGTTGGTTCATTTTCAAAATTTGTACGTTGTCAGGAGGCACGGTCATGCTAAGCGGGGCACGGGGCGTGCGATGTCAGAAGGTCTGTCCGCTGGTCAGAGGCACGTGGCGTAGTTAAGAGAGGCACGGGATGTGTTGTGTCTGTGAAGGGGCACGGGGCGTGCTTGGCCCGGCACGGGGCGTGCTGGTCACGCCGATCTTGGAACTTTGTATTTTTCTTCTGCTTTTGACTGTAATCCGTTCCTTTTATGACTTTTGCCCTTTTGAACCTGATAAACTAAAAGAAAAACAAAATAGACTTGTTTTGGCGTTAGTAACTCAGATTTGTGTCGATTCTTGAAGAATATTTGATATAAAAGTATGTATATTTTAGCGTACATCAAGTTAGTAGAAAACGATGTACAATCCCCATCCATTTGATCTCACCGTTCATACCTAAATGTTTTCTCACCCTTGAGTGATGATGATGATATTTAGAAACCAAATGATTGTGCTATTAATCCAACCACCACATTACATGGAAACACACAGATGGATTCTAACCCAACATCATCAATCCCACACTCAATAAAGGATGTGAATCTCAGGAGAAGTGAAGAGATTCATGTGGAGAGGGTTTTTGTTGCACTTGTAACCCCACTGGTACAAGTTGCTGATAGTAAAATTAGTAAGACCCAATTCATGGTAACCTCCCTATTTTTTATCCCAAGGGTCCTTCACTGGAACCAAAAAAGGAGAAGAACATAGGTGAAGAGAATCCCAGGTGCCAAGAAGCCATGGGTGTTGAGCTGACCAAACTAGGTTTGATGGCTCATTTATTTCCAAGGATACTGGTAAATCACTAGTTGAGGATAGTCTTACACTACCTGAATTGACAAAACTGCATAGAGACTTACAAGCTCAAGCAGCTTCACTCAATGCTACAGTTGCCGGTGTAAAACAAAATCAGACATCACCACTTGTCAAATAATCAACTGAACTTCAAAGGAAACTCTAATAGATCAGTCATTCAAACTTTACATAAGAACTTGGTGCATTTCATGCAATTGAAGCTGATGCTGCCAAAATGGGGGAGAAGACTGAGTTTAATCAAAAGGAAGAATCAACCTCTACAACAGCTGATGAAAATGAAACCCAGGAGATATTACCAGTTGATGTGAGATGGTCATGCTTTAAAATGGCAAATATCATGCCATTAAATGTTGAAGATGCTTGGGAAGTAGTCAGAAATGATGAATTAATTGTTGTGTCACCTCTTAATCCAACCTTGACACAACTTGTTCAAGCTTCCTTGTTAATTTGCTGGAGTACTTCCTGCCAACATTGACAAAGTTCTGAACCTGATGAAAAATAAAATTATTCCTAAAGAAAAAGCCTATGCCAATCAAATTCTACATGGAAATCTTGGTAGGTTGCAAGTTAAAGATGAATCTAAGAATGAATAAGCGGTTGCTGAAATTTAAGAGGTGATTGTTAAAGAAGTGGCTGTTATAGTAGAACCAAAAACTGTTGAAGATGAGCATATGATTAGTGAAGATGAGCTTGTTAATGTGGAAGATGTTGCAGATAAGGTGGAAGTAAGGAAAGAGGGAGAGGTAGTAAAAGAAAAAGAAAAAGAAAAAGAAAATAAAAGAGTTTGTTCGGAATGGGGATGTTGCTGATTCTCCGGCTGAATTCGATCAACCGAAGGTTCAAACGGAAGATCAATTGGTTAACTAACCGGAAGATCAACCGGATGATATTGCACATGCACTTGTTTCACTACAAGAAAGTCAACCTCCACTTCAAGCAGAAACTCGGATGGTCATTCATACTTTAAGTCAAAGTGAGGAAGCGATCACTCTAGAAAAAATTTGGGAAGCAACCGAGGTAATTGAGGACTAAAGAAGAAATTAGAAATTCTGATGGGAGCTTGCTTGTGCTTGGAACACATGTGCCTGAAGCCAAAGATCCCAGTGAACCATTCAATATTCCACCAATTGATGAGCCTGCTGTAATAAAAAGATCACAAACAATGTTGAGATGGAAAGAATTAGAAAGAAAATCACATGCTTCCATTTCAATTTGATTATGTTCAAGGTGTATCTAGTTGGTGAAGATAGCGACCCTAATTATGGGAAGAAAGGGTAAGGGGTCACTGATAGATGAAGAATCTCCCATTTACCAAGCCACGGGCTCTTTCCTTATACCTTCTAGTTCAAGAACCATATTGTTTCTTACAATTGACAAGTATGGTTAGGACAAAATGGGAAACACACTAGCTCTAAGGCACCAAATTGATGAATAGGCCAAGAGAGAAGAGAAAGAGCATGACATTGCTACAGAACTACTAGGCTTGGATCTGAAGAGGATTCATCTTGTTGTGAAATTGACTCCAGAGGATGCTGCGGCTGTTTAAAATGCACTTGATGATTTTAACAGGGAAGCTGCTGAGATAGAACCAGAAGCAGACGTGTTAGCAAAAGAATATGAGGCTAACCAGGAGTTATATTCAGAAGACATTGTTGTTATCAGTATGTTCACAGAAGTAAGAGAAGGTCGGTAGAAAGGAGAATACAAAAGTGTGACTTGGTTAACATGAGTGAAGTTGAGAAAGAAAAACTGGCAAAAACAACCATGAAAATACCAACTAAGCTCACTACAAATGTTAAAAACCATGAATTGCTGTTGAGGGTAAAGAGATCTTTGATGGTAAGAGAATGGAGAACTCAAGAAGAAGTTTAAAATATGAAGGCTAAGGAGTTGTGTGCTTGCATTGATGCTATCTACAAAGAACTTAAAGGTGATGAATATGAAGTCAATGCTAATCTAGTTATGCCACCACCATCAGAGACAACCTCAGGTATGCATACTAATCCCTTCATTATATTTGAACTTGAAGAACTAATGGACGTTGTGCCAGCAACTTTGCCATAACTA
>JBCNJP010000007.1:104967586-104982586 GCA_039602395.1 Deinandra increscens subsp. villosa | reverse complement strand
GACCGGGACGATCGGCATTCATCATGAACGAGGCTCACAAGTCTCGTTATTTGGTTCATCCCGGTTCGGATAAAATATACTTTGACCTCCGCAGACTCTATTGGTGGCCCGACATGAAGAAGGACATTGCTCTCTATGTAGCAAAGTGTCTTACCTACTTAAAGGTCAAGGCCGAGCACCGCCGACCCTCTGGTTTACTTGAGCAACCGAGAATTCCAGTTTGGAAGTGGGAGGACATCTCGATGGACTTCATCACGACACTTCCAAAGACTCCTAGAGGTCACGACAACATCTGGGTCATTGTCGATTGTTTGACCAAATCTGCTCATTTTCTCGCTATCAACGAGAAGGATAAGGGTGATAAGCTGGGTAAACTTTATGTAAACGAGATCGTTAAACGTCATGGCACCCCTTTGTCTATCATATCTGATCGTGATCGACATTTTACCTCCCATTTCTGGGAATCTCTTCAAACCGCCTTGGGAACCTGCTTAGACCTTAGCACTGCCTATCATCCTCAAACTGATGGACAGTCTGAGCGCACCATTCAGACACTCGAGGATATGCTTCGTGCCTGCGTCATCGATTTCGGTGGCAGTTAGGATACTCTTCTACCGCTCATCGAGTTTTCCTATAACAATAACTATCATTCGAGCATTGGTATAGCCCCGTTCGAAGCTCTTTACGGTCGTAAATGTCAGTCTCCTATATGCTGGAGCGAGGTCGGTGAAACACAAATCACCGGTCTCGAGCTGATTCAGGAAACGACTGACAAAATTTCTCAAATCCGTGATCATTTGCTCGCTGCTAGAAGTCGTCAGAAGAGTTATGCAGATAGACGACAAAAACCACTTGAGTTTAAAGAGTGCGACCTTGTCCTTTTAAAGGTATCTCCTTGGAAAGGTGTCGTCCGATTTGGAAAGAAAGGGAAACTAGCACCTCGTTATGTCGGTCCATTCAAAATCCTTGAGAAAATCGGAAGAGTGGCTTACCATCTCGATCTTCCTCCTAAGTTGGCTAATGTCCACCCCACGTTTCATGTATCGAACCTTCGAAAGTGTCTGGCTGATGAGAATCTTCATGTTCTGCTTGAGGATATCCAGATCGATGAGTCTATGCACTTTGTCGAGAAACCTGTTGAGATCATGGATCGTGAGGTCAAACAGCTCAAACGCAGTCATATCCCGATCATCAAGGTTCATTGGGAATCAAAGCGTGGGCCAGAGTTCACTTGGCAACATGATGTAACATTCGTCTTTTTCCTATAATTGTAATCCGTTGCCCTTGTCCATGCTAAGTTCATACTCACTCCCAACATATTTTCAATGCCTATTAATACATTTTAGTGGTTATAATATATTTACGTTACGTTTTTATTTTATGAGAACGTTTCACACGTATTAATTATTTGATCACTTCTAAACATACCCCAACTATCACCAATGAACCATATAAGACATCAAACACTACTCTTAATAAAGCTTTCAATAAAAAGATAAGTTTTATTATTTCGGGTTTATACCCGCTATACCCGAAAAATATCCGCTTTTCATCGAAACGACTAGGTAAATACCCATTTACCTAAGGTTTTTACTTATCATTAAATCAATTATTTTTTGTTTCAATCGTTTTCCCTCCTCCAAACTCATCAGATTCGAAATTTTCAAACATTGTAGGTAAAATTGACCTTTACTTTTGGCAACCACACTTTTTCCTCACCATTTCCAGTTAAAGCCTCCATGTGCTTCATTTGTCTTAATAGGTTCTCTTGAATTACCAACAAGAATCCATCCATTTTTGTGTAAAGCATCGTTTTATACAACCCCCATGCTTAGCACATAGCTTCTTTTAACCACCACCAAAAGTCAATTACATCTATTAAAACAACCATGAGCCTAGCTTTTTCTTCAAACCTCTACACCTTCAAAATCTCACTATCATCGGACATCCAGAGCAGATTTGAAACTCATCTCCACCTCCAAGCCTTCATTCTTGACACACAACTCACGTCCAACCCCCAAAACCCACAAAAAAAACCCCACTCCTTTCTCCCTTGGTTACGACTTAATCACTGCTGTCCTAAACCCACGAAATTTTGGCTTCAAAATCAGCTCCATCATCTTCTCTCCAAGCATGAAACCCACCCCATCAGTCCCTAGATCTGGTTGCAAATTCCAGCCCCCAGAAACACCCGAAAACCATCCCGAAAACCCATTTGTTTTCGTGTTCTTTGTTCACCGTTTGAAACAGCAACTTCCCAGCCTCTTTGAACTCGTTTAGAACTTGGAAACAGCCCTCAAACTCTGATGGTTCACGACCCCAAGCACAGCTGCAAGAACACCATGAGCTCCACATAAAATCATAACCGAAAACCCCCTTATTTCGACCCAGACTTTGACCCAGGTTGCAGCAGCAATTAAGCAGTCATTCGGTCCCATTTTCAGTCCTTGTACACTAGTGTTACAGGTATATAAATCACCTCTCGACCCCTCTTCGTTTCAGTTACAAAACAGTCCCAAAAAACACTCCCGTTCGGACCCGTTTTGACATCGAAACTCACCATTTTCACACTGTTTTCACTGGTTTATAACAGCAGGTCTAAGCTCCTTTTATTGACCCATTCTCGAGTGATTTCAAGACTTAGACCGAGCATATCAGGTGCCATTCAAGTCTAGTTTGTTCCTCCTACCTTCTCGTCGCCCGTTTCGTGAGCAAACTCTCCCTTACTTCGTATTTTTAATCACTTGTTTAACTAAAGTATATATAATGGTTCAACTCGGTGATATGTTGTTGTTAAATGGTTTAGATGTTAAAAACAATTGTTAAGTATGTTTATAAAACTTATAAAAATGGTTAAACTAGTCAAAGGAGTTGGTTTGAATTTTATTAACCTAAAACCATGCACTACATGAGATTTTAGAATTTGGACAGAATTGTTGGCCCGACTTTAGGAGACCATATCTTGGTCATAACAAACTGAAAATGAACAAACTCAGATTCCACGATTAAGTTCGTCGAGTTATCTTTCCAGCGGTATTTTTCTCGTGTTCTAATTCAACCTGAAGACTTCACAACAGGCTCTACAAAACAGATGCGCGTTTCAGCACATTCTGTTTTGTGAGACTATTTTGAGCAGTTTCCTAACATTTTCATAAGACACATTCTAAACAAAAGTTGCTCGGGATACATTAAACTAGTAACCTGTAAATTTTGATATTTTTTGAAAGACGTTTGATATTGTAAAATCGCACCTAAAGTTGCAACTCACAAGCTGTCAAAATTCTAAAAGTAGTGCACTAAGCTAAAAACCAATTTCCGCACATCCATTTGACAAAACTCTAACTCCCGACCAAACTCCAAAACTTAATATCTTATGTCTTATACAATAGGACCAAATCCGTGACCTTTGAATCGTTCTTTTTGCGAGACTCATTTCGATTAATCCAAGGTGAGTATCCATAGTCCCTCTTTCATTTCAATGTTTTGGGGTGCAACATGTATCAGTATTCAAAACCCTAAACTCTTTATTATGCAAAATCTATGCGATTCTATGTGTTCTATGTGTGATATTCTATTGTGTGATACTTGTTGGATTCTATGTGTGGATATTCGCTAATCACTAATCGCTAATCGCTAATCGCATGTGTACCATTAACCTTTGAGCCTGATAGATCTATTGGCTGACGACCCACCCGGGGCTGCCTTGGCTTGGGCGCCGGGTGATTGCTCCCTTACTGTCTAGGCTTGGTGCACATCACTTATATGACTCGTTGATCATGATTGGATATTATCGCTTGGCTCATTGAATCGCAACGCTTAATCTATGTAGTATTCTAAACATATGTTTACTCACCAACTATTCGTAGTTGACCTTTATTTTATACATGTTGCAGGTTATGCTGATTGATGATGTTTGCCATGATTGACGACACCATAGGATCGCATGTGGACTTAGTGTGACCTAATTAAACAAGTTAATTTGTTTAATTGTTGTTGAATTATATCATGCTTTGTATTGTTCACTTATATTATGAAATGAGTAGATTAAGAATATCACAACATTAATTAGTGTTGTGTGCATCTGGACAATCATCGCGCCCCGACGTATTCCGCCGTCGGTTGGGGTGTGACACATGAGGACCAAATGAAATCTAAATACCCTTAGTTGTTCGTTCAGTCTTCTTAAATTTTAATTTCTGGACGAAATTCCCAAAGGTAGGGGAGACTGTAACATCTCTGGTTTTCGGTTATTCATTTTGATCCGTTTATAACCCGAAACCTATGATTGATAATCGAGTTAACTTCGTTTTTGGTCCCCGAGGTTTACCAGTTTTCTCACTTTTAGTCCAATTTTAAAAAATAATCAATTTATGGGCCCCACCTTTGATTTTTTCTCAATTTTGGTCACCTTAAAAAATTCATCCAAATTAATCGTTAAAATGAATGACATATATATCCGAATTGAACTCTATTCACCTTTAGATAGATCGACTTACCTTTTAAGTTGGTGAATTAGAGTTTAATTTGGACATAAATGCCCTTCATTTTAATGATTAATTTGGATGAATTTTTAAAGGTGACCAAAATTGAGAAAGAACCAAAGGTGGAGTCCTTAAATTGATTATTTTTTAAAATTGGACTAAATGTGAGAAAACTGGTAAACCTCGGGGACCAAAAACGAAGTTAACTCATTGATAATCGAATGAGGAATTATGTTTGATTATGATGTTTTAGATTTAATTTCATGAAATTGGATTCGCTATTATATTCACTAATCGATTTGATATTGAATTTGCCACTATCTTGGATTTTACCGTGAATACACCAACAATTACGTTTGGCCGGAAATTCAAGCAATCCGAGCATGTATGGGACTTGTATGTGATACTAGTTAAGCATACAAGTGAATACAAGTGAGGACGTGTAAGAATTTGAGGTTTAGAACGCAATCGGTGAAAGATCGGTAAATCCCGCGTGATTTTGATTTTAACCGGGAGATCATGTTTTTGAGTATCGAATATCAGATTTGTCATATTTATGAGTCTTATAGTCACATATGATCACACATAATGTCACGAGTCATCACACACTTAATCGTGTCACAAATCGTATGTGACAACCCTAAAACTTTTTGCTTTCTTTCCCCAGCGACGATAGCGACGACGACAGCTGATGCTGCGAACGCTACGACACAAGAATAATTTTCGGGACGAAAATTCCAATTTCAGGGGAATGATGTGACACCCGAGAATTTCAAGGTTAACTTCCGTTAGACAAACCCGTTAGTTACGTTATAAGTAGCTAATGCATAACTAGGCCGAATACGTCCACGACCTTTGGTTGATCACCGAACCTGTCCATATGTGTTGAATGTTCATCATTGATTGTCCTTATGTGCAATGTGATTTAAATACATGACTTATTATTGTGAATAGCATGATTAATTGTAAATACTTGATTATGTGAAAATTGCCTAAATTTGGTAGTCAGCGAAACCATCGAGCGAAACTACAGATTCGCCCGGTAGCAAGCTAGACTGATCAATGTACCCGAGAACAGAGCCAGTTTCGCCAGCCAGCGAAACTGCCAGCGAAACTAGCCTCTGATATAAATAAACTTAATGAACCCTAGTAGCCTCATTTGCCTCATTTCACACTAAACACACACCACTTCTTCACCTGCTGCTCTCTCGAGATTTCTGGCCATCTAAGGAGATCATCAGGAGAATCATCATCTCATCTCACTCATTCGATCCTTGATCAAACCGTGAGTCTCAAAAACCATTTACATGCACCTTTATGTGTTTTCTTTAAAAAAAGCATGATCAAACCTTCATGAAAACTTGTATACTTCTGAGATAATACTTAGGAATGCTAGATCTGTGATAAAGTCTCCAACTTTGCGTATGAAATCCAACCATGATAGAGATTTATGCCATTTTAGTCATTTTAGGGTTTTATATGTGTTCTTGGTGATTTGATGACAAAATGCATGTTAAACGTGTTAAAGTTGCTTGATTTGTGTTAGTAAATGCCCATGGATGCTAAATAATGAATTGCATGTATGATCAGAAGCTGTTAGGTTGATTTTTAGGCAAATCCGTATGTTTTTCGCGACCAGCGAAACTGTTGTTCTCTGGGCGAAACTAAGTAGCGAAATTGTGTATCCTTCCAGCGACACTGACCAGCGAAACTATAGTGTCGCCGGGAACCTGACCAGACCAGCTCGAGCGAAACTATCGAGCGAAATACCTGAACGAAAGTTCAAACCAGTTTCTCTGCGAAACTAGGCTAGCGAAACTGCGTCAGCAGTTTCGGGCGAAACTAGCCTAGCGAAACTGTGTTACCGGGCATTGCCTAGCGAAAGTGCTGCCCGTGCACCCAGCGAAACTGCCTAGCGAAACTATGCTAGCGAAACTAAGACCTGACCTAAAAACCAAACTTGTGAAATTGCTTAAGTGTTATGCCATGACTTGCATGATTTTGCCATGATGAAATATGTTTGATATCTGATTCAAATGAACCCTTGTTTATGATCAACCATTGGTGTCGTGTGTCGGTATGTCGAGTCATAGTTGCAACGTGCTATGTTATGGGCCATAGTGACGTTAAGTAAAGATTAGACACGAAACTAATACTTAAGACCTAAACGTGTTCTAGGTCTTCGTTAAACAACAATATTGGATTTACTTGAAGTGTAGCTGTGCAACCAAAGGTGAGTGTCACTAAACCGCTTACCGTGAGTCCGATGGGCCACACAGAATAACTTAACGAAAACAATGCTGATAAACTCGAGAGTGCTAGGCACCTCACTGATAAACTTGAGAACACGGGATGCTCGGCACCCACTGGATGAACTGAAGTGTTTTATGGGAACACTTGTGAATTCTGATCAAACTGCTTTTGAAACAAAACTGAAAACATTTTAATATGGCTAGTGTAGGTTAAAGTCTAAACCATATGATATCACATGTTTTCTAAGGATGCCTTATAACTTAAAAGTCCTCAACTTAATTGTGCCATTAATTTGTGAAAGCGAGGGGATGTTGGGTAGATCTACTGGAGTTTGACAAACTCCGCCCCGTGGCACGGGGAGTGCACGGAGGTACAATATCAGCCTATTTGCCCGTGGTCCCGAGAGGACACGGGGGAGGCAGAAAACGCGATGACTTGGTCCGCACTGTACGGGATGGCTCGGCCCCCACAAAATAAGTCAGCTTTGGTACAAACTTCCTTAGAGCATGGAACAACGGATTAGCTACCCGCGATATCGGTTGAGTCCTTTAACTTTACGGAACTAGTACATACCCGATGACGTGGTCATGGACAAATCATTTATAAACTAAGAATTAAATACAAGCATTGCTTTTCACAAATGAATATTTTGTAAGTACATTTTGATTACGAACTATGATTATGAGACCGGGCCAATGCATGACAAGCCCACTGTGAACTCACCAACCGTTAGGTTGACATTTGCGTGGTTTAAACTTTTGCAGATCGCTAAGGAGTATCCGCTGGAGGTTGGCATGGCACAAGAAGACGTTTATTTCTGTTTAAACTTAACTTGGGAATTTTAAAACAATGTTTATGTAAAGCACGTGGTTAGTGCTAAGACAATATTTTATTCCGCTGCGTTGTGTTTGAAACTTTGATTTATAATTTGTGTTTGAACTAACCCTGATTCGTTTAGTATTTGTAACTGTGGTTGTGGATCCTGGTCTAGTCGCGCCCCTTAACGGTATAAACTCCGTTAGTGGTATTTTGGGGGTGTGACATCGTAGATGAATTGCTTTAAAGTGATACGTACGGCAAAGTCGACCAAAATTGCATGTTTTGACCTAATTTGTGCCGACATTTGAGTTATGTAACATATTTGATATCATTTTGAGTGGATTTAATATAATGAACATGTTGGGACCATTAATTGGGTGATTTGGGAGAAAACGGGACTCGAAAACATCAAAAAACGAAGAACCGTGCACCAGAATCGGGAAATCGATAATTAAGAATCGGACTGCCACTTTAGGGCGGTACGCCCCAAATATATAAATTCAGGGCGTTATGCCCCAGACCATTTTTGGCGGAAACCCTAATTATCCCACTATTTAAGCATCATTAGCCTCCATGCTCCCCACTTTCAGCCCCCATCAGCTCTAAAACGTCCCAAAACCTTTGGAAATCCTTTAAGCAAATCCTAATACCATCTTTGAAGATTGAAGCTTGGATCCTCCCTCTTCACCCCTTTTCTTCATCTTTTCGGTTTACCGGTAAGTGTTGATCCTCATCTCGTTTTATCAAGATCTGACCTTTATGACTTCTTAGGGTTAGATCTATGTTCTAAATCATCTCTTCATCTAGATCTAATGATCTCTTGGTCCAAGATTGGAACTTTATTGTGTTTTTGGCTTAGATCTATGATTATGCATGCTTTTATGGTATAGATCTAGGGTTTTATGCATCAAGACTTGATTTTTATGTTGGAAATTGATTTGATCTGATCTTGCATACTCTTATGTACCAAAATCCATGTCATATGTCATCAAGATTGCACCTTTATGTTAGAACAATACTAGATCTATGAAAAGCATGTCATCTAGGGCTAGATCTAGGGATTTTCTCATCAAGATTCCATTTTTATGTTTCAAATGAACTTGATTTACCTCATGAATGATGTTTAGGACCAGATCCATGTGTTATGATCATCAAGGTTGGGTTTCACATGATAAAATGGCTAGATCTCAACATGTGTGTCACCTAGGGTTAGAATTGTGTGTCATAAACTTCAAAATGACATTTTTACCTCCTAACATGTTTAGATCTATAATATTCTTGGCATGTGAAGTTAGATCTGTATTTGAGACCAACAAATTATGAACTTTTATGTGTTTAAATGATAGATCCACCCATGCATGCATGATAGGGTTAGTTTTGTTGTCTAAAAGTTGAATTCTATACTAGATTTTACTAGATTCATGCTAGACTCGGCTAGGTTCATGCTAGATTCGAGTAGATCTATAAAATCTATGATAGATTATATCAATTCTGATCTTGTATGATAAGCATGTGAATTACCTTGAATAGTTACCATGGAAATTGACTTTTGTTGACCTAGTTTGACTTCTATGCTAGTTTGCTAGATTAGGACCATTAACCTTGCTTAAGGAATAAACTTGAACCCAAACTAAGTACGTACGCTATCACTTGAGTAAAACACCAATGAGTCGTGATTTGGTTATGTTTTGTCGTGTCGTGTTAAGTCACGGTTATCACTTTACTCATTAATCTATCTATTTTTGGCTCGATCTCGGTCAATCATCAAGGTGATCTCCGGACGTGATTTTCGCGCATCGCTATCGCTTATCTTTCTTCTCGATTCACCCGTGAGGTGAGTATTCATAGCCCCTTTTTACTTTATTGTTTTGGGGTGCAACATGTGACGTATCAAACTCTTACTCGATAAATCTTTACTCAAACTATATGCGATTTTGTGCTCGTATTGTATGATCTTATGTGATTAGACTTGTGTGTTATATGTGGATTGTGCTCATACTCATACTCATACTCTACGCGTAGTTATTAAAACTAAAAATGTCGGGGTTACGGTGATAGATCTATTGGCTTGACAAGCCCACTTGGCATGCCTTGGGTTGGGCGCCTTGTGATTGGAAACCTTAATGTCAGGGTTTGATTACGCTCTTATCTGATATATTCATTACTCGTTTATCGCATGTGGACTTACATTACTCACGAATCGCACTGATTTTAATCATACACTATCGATAAACCTATGTTTACTCACCAACTCTTGTAGTTGACCTTTATGTTAAACATGTTGTAGGTGCTGTTGTTTGATTCTATCTCTTCCGCCATCCTAGGGTTGCATGGGACTTAGACGACCTTATTAAATAAACATTAGACTTTATGATTATTAGTTTGGATGTTATGTTTTGAATTGTAACCTTGAATCATGACTTGCTTATGCTTTATTCTATGTTTATGGAAATGGGTTTAATTAAGAATATCGCAACTCGAATTAGTGTTGTGTGCATCTGGACAATCTCCGCGCCCCGACATATTCCGCCGTCGGTCGGGGTGTGACAAATACGGTCCGAAAATGCATTGGAAATGGAAATGATACTAAATTTTGGAAGTATATTTGGTTAGGCGAGGTTACATTGCAAGAGATATTTCCTCCTTTGTTCTCCTTGTCTCTTAACAAGGATGGTTTCGTTTATGATCATCGAGATGATGACTCTTGGTCTTGGTTTTGGCGTGGGGATATTAGAGGGGGTATTGAGCAAGATCAATTTTCTATGATTTCGATCTTGATTTCTCATACCAATTAGAGGGGGGGGGGGGATGATAAATGGAATTGGTATTTAGATGGGGATTCAGAATTTTCGGTAAAGGAGGTGCTAAACGCACTGATCATTTTTATCTCCCGGTGGGAGATTTCTCTACGAGATGGTTGAGATTTGTTCTGAGAAAAGTTAAAATTGTTATATGGAGACTTTTTCTGGATCGATTACCGACACGCCTCAACCTGTCTAAACGTGGAATCGAGCTGAATTCAATCTTATGCCCTATTTGCAATGCTCGCGTGGAGTCTTCTTCTCATATTTTCGGGGAGTGTGAGCTTTTTGTCAAGGTTCTGGCGCGACTTAAGACTTAGTTAGATATGGACTGTTTAAAGCCTTCAAATCCTCACTTTCTGTTTAATAGCATCGGAAAATGCAGAACCTCGCGAATTAAGAAGGATGCTTTACTAACTATCATGTATACTACATGGTGGTTCGTTTGGAAGACTCAGAACCTTTTTCATTTTCAACCAAATAGAGTACGAAACAACGACATTTTCGACTCCATAGTTTTGTTTAGTTTTTTGTGGTTCACCTCTAGAACTCGTAACGTTGTGATGCATTGGGACGATTGGATTTTCAACCATATCCTTTCGTTGTAATTATCTAGCTCCTTGTTGGTGCTAGTTGTTTTTTTTTCTTATATATAATTTCATACTGTCGCTTAGAAAAAACAAATCAATACCAACTTAGGAAACGTTATATAATATGGGTGCGACACAACTATCAACATATAAATACGTGTTTTTGAAAGATATGTGATGTTCTATTAAACTTTTCAAAAAAATTATTTTGTTTATATAATCTCTTTATAATTTCATTTCATTTCTTACAATTAAACGTTTACTCGAAACCGAACCGGCCATATATGATACGCTTTTTTTTTCTTTAATTACTATTTTTCTATATTATTCTCAAAACATATTACTTCAAGATTAAATAAACTACAAATATAAATTAAAAAAAATCTATCTATATCTATATCTATATCTATATCTATATCTATATCTATATCTATATCTATAATAAAAGAAAAGTTTTTTGCACCACAATTTGCCATGTGGCACCACCACATTCATCCTTAACATTTTTTATCGCCAATAAACATTCACAAGCGGATCTTATAATTTTGGATATATATATCCACTATTTATTTATTGTAGCGGATCTTCTAATTTTGGATATATGTATCCACTATTTATTTATTGTCTTCTAAATTATTTAATAACCAATTATTTAATTACTTAATTTAATATATTATATAGTTTATTAAGTTACATTTATCTATATCTATCTATAGGTTATACTATATAATAAAAAAAAAGTTTGGGCATAGTTTAACTAAAAAAAAAAAAACTTGACATCACCACAAAATTTTGAATTAACCCGTGTAACACACGGGGATAAAAAACTAGTATATATATATATAAATTAAAACCAGAACTACTTCCACCGAACACTACCAAAATATTTCCATTTTAAACAAAGAAAAAAAAAACAAAAACTAATTCTTTAGCCTTTATAAGCTGATGGTTTCATAACAAAAGCTCCAAATACAAAAAAGTGTTTGTTTACATGACACATAGATCTTCATGTTCATGAGTGGCTATGTCTGAATACTCATCTCCCTCATCATCAACCCTCTCAGACATCTCATCCTCTTCATTTCTTGCTGTTCAGATCGTATCCAAACCGTTGTCGGACGCGCTGCTAAATAAGTTTGTGGATACTTTCGAGTTTGATTTTGATCACAAGAAGAGCGGATTGTGGTCGCCTCCGATTCCTCCTCCCAAATTCTTCTTAAACTCGCCGGCAGGATTCATCTGCTATTATGATGAGATGCTCAAGAAATTGCATACCATTCGTGAGAGAAGAATGTCCAGATTTAAGAGGCTCATCAGCTGTTGTTTTGATGTATGTATGATATGATGATTCAATTCTTGTTTTGATTTTATGTTCAATTTTGATGTGTTGGATTCGTTACTAAGTTATGTAATCTTGTGATATTGATTTTCAATTAGTTATCGTCTCTATCTTTTTTTTAACGACCAACGAATAAAGCCCGACTACCTGGGATATCCATAATGGCTAAATGGTACTCCACTGATACGTTACGGTTACAGACCGTGCGGGTAACCAAAGCTCGTCAATTGAGTCTATTCCAGAGAAAACCCACATTCACGAGCGGCTGAGTGGTAAAACCTGGGGGCGCCTCCTCACTAAATACAAGTAAGAGCTAGCTTGCATTGAAAATGAGTGGCAGGAATAGAATCGTTTTCAGCTCCTTACTTACCTACCCTTAATTAATTAAAGAAAAAAAGTCCAAATTCCAATGATTACACAACAGATTGGGTTAGGTCGCTCCGTAGCTCTGCTCGTTCCGACGATTCTACATACCGGCTGGAAAGAGAGAGAGCAGTTGGTTCTATAATTGAAATAATGGAAATGTTCTGTCGTAGAGCTTCACTAGTAGCGTCGAGCTTTGCTCACTGGAACTAAGGACCTGAATGGAATTTCAGAGCTCTCACGTTCCTATCTAAAGAATGATTACATGTGACCGTAAGGTCTCAAGGCTCCTTTCATCACTAGTAACCACTCAGACAAATCCTCATGGTTGACATATAGAACGTCTTTAATTTGCACCACTTGATACTCGATAATAGGGTGAGCCATCACGTATGACACATGTTAATATAGAGATGGATCTAAAAACGCTCATGATTAAAGATAGACTATATAAAATAAGTCGGGTCAAAACGGGTTATCTAAAAGTAATTACCTTAAATTGTATAAAAGTTTAATATTATAGAGTATTCAAAACCCGTTCCGTATCCCCATCTATGTAAATAAAACCATACAAATGCATGTATTATTCGGAAAATCAAATCTTTTTATTGTTAGGATACAATTTGGCCTAGAATCACCCTATGCCTAATTTGTTTCATCTAAGTTTTTTTTTAATAATAATAATTATTATTTTTTAGGTTGTGAGTCTTATTTTTGCTAAATATATATAATATAAGGTGGATCAATATACTTACCCTGAAAAAAGAATAAAAAATATTTACTTTTCGTTTGTGTTATTCGATTTAAATAAACTGTCATGACAATAATATAGCATTTTAATTATTTTATTTGTATTTATATAACTATTCTTCATCTTGAAGCTAACAAAAATGCAAACACCTTTATGTTTATTTTTCTAAAAATAAATGCCATTATAAAGTAATGGAATATACATCCAAACATATAAACTATCCCTAATGGTTAAACTTTAAAGGCTTGGTGTTGAGAAAGTGGTTAGGTTTAGACACCACTATCATATAAATGTTTCTTGAATGATGTGTATATGAATGCAATGTTTAATTTAGAAAGAAAAAAAAAACGATGTATGCTATTGTACCTGGTTGGTGAAAAAAAATCAAAAACCTTTATTGCCTCATGCCCGTGATAGCGATCAAGAAACGCCCCTATCACGCCCAGAAGGTGATGTTCTATGTGTGATACGCCTACGTGGCATTCCGATTACACCCATGTCAGTTTTGCTTTACTAAGGCTATCCGTAATGGGGCTTGAAAGCCTTTTTCGCGCCCCATCACGCCCCCTTAACGCCCCCACCCACTACGGTGGGGCGCGAAAGGCTGTTTTGAGCTCTTGGGTGTGAGATTTTTCACTCTGCAAAGGAGGAGAGATTAGTAATGATTATGGGGCTTGAAGAGGGCTGGAGACCACTACACCATTTTTGTTTTCAAGCCCCTATGCCATGTAATCGTCCACGTGTCGGATCATGCCAAAAAATGGGGTTTGAAAACACTTGACCATTACACATAGCCTAAAAAGCATCTTAACTAATGCTGGGACCTTTTGTATCAAGCATGAGTATTCTAATAATTTGAATGTGTAACAAGGACCCTTCAGCAAGCATGCACAGTGGTATGCTTAGAAAAAGTAGAAAAAATGTTGAAATAAAATTCTCTGCTGTCACCTTCTGGGTTCTGATAAAGCCCACAAGTAGTGGTCTTTTTGCTCCAATCTTCAAAAAAACATTATCTGCAACTCATTGCTTAATTTGCTTCAAAGTTGGAATGTTTCAATTGGGTCATCACTGCATCACTGCTAGCAATAGTATGTTCCTTTTTTCTTGTGAGTTGTGTTGATTCAGTTAGATTCCTTCTTTTTATGAAAATTCTCTTTGTGGCTTAGGTTTTTTTTTATTTATTTATTAATCGTACAACTCAAACGAGACTGTTTGTTCAAGAGGAATGATTAATTAATTATGTTGTTGCAGGGAATGTGTTAGCATACAAGTTTACTGTTTTAATGACTAAAGTGGTGGGAAGGTAATTGTAATTAATGAATTATAATGTTGAATGGAAGTAACAAAATATATGGTTTTGGTGAATGTTTACTAAGGGTGTGCAATATACCTGCGACCACTCACAACGTGGAACACCATCCCGTCTGTGCGTGAGTGGTGGCGTGAGGTGATACACGTTTGAATTGCCATACCGTGGAAATGAAGGGTGAGGAACGTTGGAGGGTTAAACGGTTTAAATTTTGACCGTTCAAGGGATATGATGCTGTTAATTTTTTTTTTAAAAAGAATTAACCCCAAAATTCACTATTTTTTTGAACGATAA
>JBCNJP010000007.1:104928961-104967086 GCA_039602395.1 Deinandra increscens subsp. villosa | reverse complement strand
TGTTATTGAATTCATGTGTTTCGGACCATGATAGTCGAGTTATGTTATCGGACTCATGTACTTCGAGCCATGCTATTCGGTTCATGTTATCGGGCTCATGTATCTCGAGTCATGCTATTCGATTCATGCTATCGGGCTCATGTGTTTTGAGTCATGTTATTTGATTCATGTTATCGGGCTCATGTAATTCGAGTCATGCTATCCGGTTTATATCATCGGGTACATGAATTTCGAGTCATGATGTTCGGTTCATGTTATCAATACATGTATTTCGAAGCATGTTGTTCATGAGATGCCCAAGACGTCACCAGTTATTACATAGCCAGCAGGGAACAGCAGCGGGGTGATGACGGTTATACCGATTGCAAAGAGGATGGGGCCCAGTGTAGGCCATCTTTGCGGGCGGTGCAGGTGCAACGGGTGCTGCAGGAGTAGCAGTAACAGCAAAATTTCGGCCCTTTCGCTTCTTTTTGTTAAATTTTCCCGCAGAGGACTCAACTTTGGACTCCTTTTTGGCCACAGGCTCGGCCATTTCAGTACCTGACTCTTTCTTAGAAATCCTCCTTTTTAGATTACCCGCTTTGACATGATTATCGGTCAAACGAGCAGTAAGGCGGACAACGCTATCAAGTGTCACAGGATTGCCGGCCCAAATAGAATCCTGTATCTGCTCAGGTAGCCCACCAGCATAAGCTTCAATAGCCCGGATTTCAGGAGTGACGATATCAGGCACCAAGATTTTCAGCTCATAAAAGCGGTTAGTATACTCCTGATTTTCCCCACTGTATTGATTCAGTGCTCGGAACTCATCCTCAAGTTTCTTCAGTTCGCTACGAGGACAATATTTTTCCCTCATGATTTCCTTGAGTTCGTCCCAAGTCAAAGCTAGGGCTCCATCAGGCCCAAGGATCCTCTTCTCCCCGTTCCACCAGGTAAGGGCTTTTTCAATCAGAGTGCTAGTGGTACGAGTGACTTTCAGCTCATCGGGACAATCAATGTTAATGAAAGTGTTCTCCATTCCCTCAAATCATTAAAGCAACCCGATGGGACCCTCGGTGCCCTTGAACTTTGGAGGGTTACACGAGTTGAAGTGCTTGAAGGTACATGCAGAAGCAACAACAGTAGCATTGGCAAGATTAGCGTTCAGAACCTGCTGGATTTGGACCACAATGTTTGGGAGGACCTCGACCATTTGTTTAGCAATAACCGAGACCATCTTTCGGCCGCTATCGCCCATACGGCGCCCATTGAAGTGAATCGACATGCTGAGAAGAAAGATAAACATTTATGAGACAAACGAGAATGTGATCGATAATCAAATTACGAGGACATGATGTTATGTGTAAAATGTATGTGTTAGTGAATCGTGATTTAGTGTAACTCGGATCATCATAGTTTATCAAAAAACGTTTTTAAATAAAACCACGCGTAAAATTACGAAAACGAGGGATTAACATAAAATCATTGGAGTGGTTCTCACCTCCCGATTGGATGGCTACAACCGCGACTAATCAGACTAAGATCCTAGTGGTAGAGACATGCTTTGGCCTAATAGGTTTCAACACTCTCATCGGGGCGTCCCAGGTGAGCGTCCGGGCCCAACGGTTGATAGGGCTTATATGCAACGATTTTCTTGACAGAGACCCCGACAACCGGTGCTTTCACCCTTCCAGTTACTACATGTCTACCACTAAAACCCTAGTTCCGACGAGAGTTGAAAATCTAGAAAATCACATTTTCCCTAAATGGTACGTAAGGCACCATTTTCTAAGGAAGAGGCTAGGAAGCCTTTGTGATGCATGTATGAGTGTGTGTCAACCATCGTAGATTGTGACAAGAGTTGAAATGGGCATAATCAAGAAGTACACAAATGGACAATTAAAGCATATAGGCACATTGTGCATGAGGAACTCATGCAACACATAAGGCAATAGTCTAGGTCAAACCAGTTCTAATAACCTAGATCCCTATAGCCGTGGCTCTGATACCAATCTGTCACACCCCGACCGACGGTGAAATATGTCGGGGCGCGAAGATTGTCCAGATGCACACAACACTAATTCGAGTTGCGATATTCTTAATTAAACCCATTTCCATAAACATAGAATAAAGCATAAGCAAGTCATGATTCAAGGTTACAATTCAAAACATAACATCCAAACTATAATCATAAAGTCTAATGTTTATTTAATAAGGTCGTCTAAAGTCCCATGCAACCCTATGTTGGCGGAAGAGATAGAATCAAACAGCAGCACCTGCAACATGTTTAACATAAAGGTCAACTAGAAGAGTTGGTGAGTAAACATAGGTTTATCGATGGTGTATGATTAAAATCAGTGCGATTCGTGAGTAATGTAAGTCCACATGCGATAAACGAGTAATGAATATATCAGATAAGAGCGTAATCAAACCCTGACATTAAGGTTTCCAATCACAAGGCGCTCAAGCCAAGGCATGCCAAGTGGGCTTGTCAAGCCAATAGATCTATCACCATAACCCCGACGTTTTTAGTGTTAATAACTACGCGTAGAGTATGAGTATGAGTATGAGCACAATCCACATATAACACACAAGTCTAATCACATAAGATCATACAGTACGAGCACAAAATCGCATATAGTTTGAGTAAAGATTTATCGAGTAAGAGTTTGATACGTCACATGTTGCAACCCAAAATAATAAAGTAAAAAGGGGATATGAATACTCACCTCACGGGTGAATCGAGAAGAAAGATAAGCGATAGCGATGCGCGAAAATCACGTCCGGAGATCACCTTGATGATTGACCGAGATCGAGCCAAAAATAGATAGATTAATGAGTAAAGTGATAACCGTGACTTAACACGACACGACAAAACATAACCAAATCATGACTCATTGGTGTTTTACTCAAGTGATAGCGTACGTACTTAGTTTGGGTTCAAGTTTATTCCCTAAGCAAGGTTGAATGGTCCTAATCTAGCAAACTAGCATAGAAGTCAAACTAGGTCAACAAAAGTCAATTTCCATGGTAACTATTCAAGGTAATTCACATGCTTATCATACAAGATCAGAATTGATATAATCTATTATAGATTTTATAGATCTACTCGAATCTAGCATGAACATAGCCGAGTCTAGCATGAATCTAGTCAAATCTAGTATAGAATTCAACTTTTAGACAACAAAACTAACCCTATCAAGCATGCATGGGTGGATCTATCATTTAAACACATAAAAGTTCATGATTTGTTGGTCTCAAATACAGATCTAACTTCACATGCCAGGAATATTATAGATCTAAACATGTTAGGAGGTAAAAATGTCATTTTGAAGTTTATGACACACAATTCTAACCCTAGGTGACACACATGTTGAGATCTAGCCATTTTATCATGTGAAACCCAACCTTGATGATCATAACACATGGATCTGGTCCTAAACATCATTCATGAGGTAAATCAAGTTCATTTGAAACATAAAAATGGAATCTTGATGAGAAAATCCCTAGATCTAGCCCTAGATGACATGCTTTTCATAGATCTAGTATTGTTCTAACATAAAGGTGCAATCTTGATGACATGTGACATGGATTTTGGTACATAAGAGTATGCAAGATCATATCTAATCAATTTCCAACATAAAAATCAAGTCTTGATGCATAAAACCCTAGATCTATACCATAAAAGCATGCATAATCATAGATCTAAGCCAAAAACACAATAAAGTTCCAATCTTGGACCAAGAGATCATTAGATCTAGATGAAGAGATGATTTAGAACATAGATCTAACCCTAAGAAGTCATAAAGGTCAGATCTTGATAAAATGGGATGAGGGTCAATACTTACAGGTAAACCGAAAAGATGAAGAAAAGGGGTGAAGAGGGTGGATCCAAGCTTCAATATTCAAAGATGGTATTAGGGTTTGTTTAGAGGATTTCCAGAGGTTTTGGGACGTTTTATAGTTGATGGGGGCTGAAAGTGGGCTGAAAGTGGGGAGCATGGAGGCTAATGATGCTTAAATAGTGGGATAATTAGGGTTTCTACCAAAAATGGTCTGGGGCGTACCGCCCTGAATTTATACATTTGGGGCGTAAAGCCCAAAAGTGGCAGTCCGGTTCTTAATTACCGATTTCCCGATTCTGGTGCTTGGTTCCTCGTTTTTTGATGTCTTCGAGTCCTGTTTTCTCTCAAATCACCCAATTAATGGTCCCAACATGTACATTACATTAAATCCACTCAAAATGATATCAAATATGTCACATAACTCAAATGTCGGCACAAATTAGGTCAAAACATGAAATTTTGGTTGGTTTTGCCGTACGTATCACTTTCAAGCAATTCACATACGATTTGTGACACGATCAAGTGTGTGATGACTCGTGACATTATGTGTGATCATATGTGACTATAAGACTCATAAATATGACAAATCTGATATTCGATACTCAAAAACGTGATCTCCCGGTTAAAATCAAAATCGCGCGGGATTTACTAATATTTCACCGATTGCGTTCTAAACCTCAAATTCTTACATGTCCTCACTTGTATTCACTTGTATGCTTAACTAGTATCACATACAAGTCCCATACATGCTCGGATTGCTTGAATTTCCTGTCAAACGTAATTGTCGGTGTATTCGCGGTAAAATCCAAGATAGTGGCAAATTCAATATCAAATCGATTAGTGAATATAATAGCGAATCCAATTTCATGAAATTAAATATAAAACATCATATTCAAACATAATTCCTCATTCGATTATCAATCATAGGTTTCGGGTTACAAATGGATCAAATGAATAACCGAAAATCAGAGATGTTACAGTATTGCGAGGAATGTAATTCAACTCGTGACAGACAGTGGTGGCCTTCACGATCCGGTTCCAAGTGCTATAAAATTTTCCACTAAGAGAATCACCAAATCTGGATCCGTGAATAGCTCTGATAAGCTGAACCTATAGAAGGGCCAAATTCATGGCGTAAAGACTACCAATATCAAGAGCATCCATGTTCGAAACAAATCAATTTCCATTGGTAAAGAAGGGCCAAATTCATGGCGTAAAGACTACCAATATCAAGACCGCCATGATCCTTACAGGCAAGGGTTAGAGTCCATTTAACCCAGGTAGTTTTTCTGTCCTTTTCAATAGTCCCCCAAAAAAATCCCCTAAAAAATTGAATTGATCATTTCTAAAACTATGTTAACTTTGGATGGGAAAAGAAAAAAAAAGAAAAATAATAAGAATTGAGAGAGCCTGAAACAAAAGAAACAAGAGTGGACCTGCCACTGATCGATAGGAGATTACGCTTCCACTTGTTAAGTCTTTTGTTGAATTAATTAACGATCAGATCCTAATTAGAGATCCGAGACATCTTCGATCCAACCGGAATGCCAAGATACGTGAAAGATAGACGTTCTGATTTGCACCCAATGAGATGAGCCAAGCGAGAAACTTCCAGGGGACTAATGCCGATGCCAAAGATGGAAGATCTTTGCAAGTTAATCGATAGACCCGAAACCACGTGGAAACATTTTAAAATGTTGACCATGTTTAAAATATTCTCCTCCGACCAATGGCCCATAAAAATGGTGTCATCTGCATAAAAATAGATGAGACATACGAATGTCCTTGGTCTGAATACCGTTGAAAAAACCAGCCTCGAGAGCATCTTCGATGAAGACATGAAGACCTTCCATAACTAAAATAAATAAGAAAGGTGTCATCGGGTCCCCTTGACGTAAGCCTCTACCAATATTAAACTCAGCGGAAGGACTATTGTTAACCAATACCGAAAATTTAGTCGAGGAAAGACAAGCTCTGACCCAGCCTCTCCATTTGTCTCTGAAGCCCATGAAGTCCAATATTGAATCCAAATAATCCCAGGACACGGAATCATATGCCTTAGTGAAATCAAATTTAAAGATCATTAATTATTTCTTCTTGAATTCACACAAATCAATAATCTCATTCAACATCAACGTGCCATCCAATATTTGTCTCCCTTTAATGAACGCAGACTACTCGGGGCTAATGATAAGATCAATCATAGTCGCCAACCGGCTTCCACATAAGACATGGAACTGTCAAACTAATAGGTCGATAATCCGCAAAAGACATGATCATATATCGAATAGAAATCAAACTAATAGGCCGATAATCCGCAAAAGACATGGAAAAGTGAACCTTAGGAAGTAAGGAGATAAAAGAAGCGTTGCAACCAAGAGGAATTGATGAGCTTTCAAAGAATTCAAGGACAAAGGTCGCCACGCCACCCATGATCAACTACCAATACTTCTTAACGAAACCAAATGTGAAACCATCCGGACCAAGAGCTTTATCCGATCCACAGGACCAAACCGCCTCTTTAATTTCACAAAGGGACCGTTCGGACTCTAAAAAAGTTCAAGCCACATCAGAAATATAACGAAATCAGTTACTTCTATTGCTAACTTTCACTTCGTTTCCCCATTTGAACTTTTGAGAGAAAACGAAACGAACGCGTTTTTTTATGTCAACCGTGTCATTAATCCAAGCGCCATCAACTTTCAAACCATTGATAGTCATTTGTCACCTTTTGTAATTAATCACGCCATGAAAAAACTTGGATTTTTCATCTCCTTCCACTCACCATTTGATTTTAGCTTTTTGAGCCAAATGCGCTAAAATAGGTTTTTCGACCCCTTCCAACTTCTTTAAAAGATCCCGTAGTTGAATGTCCAAGTCTTCAACAACACAAATCGTAGCAATACAAATATCTAACTCCATGTTGTCATTTTTTAACTTTGTAACATGAGAATTTGGGTCCGGTCTAAATTTTCGCCACGACTTAATATTCTCCTTGAGACGTTTACGTTTATCTTTGAATAACATAAATTCGGACGCATGATCCAAATGTTCATTCTATAAGACTAATTCACCAACGTGTCAAACTCTTGGTCAAGGAGCCAAGAGTTATAAAACTTAAATGGAATCGGACCAAAATCCACCTTAGTTGGCGAAGTAAGATAGGATCATAGGATGATGATCAACAATGGTTTTGTCGAGAGCCAAGACTTCGATGTTTTCAACCGAATCAAGAAGAGTCGGAGTAAACTAAGAAACAGTCCAATTTACTAGCATTCTTATAACTCGCATCAACCGGGGTAAAATGATAGCCACCCATAGGAATGTCAACTAAACAACCATCATTGATAAAAGCATCGCATTGCCCCTAGAAAAAGAAGAGTCGATCCTCTCCTATTTTGATCTGATTGAGTTAAAATCCCCAAAACTGATAAAGTTCATGGATTTTTTTTCATAAACTCAATAATTAAGTTCCAAAGAACTTTTTATGCCTTTCAAGTTGAGGAGCATATACATTGACCATGTAACATTTAAGATCTGATTTAACCCGTGTACCTTCAACAATAAGGATATGGTCCAAAGTTGTAACACCCGTATACAATTTGATGCTAAACATACACGTTTCTAACATTAAAGATTGGTCCCAGAAATTTTTGTTCAGAATACATAGTTTAACAATCATAAAATACCATCGTTGAGGTCATGCTTCTACAAAATATGGATACATTGAGTTTGACATTCAAAAGTGATCTATGAGTTAATGTATAAGTTCCATTCACCAAAATACACGGCGGGTTTATCATTCTTGAAGTAATCGGCTCTTCATAGTCTTGATGAGCATCCCTACTAAGCGTTTCCTTTATCTGCAATACAATCACTTTCAATAGTGAGTTTCCATTGCATGAACATGTATAAACAACATTAACAAGGTTAAATAATAACTAAAACCAAAAAAGAGTTACTAGGCGTATCGCCTACATCATCAATATTCCCAAGCGATACGCCTGGAGTTCTAGGCGTATCGCCTCCCAAATGCCTTGCTCCACGCGATGCGCTTGGAGCCACATTTCCAGGGGATTTGGCCGAAATTACCCAGTTTTATACTTAGAATATTTTTGACAGTTTTCACAAATTTTTGCCAAGTTCACCCAAGTTCTTAGAGAACTTCTCCCAGCCATACCAGGCCTTCAAAATACTATTTTAGCATGTTCATGAAGGAATTACATACCTTAATCATGGTTACAATACAAGAACCAACCTCGGGTTCACCAGACCCGTTTGACCCATTAAGGGCTTTCCTTGTGGCAACCCCAAGGGTTATGATCCAGAAATGATCCACCACATTTAACTACAACCATATTCACACGTGCAAGCTATTGACATGGTTATAAATGTATGCACACATCTAGTTTAGTCTTACTCTTCTATGGTGCGTATAGCTTCTTACATATCACTTCACATGAATATTAGATATTTGCTACATAATTACACACCCGTTTGACTACTTGTCATTGAACTTCATATTTATTTGAGTTAGCATTCAGTTATCCCATTTTTATCATTTGACCCGTTAAGACGGGTTCATGCCCTTGGTCTACTCCAAATGCCTAATTTGACCACATATAAGCCTTAGGATCTATGGTTCTATAACCATTTATGATTCCACTTTTCTTGTTACATGGCTTGGGATCTAAAATCTCATTTCCGCCCATTGTAACTTGTTATTCTTTATGTGCTTCCACCTAATTTTGCCTATGGTCAAATATTAACATTGGAGAACCTTATGGCAACTCGGGCTTCATGGTTCCTAGAACCATTCGTCACCTACTTATTATAACTCATAACTATCACATTTTTATGTAATTACACATTTGCATATCTACTACTTGTAACATAACAATATTACCTCGAGAACTTCATGTTCCACTATTTCCTTGGTTGCTTGCTTGATCACCTTGAGCACCTAACGGTTCACTAACAAGTTAGGACTTTAACCAACATAGCATCTATATCATATTTTCACCTATATGATTTCCATGCTACACATATTCAATTTGCATATAAATGGCAATTTAGCATAAAATCAAGTGTTCTTCTAGTTACATGGTTTCCTTAACATCGCTCTAGCAATTAAAGCATTTATCATCAAATATTGCCATGGCTCATAATTTCATCAAAGACAGGTCATTTATGCACACAACGCCTCCTATGATCATTCAAGCTCAATATCTAACAATTAGCTTGTTTTATCATCAATTAGTTTCTTTTAGGCATTTTATCAAATACCTTGTGTGCATACATATATGCACACATAAAACCCAATCCCATGAACCTCCCAATAGGCCATTTAACATGGTTTAGGTGAAATCAACTTTAACCCATCACCGATTCATTATATAGCATCAAATTCAAGTTAGAAATCTGATACTAGAACCAATTCCATGACGTTCTTAAGTAGTCATCTACATGGTGGTTCAAGTATAAGGAATTGGTGACTACTTCACCAATTCTTAATCAAATTAGCAATTTATGCAACATATGAGGTTCCTAACACCATAGGATTCACAATATATCAAGAATTTGCAGATTTCTAGTCCCTAATTTTTTAGACCTAGCATGTAACATATGAGGGTTTTACTTACTTGCTTCAAGTATGAGTTAGGGCAAAGAATTAGACATCAAATTCCACGTTCCTAGCCAAAGTTCGCAGGTTGGGGCCTCTTCATTGCAGAATTTGAGCAAGAAGAAGAAGAGAGGGGTGGAGGATCGTGATACAGGTCGCAGAATGCGACCTCCCCCTCTTTTCTCTTCTTTTCTTCATTCTACTTTTCCCATATTACAATTCTGGCCCCTCAACATTCGATAATGAGTTATAATTTAACTAAAATACCAATTTACACATAAAACCCCCTACTTTCACATAAAAGTAATTCCTACCAATATTAGGGGAATTTTTAACTACGAAAAGAATTATAATTGACTAGACGTTGACGGGAATTTAACTATTAAAAATTTAGGATGTTATAGAAGCAATAACTGAAGACTTCATGAAAACGTTAGGATCGCAAATATAAATAATTCCCAAGGAGTTACCCACCAAAGGAGGAAACGCACAATCAAAATGGAAATTGCCCCCAAAAGATTTTATACAAAATAAATATAGCTCAACCATCCAAGACTCTTGTAACTCTACAAACTTAAAACCGAATTTGACAAGAATATAACTCACCTTTTTTTGTTTAGAAAGAGACTCACTCCCACAAATGTTTAGATATAATATATTCATCGATCCACCATCTTGTCACTCATCTTGTTAACAAAAGTTTCAAAATCCTTGGTCGTTCCATCCATCTTTAGTCCCATAATTTTCCCCATTTGAATAAATGTAGAGAAATCATGTATCAAATAACCACTCTTTCCTTTCGAAACTTTGGAACCCGAGGTTTGAGAAGCCCCCTTAGGGTTTTCCTCAATGTCGTCTCTTTCAATAGATTTGGCTAAAAACGACAAGTATTCTTCAAAATCCGTAGGTTTGGAAGGACCCGAGGAGGAGGAGGCATGCGATTCAACCACTTTAAAAGGTGTATCGATATTACCAGATTGATGGAGTTTATCCGGCTTCCAAAGCTACCCAAATTGACAGAAACATGAACTGGATCCAGATCAAAATCCATTGGTCCAAACTTCCCTTCTGAAGGCATCGGTTATTTAAGATTGATTATTCGGGCTGTTATGTTCAACTCCATCGATAACCTCATTGGTCTCACCTTCTTCATACCATCATCTTCTTCAGACTTATCTGTACATGAGGAATCTTCGTAAAACTAAATCAAAGGAGCCCAATTGGCGAACTCCTTAGCCCGAATCTCAAACACATTACCTCCCAGATCAACCTCTACAATTTCATCAATAGGAGTCATTGATTTAGTGATGATGCAAACTTTTCCATTGGACAAAGATTCATCTTTACCGTTGCCATAAAAAAGAAGCCCCCCCCCCCCCCCCGAGCCCTGATGCATTTAAGCACCGTTAGCGTAGTAGCCACGACCGAAAGACCAAGAAAATCAACCAAAACACATCTTTCATCCGGAATGAAGATAAAACGCTTTTTAAGTTCATGCAATACTCAAATTTAAGCACCAATTATGCGTTAGGGAACGACATACCAATCCAACGACCCCCAATATAACGAAATCTAACCTTAGAAAAGCCTTATTTAACAAATAATGAAGGAAGATTAGGAATGCATAAATGATTAAATACCTCATACATGAGAAAATTCGAACATGTAGCTTCAAGACATTCCACCAAAGGGATAGAAATATGTTCCTTGACCTTTGTAGCAACTGCCACATCTTTCTTGGAATCTATAATAGGTCTTAACAAGTCAGCGAAGGATTTAACAACAGAAGAAGTCTCTTTTGACTCAACCTCACGCAATGGCAAGGTGTTGGTCACTGGATTCTTGATTGGTTTCTGAACATCACAGACGTGTCTGCAAATAAATGGTATGATCCGTTCCAAATCGAGCGAAGGTCACGAATGAGACTATTAATGTCTTTAATACCAACGAATCTAGCAAAGCCAAACTTCCGACCTGACCTGGTGAGTCTCGGATCGGAGAGATGTACACGTCTGTAACCTTTCCCCAATATTCACAGTGTTTCCAGATTTCATGAGTAGAGGCGTCGTGGGGAAAGTCCGTTATGAAGATCGACGTTGCAACTCTTTAAAGATCCTTGGAATTAGGGTTTCTAGGCGAAACCCTACGATCCTGTTGAATCTTCTGAGCATTGGTCGAAGATCGATCATGTCTCTTAGGATAAATCCATTCATCCAGATCGTTGTCAAGAAAAGAAGGACCGCCAATCTTGGCCTTGTCAGGCCGACAATCGGCGTTGAGTCGCCTAAGATCTTCGTTCATTGGAAAGTTGGCGTTGAGTCTTCAAATGTACATTTAACTTGTATAATTGTTATTAAGCTGACACGACCAGATTCATTAGTCTCACAAATGTCTGATGCAGGGGCGACCCTTTATAAGGTCCAGGGGTAGCACAGGCTACCCCTTAAACTCGTATACGAAGTGAAAAAAAAATAGATTTCTAAGTTTTTTTTTTATTTTACTTTTATGTATTTGTGACACCCCTTAAATAATTTCAAGTTAGTAATGCAACAAGATTGTTTCCTTGGAGGAATTGTAAGTTGACTAACTAGGAAACAAAGAGTCATGTGTTCGATTCCTCTCTACTACATATCTTTTTCTACTTACTTAGGTAATTTAATTTTCAAATCTCATTTCCCCATTCCTCCTAATTGAGTCCAGTCACTTAACTTTTTTTATCCACTGATTCTTTATATTCTCACGTAGATAACTAATGATCAATTTCCAATTTCCCATTCCGCCCTCCCCCTCACTTAGAACAGAGAACAAAGCGAAGCGACGATTGGAATTCGGAACGAAGTGAAGCGACGATCAAAAAATGGGTAACCGAAAAGGTTAACTTTAAAATGTAAGATTTTTATGTTAGTTTGTACTCATCTAATGAAATCGTATTTTTTTTCTTATATATCAGTACTATTCAAGAAAAAAAATTTGTGTCACCCCTTCAATATTTTTCTAGTTCTGCCCCTAATCTGATGTTCCTTATATTAAACAATGCTATGTTTATGTAGTTGTTAGTAAAACGAATTAAATCATGTTGTACATGATGCTTCCTAATCCCAAACCTTAATTCAGGGTTTTTGTTGCCATTTATTAAATCCGACTTTTGAATATATAATATACATGAAAGAACTATTGTTATTTTTACTAGTGAATGATTTTAGTATGTTTATGTGTTTAATTAGAAAAAATAACTTGCACGCATTGCAACACGATAAATCGCTTTTAATAAGGTATATATATTTCACTAACTGAGTGTTGCGGCAAGGATGACTGTTCTAGCATTTCGGTCCACCAAGAACTGAGAATTGATGCACCGTTTATTTCAAAGTTGTAGCACTTCTCTTGAAACTTGTATCAAATGCTTGAAAATATGCACTAGAAAGTATAATCTATTTGTGTACGTGCATGATATTAAGCTCTCAATATCGTTCGTTAGCGGGGTATTTACGGTCCCGGAAGTTTTTGATAATTGTTCTCTTAGTTACAAAAAAAATAGAAAAGTATATATGTCTCAAATTTTCAGACTTCAGTAGCCTTTGATGGGATTAAAGAACATATGTGAAAAACCGTAATACGGATCTTACTATAGGTTTGCTTGATTGTAGAGTAAACACGAGACGTAAATAATAGTTTGTTTTATTGAAATCAACATAGACTCAATTACAAACTCTCTCTGAAGCTCTCTAGAGAAACACACTCAAAACACATAGTTAAGAACTGGTCTCTCTCCCTTGTTCCCACATTCAAAGTACAAGTTCCTATATATAGACGACTGCTCCGAACTCCGTCCGAACTCCAAGTTCGGCAGGTCCGAACCTCAGGTTCGGACCTAGTTTGGCCGGCAGCTTGAACTTGTCTTGAATCTTCACATCGTCTCGTTCAGATACTTCACATGACGCACAGATTATGTATCAACAAACTCCCCCTCGTCATGTGCAGTATCTGTTCGCCAGTTAAAAACATATTCTTTGAACAAACTCCCCCTTAACATGATGGTAGCTTGATCTTCGAATTGACGAGGAACAGCTTCTTTCATCTTTATCAACAGCTTCAGAAGACTTGAAGTTGTGATGAACTCTTTCCTTTGAGTACCTGGCCAACATAAATAATTTTGGCGCAAAACTTCTCTTCGAAAATCCAAGATATAAAATGTGAAAATGTTTTTCGTATCTCGTGTCGATCAATCGAAAACAAATAAGAAGTAAAATCTTTTTGACTTTTAGAAAATTTATATCAAAACAAACCTAAAATCTTTTTGATTTTTCAAACTTATGCTAAAACACACCAAAAATATTTTTGTACTTTTCGGAAATGAAATGTAAATGAAATGCAGAAACAAACTCTATTTTTGGTATTTTGTGAGAAAGATCACGACGCAAGATCATATCAGACATAACACATCTAGCACATTTCAATTTTGGTCTTAATCAGCATGCAAACCAAGATAATCGCAAATACAACATGGATTGTTTATTTCAGCATGCACCAATCATATTTATCGTTTTCAGATATGCTTGAGGTAAATTTTATCATGCACTGATAACTCGGCCTCTACCCTATCAGAAATACTAGCAAATCATCATTTTTATCATATAGAAGTAACTTTTATTCGAGATTTAAACATCCTTGATGAGTCATGCAAAAATAAAGCAGAACCTCAAATACCTAGCAACCAGGTCGGTCTTTCGACACGCAGAGAAAGCCCAAGTATTTGAGAAAATAAGAAAGCAAAACAAGTTGAAATTGTATAATCCAACAACAATCAGGTCGGTTCTTCCGAACGCGCAGAGAAAGTCCGATGGATTATACGAAACACCAATTAAAACAAAGCAGAACGTCAAACGAACAACAATCAGGTCGATCTTTCGATACGCAGAGAAAGTCCGATCGTTTGACAAAATAAAGAAAATCAAACAAGTTTAAATCTTTCAAAATGAAAACATGCATTCATCAGGATATCTCTTTATTCTATTTTTGTCTTAGAATCATCACATAGCATTCATCAAGAAGCAAACAACCAAAGATTATCAGGCAAGCTTTATATTTATATCTTACTTGTAGATATCAGATTAGTCATGCACATTCACAGATCATACAAGAACCTACAGCCTTTAGACTTACTCTATCCATGACAGATAACGTATATGCTGATGTAGTATCATTTCTCGCTTTTGTCGGATCAATTTCTCAATGTTTTCATCATCATTTTTTTTATATATTTTCCAATTTCTCCCCCTAAAATTCAAACAAATACTATTTTTTGAATTTTTCAAATTTTCTCCCCCTAAAGATAAGAACGAAAGAAATGAATAATAAGAAAAATGAAAATGATCGATCAACACTTGACACATTTTGAAAAAGATTTTTGTAAAAATCTGTGTCTCAAAAATAGGAACGATGCATTTTAACTTAAAACACACAAGTATCTCACTGTTAGTAACCTTACGATTACTAACAGGTCTTCCTGAAATACCTGCAAACACTGGAAAATAGTAAGTTCTTAAGACCCCGACCCTCATCCCCAACGATGATAGGTCGTCCAGTGTCCTCAACAAAATCTGTGTTGGCCGTGGAGACAACTTTCGGTCTCCATTCCTGTTTTGGTTTGATGATTTCTAGTGAACCATTGTCAACTGATGAGTGACAATCAGAACTACTACCCAATTTCTCCGAAAGAGACTTCTGTTTCCATGAAAATTTATTATTGGGCATTGGTTCACTAAAAATAATGCCATCAAGATCAACATACTTTGTATGTTTGGCATTGGATGATGAATTGTTAGTTGTCGTAGGACAATTATTTGCATAATGACCTTTCTTACGACAAACAAAACAGAGTCTTTTACCAGTTGAATTGATAGAAATCGGTTTTCCAAACTGATCAGTCAGACATTCATCATAAACTTTTGAAAACACAGGTTGAAATTTCTTTGGTTTATAAAATTTTGAAAAACATTTTGGAGAATCATAAAAATCAGAATCATCTCCATAACCAAAGAATTTATCCTGACGATAAAACCTGTTAGAATTAGCAGAATAAAATGAATCTGAATTGTTACCGCCTTGTGGTGTAGCATCAGATATACAAGAAGACTATTCAGAAGAAAGCTTTTCACCTGTTGAAGATACTTTCTGCTTCCAACATTGTGTCTTCTTATCTGAAAACACCCTCTGCTTCTTTATCTTTTTCACTTTGAAATCCTTTTTGTTGAAATCCTTAGTCGGCATTTATGTTCCTTTAAATCCCAAACCTCCATTTTTCTGTATAAACTTATCTTGAACAGAAGTCGGTATCTCATGACCTTGTTTGGCAAGCTTTGTAAATTCAGACTTGATACCTTTCAGATCATTCTTTCTAGAAATCAATGAATCATCTATCACAATTTCAGAAAACTTTGGCACCGTTACTTTTTCTGGATTTCCATAAAACACCTGTTCTTACTCAAGAAAAGTAGATTTGGAATCAAACTTCAACCCTTTGCGGTAATCAACCACCTTTTTATTTTTCTTTGATTTGAATTTTGTTTTCTTTCCTGAACTGGTATCATCAAACTTTGAATAATCATGCTGTTCAACACCAGATGATGTAGCTGGAACAGACTTTTCAATATCCACTGGAGCAGGAACTTGATGAAGACATTCATCTTGACCATCTTTCTCACTCTTTTCCAGTTTATACATATAATTCAGAAAAGTCGGTGAATGGTTGCAATTTTTCAATCTTCGCTGCAAATCAAACATCTCAATCTATTGTTCAGATATTTTCATATTAGCTTCCGATAACTCTTTCTGTGAAGCAATGTACTTGTCAGACAATTTGTTATAATCACTAATATGACATTGTCTCAAGCGACACTCTTCCAGAACTTCTTCAGTAACTTTCTCTACCTGTTTCTTATAGTAAATAACATCCTGTTTCAAAATGTTATTTTGACTTTGAATCTCACCATTTCCATCACGCAACTTGGTATTTTGGTAAGTTCCTCTTGAAGTTGAATTACTCTATCGGCAGCTTCGACAATAGCTTTAGTAACTTTTTCATATTTTTGTTAAAGAGGATAACATTTCTCAAATAAAGCATCAAAATCTTCAACAGCTTCTTTTTCCTTAGCTTGAGCCTTATTGCATTCTTCAACCAACAAATTTTTCTCTTTCAACCATTCTTTCTTAATACTAGCAAACTCCAAACAATTTGCACATGATTTAGACACATCCTTTTGAATTTTGGTAACCAAATCATTACAAACTTTACTTTTCCAATCCTCCACTTCTTTTGTCAAGGAAACATTTTCTTCAGTCAACTTTTCCACCTTATTCTCTAACTTTTCAATTATTCCTTTAAACTTCAAATCTTGATCAATTGTTTTCTGAGAAAGTTTAGACATATGTTTCTCACACTGTGTCTTCACAAAATCCCATATCCGTTTTGCCTTTCGAAACTTCTTGATTGGATTTTTAAGAGTTATAGGCAAAACTAACATAAGAAGTGTAGTAGCCCTTTCATTTTGATCAAATGCTTCCATTTCTTCACTTGAAAAATTATGCATTTCCTTAAAATCACCATCACTATAAGCTGGATACTTATGTTCGTTTGTAATTGGTAACCATAATTTTTTATCCAAATCATTTACATATCCTCTAAAATTTGTTGCCCAACCATGATAATCTTCAAGATTTATCAACTTTGGCACATTCTGACGATGACGCTCAGCGAAAACCTCAATTCCATACATTTGGAGAATTTGAAAATTCTGCTTGGTCCGAACTTCCACCGAACTTCGTCCGAACGCAACTGATCCTCCGATCTTACTCCGAACTTTGTCCGAATTTGATTACACAGTCCGAACTTAGACCTTTGTCCGAACTCCTCCGATCTTACTCCGAAACAAGAAGGACCGAACGACGTCCGAACTCTCTCCGAACTGGAAGTTCGGAGCGGTTATTTTTCGGTTACTCCGAACCTCGAACGAACTTTGACACTCTCGACATAATTTTTCGCGATTTTGAGAGAAACAGGACAAGATTTTTGACATGAACTCAGGTAAAACCCATAGAAATGTTTTAGTAATGAAAAACACTCGAAAAGCTCAAAGATTTACTCGTTTTGAATGAAAACAACACGGTTTTATCACGAAAACAACTACAATCAAAACAAACGCAATAGAGCAACCTGGATTTGCTCTGATACCAATTGAAAAACCGTAATACGGATCTTACTATAGGTTTGCTTGATTGTAGAGTAAACACGAGACGCAAATAATAGTTTGTTTTATTGAAATCAACATAGACTCAATTACAAACTCTCTCTGAAGCTCTCTAGAGAAAAACACTCAAAACACATAGTTAAGAACTGGTCTCTCTCCCTTGTTCCCACATTCAAAGTACAAGTTCCTATATATAGACGACTGCTCCGAACTCCGTCCGAACTCCAAGTTCGGCGGGTCCGAACCTCAGGTTCGGACCTAGTTCGGCCGGCAGCTTGAACTTGTCTTGAATCTTCACATCGTCTCGTTCAGATACTTCACATGACGCACAGATTATGTATCAACAATATGTTTTGATGTATTGGTGCAGAAGATAAAAAAGATGTTGCTGAGAAAGAAGTAATAAAGCCAACAGATTTGTCTAACGGAATGTAAAGTGTAACATTATGGCGTATGCGAAAACAACGATTAGTGATTACTATCTATGTTCCATTTGGAAGTGTAGTATGTGGTTTACTGATTTTAGTTCATGTCCTTGTTGCTTGTTTGAGTTTCTTTATAAGATTGATGTTTGCCTTGTCTGATGAACGGCTCTTACTTTTGTTTTCACATTTTAACTGGTTATTATTATAGGTGTTCGTGAACGAATCAAATTATTAAAGAGGTTCGATACATTCATACATTGACTATTCATCCTTTTGGTGATTTTAGCAACTAGGATGTTGAGGTGGATGAGTGGCCACACGCAGTTGGACCGAATTAGAAATGAGGTATTCCGGGAAAGATTTTCAGTTCATAGTATCTCAGAGAAGATACGCGAGGGAAGATTGCGTTGGTTTGGGCACGTGAAGAGGAGACAGTTGACGGCGCCAGTGCGTTCGATTGAGAGTATCACGGTCGAGGGGAGGAAAGCGAGAGGCAGACCTAAACTGACATGGGATAAGCGTATTAGGCTTGATTTGCTTGACTTGCATGTCTCTGAGGACATGGTCGAGGATAGGATATCGTGAAGACGTAGGATTAAGGCTAAGGACTTTTAGGGAAGATTTTTATTTTTATTTATTTATTTATTTATATACTTTCTATTTTGTTACCATTATTATTAAATTTCTTTATGTATATTATTATTATTTTATATAAATACATATATATTTTATTATATTTATATTTATTTTTATTTTATTGTGTTTTATTTATTTATCTAATTATTATTACTATTATTATTATTTTTCATTATTATTATTTTTATTAGTATTATTTATTTATTTATTTTATTTTTATCTATTTATTTTTTTATTATTTAATTATCTTTATTTTTTACTTTTTTATATTTTTTATTATTATAATTTATTTTTTCTTGTTGGCCCTGTCGCTTGTGGTTCGGAGCTGGGGGTCTTTCTGGAAGCAGCATCTCTATCCTTCGGGATGGAGGTAAGGTTTGCTTACATCTCACCCTCCCCATACCCTACTAATAGTATTTTAATGCTATTGGTGGGACTCTACTGGGTATGTTGTTGTTGTTGTTGTTTATTGCCTCAATATATTGATGTTATAAAATACTTACAACCTTCTTGTGATTAACAAAGGGGATGAGTTTGATATTATATATTCTTTAACTTTTAGAAGGATTTATGTGTAATTTTTTCTATGATGGTTCATATTTTTTATTTAAAAATTATTCATCATTCAGATTTCTAATCAAACAAATATATTTAACAAGACATAGTTCAAAGGGGTAAAATAATCATTTTATACGAAGAGATCCAACCAAACAACATATCATTTGCTAATTGTTATTTATATAATATGTGTAACCTTGTAAGACAGACTATTTAACCACACATCAAGGCATCAACTCTTTCCCTTGGTTTAATCATTCAAGATCAAAATGTTATTGATTGGAGAGTTTAGTTATGTTGATGATTATGTCGTGCACCTTATGTTATCTTATTCCTTTGGTCTAGAGCCATCAAATCCAAGTGGCACTAACAATGTATTCCTTAGTAAACCTTTGTTCATATATGTTAAATGAGAATATGTCTACGTAGCTTACTAGTATAGTTAGTTGAGTTAGGTTATATGTTGTGCTATCGAATCTCGACCTGAATGTAAGTGTTTGCTTCTTTCTTCATTTTGTGTGTGTTTGTTTTCTTTGGTCATGTTTCTTAGTTTAATTATAATTTAGATTAAGTTTGTTTAATTAGCTTATTGGCTTAGAATAATCCCAACTATTAGTTGTTGGCTGGGAACACTCCCAACTAACGAATTAGCCACCACCACTGTTAACATTCAATCTATTTTCTGACACCACTCTCTCCGTTAAAATCTATTAACACCGTTAATAATGAGCCTACGTGGCAAGCTGATGTGGCTAAATATGCTTACTGGACTGCCTACGTGGCATAAAAAATAATTAATAAAAAAAGAGAGTTAAAATCTCCTTCCCTTTTGTCTTCTACGATTTCATGTCCTCTAAAAAAACCCTACGGCTCCTTTCATTCAACCGGTCGAGCTTTCCTTTGCCATTCACGATTAATCTTAAGCGTGAATCATCAAGTTCGAAGTGTCGATTGCTCCATTCAACCTTATTCCATGGAAGATTGTATCTCTATTAATCTCTGGCATGGAGGGACGATTCATGTTGAGTCCACAAACACATGTATGTTGGTGGTGAATCTAAATTGATTTCTATAGAAATTGACAAACTCTCCTTCTTTGAGTTAGTAGATTATGTTATGGAAAATGATTCATATCAATCTAAAGATTTTATCATGTATTATGTGAAAATTGATGATAGAATTTTGAAGAGGTTAGACAATGTTCAAGATGTTATTGATATGGGGTACTCGGTTAGTGATAAATCCACTCAGATTGTTGATCTCTACACACTCAACAACACCCTCTTAGCCAGCCCTTTTATGGGTGTTTTTGATTGATTTTTTGTGTCTTATTGAGCCCATGACACAGCTGCAAACAACAACCAATAACAATAGCGAAAAAAGCCCGTTTATAGGTGTTTTTGGTTAATTTTTGGGTCTTTTTGAACCCGTAACAAAGCTGCAAACAACCGAAAAAAAACAGCAGCGAAAAAACAACCCTTTTATGGGTGTTTTTGATTGATATATGGGCCTTTTTGAACCCATAACAAAGCTGCAAACAACAGAAAAAACGGCTAGTAACAGCCCTTTTTGGCCATTTTTTGATCGATTATTGGGTTTTTTTGAACCCATAAGAAAACTGCAAACAACAACAAAAAAAATCAGCTAGAAACAACCCTTTTTTGACTGTTTTTTGGGTATTTCTTAAACCCATTTGACACATTTTTATCTAAGGAGCCTGTCGACCGGTTCATTTTTTAAGCTTGGAGAGAGGGATGAAGTGGATATGTAGGGAGGAGGAGAATGACGGAAGGAGGAGGGAGGACGAACTAGAGATTTGTGGTGACGTTGTTTATTGACAATTAGGGTTTTTTACCTGTTTTCCTTTTTAATTAATTTTTTTATTAAAAATAATCCACATCAGCTTGCCACGTAGGCTCATTATTAACGGTGCTAATAGATTTTAACGGAGGGAGTGGTGTGAGAAAATAGGTTGAAAGTTGAGAGTGGTGGTGGCCAATTCGTTAGTTGGGAGTGTTCCCGGCCAAAAACTAATAGTTGGGATTATTCTAAGTCAATAACCCTTTAATTAAATCTTTATCTTACTTTTTTATTTATCAAACAAAACGTGTAATACCAACCAAATGATCTTCGTGGATATATAATTATACTTACCATAAGTATCTAGGTTAGTGGGTTTCTTGATTGCCTTGACAACTGTCATCATGGGGGGGGGGGGGGTGCTCATATGTTAGGCGTTTCAAAATCGATGGGCTCAAACAAACACCACCATCTAACGCTTGGTCGTTTGTGATGTTTGTACATCTCTTATTGAAGATGCTCCCAAGATTAATATAGGAATTACACTTTGTAGTTGTAAAACTAGAATGGTGTAATAAGATCAATAGTTTTTTAGATTGAGATCTCATGTTTAGTTTGCAACAAAACTTTAGTATTTTAAATCATATCACATCATCTCCACCGCCCATCAGATCATGAAATCAACACTTTTGAATTTGATGCTAAAAAGGTTTTTCCAAAACATGCATCAACCCACAAACATCTTTAAGACATTATCTCTCATAAATTATCTTTGTCACAAGTTGCCTTTCACTTTAGATGCATCTATAAACCGAACTTGATATCCCGAGGCACTAACTCCAACAAATTCACTCATCTAGAGGCATAGCCACAACTTAATAACTAGAATGTCATCATAAGAACTTCTTTTCTATCTATTAGACCATATTATAGTTTGTAGTCCAGTTTGTAAATATTCAAAATATGATGATAGTTCTTGTAAATATTTGTCTCCATGTATTGTGTAATGAGAAATCAAGAATCATTTACAAAAAAAATATCTTCCAATACTATCGATAAGGGGGTCTCCTTCATGGTCTTTTCTCAAACTTATATCTTCTATATAAAAAAATCGATACATATTAATGACGATAAACTCACTAGACCCCTCTTAACCATCTCCTCATTCGGTACATGTGTTCATAGGTCAACAATTATATTTGTACACCGATTAGATTATGACTTGTGACAGAAAGAAAGCAATATAACATTTCACAATTTAGATTTTTAAAACATCTAAATATTTGCCAATACAAACAAGAACGCGGGAAATTGAAATTGAAATTGAAATTGAACCAATATAATTTATATTACCTCCATTTACTCGGTTTCTTTTTGTATAATGACTAATAAAAATCCCTAGACTAATTTCAGGGTTTTTTTTTTCTTTTCTTTCTAATTTCAGCGTAATCTTGTGTGAGGATTTACCCGCGTATCAAAAGTCGAAAGGCGGGAAGCTAGCCCTAATCTAATCAGATGTTCATTGCAATTTGCAATCCCCCTTCCAATTTCCTCAACGATTCCTTCTTCACACCATAATCTCTCTCCGTAACTCCCAAAATCAAACAATCGCTGGAAAACCCCTAATTTCCAAAACCCTAAATTGAGCTGATCGGATGGAGATCTCGCCCAATTCGGAGACGAAACCCCGTGTTCGCCGGCGATTAATCCAGTCAACACTGTTCCCACACAAGTCTCAAGACAATGTCGTATGTGTAGACGAAATCGAACCAGATGTAGACCAGGAAGACGATGAAGAGGATAATTGCGGGAGTCAGAATCAAGTGAAGAAAAGTAAAAAACGAAAGCCAAAAGCAGCGTCCCAATCGCGAGCTTCGAGAAAGGTCCGTCTATTATTTGTTAGTTTCAACAGTTCAGCTATGATTTCGATGTTGAATAATGTCATAATGATGCCTGGTAGCCATTAGCCAATTGATTTACATGAATTTGTCATTATGGAGTGCAATAGGGCTCATTCTAGAAGATTAGAGTGTGGATTAGTAGCTTTGTTTACATATCTAGCGGAAGTGGTTTGAGTAGTGTTAGTGGAGTTTAAACAAAGATTGAAATAATATCAGATTCTGGTGAACAAACTAGCCTATAACGGTCCCCAAATTTACAAACCTGGTGGTTGCACTTTTTTTTGTACAAATTTTGTTATTCGAATCCAGATAGAGTGACCGTGTCTTCGTATTTCCAAATTTATCAGCATGTTACAAGTGAAACAAGCAAGAAGAAACATGACATAACCATGACCATGACCATGTCAATCAATGAGAAATAGATTTCACAACAACATCAATGTACTAGTGTTAGATGGTGACAGTAGACCATTATTTCGATCAATTTGCTTTTTTTTTTGTTCTTTTTGTGTTGGAGCTGAGAATGGTAAGTGTTTTTTGATACCAGCCTGCTGCCAATGGAAATGAGAATGGGGGAAAGAATACCGATGAAGAAGAGTCTCCAGCGACTGTTAGTAAGTAACTAATAAGCTGAAACGTGTCATGTACTCACACCTTCTATGTTTTTTAGTTGGCAATTTGGTATATAATGTACAATAAAGAATGGATAAGGTTATCAACTTTTTATAGTTTGTTATATTGCTTTGTGCAGAAGTTGATTTCTTTGTTAAAGTTTCTGAGAGACGAAAGAGACAGCAAAAGGAGGAGCTACCAATCCTTTCGCCTGAGAAAATTGAACAAAGTTGTTCACCGCCGGATATCATTATAAGTATGGTGATTTTTACTAACATGATCACGTTTAGTTTCTTCTAAACTTGGTGACTAATAATATTATTATTCTCTAAAATTATTGGTTACGTGCAAACGAGATTTAGACTTATGCGTGCACTGTTTACTCATTCATTGAATAGTTTGTTTTTCCTAAAGGCATAACAACCTAGTTAAATATATTATAGATATCCCCAAAGGAGTTTCCTACTCTCCATGAACAGCATATGTTCTCTTCTTTTTTATTTTTTATTTTTTTAAAGCAGTCTTTCTTAAACAGTTTTTAAATTTTAATATCTTCCACCTGTTACCGTGATTCTAAATTATGTTGCTCACCATTCTGGTAAACTGAATTTTTACTTTCTCTTATATATGCCAATTTGTATGTAATGATTTATTTCAATTCTTTGATACTAATTTCATGTGGCTTTAAAGATTCAAAGAGCCCTAGGAAGACTAGAAGACGAGCAAATTCTACACCAAAGAAGCAACAAACTAGTGTTACACCAAAGAAGCAACGGACTAGTGTTACACCAAAGAAGCAACGGACTAGTGTGACACCAAAGAAGCTACAAATGAATTCAAACTTTAATGAAGATTGTTCAAATATAATGCTGGCTAGTCCCCCTAAGCAAATTCCCGATCTACGGTTAGAGGCAAAATTGACTGCAGAGGTTGGTCATGATTCCTCCCTCTAGTTGAAGTGGACTGTCTTGATTTTTTTGCTTTGTGGTAAATTTAACTAAAGGGGTATTTGGCTGATGTTTGAAACTGTGTATCTTATTGTTGCTACTTGAGGCCGCAGTAATCTGTTTTCAAGTTTTGGATAAACTGCTTCTGATTATCTGATTAATCAGGGGTCAAATATTCAGTTCTTGACATGCAGCTACATATCAGCTGCTAAAAACTGATTATTAAGATCACAATGAAGTCACTCAGTTAGCCCTTATCTTTAGCATAACTTGAGATCTTATTTTCATTTTACAAAGCTAATATACCTTTTTGTTGTTTTGATCTATTTAAACAGTATGAATGCGCCAAACACTTAAACATACAGGAGAAGAACATTCAAATATATTTTCTACAGTCTGTTCATTACATCTGATTTTTCAATATCACTTGATCACTAACACCACCCTAAATGTAGCTTCATGTGTGGGTTTGTAAATTGACAACTGTGTTTAAAGTGTTAGTAGCATTCTTTTGTCTGTATACAATTTAGATAAACTTTCCGTTATACGTCCACATATTCTAACATATGTTTATCATTCTCTACCAGGAAAATTCACGGATATTTGCAGGAAAACAAATACATCCGTTTTTCTCATTTCGGAAAACTGGCAAGAAAAACACCGATTGCAATGATACAGAGAATAAATGGTGCCATGCTGTGAGAAAAGAAAGTAACACTGATTTTAGTCCTATTCACATATTTGACAAATCACAGGTAACTTATCACTTCTTGAATCTCTCTACCCGCTAGTATTTCACCTTAGATCTTGAAAATCACCTCCACAGATTGAAACTTCCTCTGTTGACTGGAGAAACTGGACTTTTTCTGAAAGCATTTCCACAAGAACTAGTCAAAATCCTGAGGATTCTTGCTCACAGCTGATTAATGAAGGTTTAGTCAATTGCTTGCAGTTTGACAATTTTCTTGATATACCTCCACCTGGAATATCATTGTCTCAAAATTTAAAGGTGATAAACATGTGTCAGTCAAAATAAAGATTTTTAATTTAATTGAGTTTTTTTATTGCTCTATAAAATGGTTTCCTGTCTAAATAGCGGTTTCACATTAGTATCACTAAATTTGCAGGTTCACAAAGAGGGCAAAATAGATGGTTTCTCAGAAAACTCGGAATTTGTGGTGAACTTGGATTCAGAAAGGTGAACAAATTCTCATTTATCTTTTAAGGATCGGACATGACGATCCTTAAGGCTTCTTGAACTAAGTGGCTGTTAATTTCTTATTTGTTTATTGCTATTGCTTGATGGTCAATCGTTCTTTTTTACTTTTTCTCAAAATATATCTTTATGCAACTATACATGATCCCTGGCGATGTTGACAGTGCCACAGCGGTAGCTGATTTTTTTATTTATTTTCCGTATCATCAGGATGACATCAAATTATCACGACCATGGCTATCAATCTGAGAATAGCTTATGGACAACCAAGTACCAGCCTGAAAAGGCCATTGAGGTGTGATATCTTAAATCAGTATTTCCCTTTTCAATTGCAAAACATAGTTATTTAGTTTATATTTTGTAATCAGAGTTTGCACATTTCAGTGTACACTTTTCTCTAGTTAGTGCACTAATGAATTTTCTATGTGATGTGCAGATATGTGGAAACTCTGAGTCTGTGAAGTTTCTTAATGAATGGTTACAACTATGGCATGAAAAAGGTTCAAGAACTAAATGTTCCACTGATGATAATAACTGGATCATGCAAGATGTTGACCTTAATTACTGCCCCAGTGATACTGATTCTGAGTATAGCAATGAAGAAAATAGTTTAAAGAATGTTCTTTTAGTTACAGGCCCAGTTGGAGTATGAATCTTCTTTTTTCAATCTAAAATACTTCTATATTTTGCATCCAGATATTTTAAGCGTTCTTATATTTGTGCAGAGTGGTAAATCTGCAGCTATTTATGCTTGTGCCAAAGAGCAAGGGTTTCAAGTTATTGAAGTAAGTTAATATTTGATTAGCCCTTAAAGACTTGGTTTCTTCATATAAGATTGATGAAACATGTTAGTATCAATTAGTGTTTGATGATAAAATTATCTTATAAACTAGTTGACATTCTAGGTGAATACATCAGATTGGAGAAATGGTGCACTTGTTAAGCAAAAATTTGGTGAAGCAGTAGAATCACACTGGCTTCAATGGTTTGTCAATTATTCTTTGCAAGTTAACATACTACTTTTTCATTTGTTAATCACATTGTGTTTGAAAATATTTATGTTGTTCCAGCTCTATGCCCAGTAGTGAGAATCTAGATAACAAAAGTCAATTAAAGTCAACCCCAACCAAATCTGCCAATGATATTGTAGAACTGATACCATTATCAGATGATGAGGATTCAAAAGATGTTGGTGCGCCTGCTGTGAAGCTAATTAATTCACAAAACGGAACTAAAACCCTTATTCTTTTTGAGGATGTGGATGTAAGTACATATGAAGACCGTGGTTTCATTGCCACTATACAACAACTTGCAGAGACAGCAAAACGTCCAATGATATTAACTAGCAACAGTAAGAGTTTTGTTAAAGTTAATGCGCCCTGATCAAGTTAATCACACCATCTAAGCACATGTTATCTTGATTTTATGTTGTAGGTGGTGATCCTGATTTACCCAATAACTTGGATAGGATAGAGGTTAGCTTTAAAATACCATCATCAGATGAGCTCCTCAGGCTTGCATATATGGTACATATTGTGACGAGCATTCATTTGTCTCGAATTCTAACATTTTTTGATCTTGATTTTTATTTAATATATGATTATTTATTTAGGTTTGCGCTACAGAGAAAGCTGAAATTGATCCTTGCGTGGCAGAACGGTTTATTGACTATTGCAATGGTGATATTCGTAAAACCATAATGCTTCTCCAGTTCTGGTGCCAAGGTCAAAATCAGAGAAAAGGTTAGTCTTTAATTACTTTTGTTCATTGGTGGCAAGTTTGACCCATTTATTTATGAGCAGGTCAATTTTGAATTTGTCTTATTTCTGACATAAGAAAAAATTAGCTTAAAAGGAAACATATCAAACGGGTTAAAACTCAGGCTGCATGTCTTTTTTATGCATAAAACCTTCTTTATTAATCTAATTGAAAAAATAGTATTATATAAATAAAAATATGTAATTATATATATACACTAAGCATTCATAAATATTAACAAACTTGTACAAAAAGTGTTTCAGGCCAACCCAACATTTCCTGGCCGTTTGGACTCGTACCTGAAAATTTTACCTTGTTTTGATCCATTACACAACCCACCAGACCCACCTATTTTTCCATGTAACAAGTAACATATTAGCATACATGGACATTATGTTGGGAATATGGCTGAATATATATTTGCTGAAATCATGTTCTCTTGATTGGCCAGGTAGTGAATTAGGTAATACGTTCTCTCCACTTCTGTTTGATACTAATGCTGGGCATCATGTTCTACCACAAATGATCTCGTTTGGGTACGCGTCCAAACTATCGGAAATGATTGAGGAAGAGATTACAAAGTCAATTCTGCTGACCCAAAAAGATATCTTCATGGAGACAATCGAGGAAGAAGACGAAAACGACAATACACATGATATCAATTTCAAAAAGGATGAAATGCTACGTATCCACTGTTTTGAACAAGAAGAAAACGGTCTTGCATTCCCAAGAAGAACTCTTCAGAAAAAATACGACCCAATAATTTCTTGTGATTCAGAACCATGCTGGAATGAAGATGTGCTCAATATGACTGACGATTTAAATGAAGAGATGCCTGTTGAAACAAGAAATTCCAGGAGAAAGTATAATGCAGTACTGTCTTCTGATTCAGAAGAAGAGTGCTTTAATGAGGACATTCCTCATCCATCAGAAGTACCATGTGATTCCAAGTTTATTGTAGATGTATCTTGTGTTCCAGAATCTTCTTATGTTCCCGAGACAGAAATTGAGAATGGAACAATGACGTACTCCACTATGTGTTCTAGTGGGTGTGTTGATGGCGGATTAGAAAAGGGTCCCACTAACTTTGATTGTGAAACCAATAGCCATGATTTTGGCTGTGAAGAAGATAACGTGGTTAGAGATTTAGGTTTAGACAATGAGCAGGTTCATGGGGAAGAAATTGGAGATTCTCACATTGAACCAACAGAAGCTACTCCAAGAGGTTATCAAATGATGGATGAATGTAGCCGAATAGATTTTAGTAAAAAATCAGAATGTTTTCAGTCTCCTAGACCTGTGGGATCAACAAATACTGTACAAGAGACATGGAGAAAACTTAGAAACTGCAGTAAAGAATTAAGTCAATATGTCTCAGAAGAGGAAAAAGACACTTTGGAAGCGTTACAAATTTCTTATGGGATGACTAATTTAATATCAGAAGCTGATTTATTACTTGCCGATTGTCAGTTGTTAACGTGTGTAAGTATATATATTTTACATGCTATCATTTGATAAAATGCTGTCTTTAACTCAATATGATGTTTCTAATGGTCTATTTAATTTTTTGTTTAGGATAACTTAAAACCATCTATGATTTCATATGAGAAATCACATTCGTACAGCTGGCACGATGGCCAACTGCAAATGGGGTCAACATTTGCTCAGCATGGCTACTGTGTATTTGCCAAAAGAAGTTTTGCTTTAGGATCAAATGACAAAATGGATTTGGCTTGGGAGATGCTGGCAGCGTCAACTAATTCTATTTCTTTTGGAAAATTAATCAACCAAAACAATAACATGATAAGGAGTTTAGGAAATCAGAAGCCCCAAAGTGGGGTCCACTTAAAAAGGTAGCTTCAGTCTCTTTTATACATCTATCTTTTCTTGGACATACTTGGATCTATTCATTTTCTTTTATATCTTATTGTCATTATTTAACCTCAAAGTTACAATAGTAACTTACACAATTACATATACAAGAACTGCATAGACACTTGTATTTATTGTTTTAATTGTGAAACATAAGGTGGTTATGTAATTGCATAAACACCTGTTTTTCCTTTCCTGCTTACAGTCTTATGCGGGTCACTACCTAAAATTGGTTTTATATTGAACACAGCCCTATATATAGGGGATGGTTACTTACTATACAAAGTCCATTTTGTGCACCAAGGCTACGGAGGAATCTGAGCTTGATCATTCCAGCGCGTGGCAATAATCCTTTTTGCGTGACAACTTTATAGCCTTTGTACGAAACATGGACTTTGTATTTTAAACTTCCTCTCTGTATATATGTGGTTTGGTTCAAACGAGAGTGGAGAACCATTATTCACTGGTGAACACATGCATATATTATTTTTAACGGTTCCACAAATAAGAATATTCAAGAAATAGTGAATACACAGCTATTAATAATTCCACAGAGTATTCACTGTGAACCAGCGAACAAAATGATTCCTAAACATTTAGTGGTATTCATTTGAACCATAACCATCTATATGTGTCTGTACCCATTATTCGACCTGTTTTATTGCTTGTAACCTAGTGTTTTGTATGTACGTGCAGCGTCTTAGAGTCACCAATTTGCAATACAATTCAGTCCATAGTTCCTTCACGGTCACAGTTATCGTTAAAAGGCTATGTATTCCATGAATACCTTTCGTCACTCGCCCACATTTCAAGATCAGAATCTTCTCGTTTATCAGAAGCGATTAACAATTCAAACCAAAGACGGTATAATAAACAGGCTTATACCAACCGAGGTTTTCGAATTCTTAAACATTATTCATGCTTTTGAGCTAATAGTATTTTCTTTTGCAGGAAGAGGGTTGCTCGAAATTACTTGAGCAACGGTGCATTATCATTATCAAGTGAAGATATATCATTGCTCGAACAGTATAAATGTTACCAGAAACATACACCGAAAGCAAAAGCTGACATTAAAGATTAGAATGGGTAGAAAAGTAAATGAATATAAGATGTCTGTTATGTGATAAACTGGAGAAACCTGCTGGTTGATTGATCAGGGCATTAGAAGGTAAAGTTTTATCATTGATCTCTTTTAATTTGTAATATAGGTTTATACATTTCTAATCAATTAAAATCCCCATATTTTTATCAATTGTCATAATGTAATAATAATAATATGCCAGTCTCTATAAGAGTAGTCTATTTATCTTTTGAGATAGAAGTAAGCCAGATTATCTCACCCTCTCCGGTCTTTGGACCCTACCTTTTGAGTAGTATTTTGCCTAAGCATTTGTAGAAATACACTGTTTAAAGCATCTAATAGCCAATGGCATGTTGTTGGAGTGGTAAGGTTATCACCTTGTGTCCAAGTGACCCAGGTTCTATCCTTGCTCCCAGCAATACTGTTCTGAGGCATGGGGCTCTATGAAGGAAGACCAGGATCTTGTTGTCTCTGGTTCGATCCTGAGAGCGACTGGGTTTTACCACCAGTGGGCCTTCGGGCGGGTGGGTTTTCCCCGGAACTGGAGATAACTTGGGTGTGCTTAAGGGTTCCGTGCGGCTGGGTTGGGCCAGCTGGCGGTGGCCTTTTACCATTTGGTCACCTCGTAAGGAGTACCTGGGCGATTCTATGTTTGTTGGCCGTTCAAAAAAAAAAACATCTAATAATTATGTTTATTATTATTAAATTACAGTTTTACCCTCTCCAAGAGATAGTTTGATACTAAAGTGGTAGCTCCCTAATTAAAAAGTTACATATTCTACAAAAAGCAGTTGATGATTTAGCTATTTAAAAAAATTTATAAAATCTGATTATAATAATAAAAAATGATAATAATAATAATCAGGGTTGTATCGTTATCTAGACAGCAGTAGATACTGGTCGGCTGATCTTACAAGTTACAACTAGAGATGTTTGACATTTTGCTCCCCTTTTGGTCACATATTTGACGTATATTTACAAAGATAAAGTCGTGGCAACCCTCAACCAATCCTCCTTATATTAAATAAATACAATTTGGTGAAATAATTTTTTAATTCTAATAAATATAATGTTCTGGTGATGATATTTAAATTCTTGTAACAAAGACTGAAAGCTATAACCAAACAACCTTTTCAATTACATACTATCAAACACGATGGCTCCAATTAAAATCTGGCTAAACCGGAAACCGGTGTCAACCAAAACCACCTTTTTCAATATATATATATTTTTGTTGTAATTGCATTTACGAATATATAATAACCGTTGCTTTCAATGCTTTCTTCAATAACATTCAATTCAAAGAAAATGATAAAGTAATACAACCGGTTGAGATCTGATCTGGTTTTCAGAGAACACCACAAACTATTGACTAGTATTTTGTTTCTTAGGGTGGGAGGTATGCTTGCCTAAGGCATGCCTTAGGCATCAAATTCTGACCAATGAGATGATGCCAACAGGAGAGAGAAGATTGATGTAGAATTGATGATTTGATAGGGGGTATACTTGCCTAGATATGGTTTAGTCATGAATTAAATGTTTTTCTTTTTCATTTTTTTTAATCTACAAATAAAATTATAACTTAAACATTTAATATAAAATTAAAAAAAAACAATTCATTAGATTAAAAATAAAAACTTACAAAGTCCTAAAAATAAAAAATTTTACCAAGTCCTAAAAATATAAAATTACCAACTCCTAAAAAAAAAATTACCAAGTCCTAAAAAAATAAAATTACCAACTCCTAAAATAAAAAAAATACCAAGTCCTAAAAAAAATATACAAAGACCACCATCTAAAAATCACACGGCCATCCGTATCTAGCCGCAACTCGACGTTTTTCTTCTAAAAGTACCGGGAGGAGTGATTCGGACACCTTTTCGTGAGGCCTCAAATACAATTCGAGGTCACGAGCCCGTTGTTCTTCGTCCATCGTCTCCCGTTGTCGATCCATCGTCCTCCCAACCTTCTCGTACATTTCCCTCTTCTTTAGAGCGGTTTCATGTCGAACAGTCCGCTTGTCGACCTTTTCATCCTCCCATTTCAACTCAAACCTCTCCATCACCTCCAAAGCATTCGCCGATCCTTTTGTCGACGAGTCACCACCCGACTTCTTGCTTGAGCCTTTTCTTCGTGGCGGGTGACTCGGCATCGAGTTCTCATTCAAGTCGGGCAAACGACTCGGCAATTGTGCCGAGTCGGCATCGTTTGACGTTGTGTACTCGCCGGATACCGATACCTTGGTCCTCTTCGACGACTCGGCAACACCACCAACCTTTTGTTGTGGTGCAACCCACTTTGGGTGATCCTTCACCACCTTCCAAGCTTCGACGTGCGTGAAACCTCTCTTCTCATACATTCGTTGATAATCCCGCATCGTCTTCTCTCGAACGTCAACATCACTCGCACCACTAGCCCGCGCACGTGCCTACGATTAAAAAAATAAATTAAATATATTTTTAAAAACTATTTAAGAAAAAAAAATTAAAAAAAATACTTACATTTTGGGTGTACAACCCGTTGAACCTCGACATCGCCTTGTTCAAGTTGTTCCATTTGGTGTTAACCATGTGAATGGTTCGACCGGTATCACGTCCACTCAAACCGTTGAAGTGATTGAGGACCCGTTGCCAAAACGATTCACGTGATTGTTGATCACCAACTCTCGTGTCTTCGGTGATGTAGATGTAGGATTGCGCCAAAACCGCTTCCTCCGTGGGCGACCAATAGGTCCTCTTCTTCTTGCCACCTTTCACCGGTTGTGTAGGTTCCTCGTCTTCTCCCTCTTCGGCATCGTCTTGCATAGCGGCTTCTTGTTCTTCTTCCTCCGCTTCTTGCTCCTCAACTTCAATTTCTTCATCAACTTCCTCCGAATCGGAGTCAACATCAACACGTCGAGGTTCACGATATTGGGTGTTATGATACATCGATTGGTGTTGTTGAATTTGCGATGAATGCGGCGGGTAAAAAGATGGTTGTGGTCCATAACGACCATGCACTAAATCAACAAAAGATTGTTGTTGATAGAAACCGGGTTGTGATGGTGGCGGAGGTGGTGGTTGTGAGTAGAAAACGGGTGGTTGGTTTGGTGGTGGTTGCGATTGTGGTTGGGGAACGGTGGAGGGTTGAGCTCGATCTTTCCGTACTTTCGGTCGGATTTTTTTCCTCCGGTAGCGGGTGACTTGTTCTTCCTTGATGAATCCATTGTGATTGAGAGTGTTTGAGAGAGGAGTAGGGTGTAGAAAAAGTGTATAAAATTTGTTGGTTTAAAGGGATTTATATAGTGGATTGGAGGAATTGATTTAAAAAAAAAAAAAAACAAATGATTCAAACGGTCGAAAAATCGACCGTTGAACGGTCCAATTTACTCGGCATCCATCGGCATTCAATTGCCGAAAAATCGATCCATCTACGCCGAATAACACATGCCGACACACACGGTGTACATGCCGATGGGATCGGCATGTACACCGCCTACCCTTAGTAAAAATGTTTTTTTTTAAATTTATTTATATTTTGTATTCTGCTGGGTGTTGAATTTTGTTTTAGTATTCATGGAGTACTATGAGAGCGAGTTCTAGCTAAATAATATTTAAGGTACTTCTTTTAGAGAGGTTGGGGCTTTACGTCTGATAGTGGACAACTAGTGAAAATAAAGTCATTTGAAAAGATATTTATGGATTAGAGTGAAGTTTACGTAAGAAGTTTATGCAAAATAAGAAGGATAAGGAGGGCAAATCTGGAAACATGCATATTTTTCACTTTCCCCCCAATTATTAAAACGTTTATAACTTTTACATACGATATTATTTATTTATAAAAATTTCACCATAAAAACAAGCGTTTTTTATCTTTAAAACCCATACAATATTGCTATATATATATATAAAAAATTGTGAATGAGCTGAACATATAACACAACGACCTGAACATATGACACAATAACACGACTTGAACATATGACACAATGACACAATGACCTGAACATTGTTCAGATCATTGTGTCATTGTGTCATTGTGTCATATGTTCAGGTCATTGTGTCATTGTGTTATATGTTCAGGTTAATTGTGTCATATGTTCAGGTCGTTGTGTCATATGTTCACGTCATTGACATAATTTTTTTATTTTATTTTTTATATAGCAATATGGTATGGGTTTTAAAGATAAAAAACGCTTGTTTTTATGGTGTAATTTTTATAAAAAAATAATATCGTATGAAAAAGTTATGAAGGTTTTAATAATTGGGGGAAAGAGAAAAATGGGCAATTTGACCAAATTGCCCCTCCGTGTACCTGACCATTTATTTTTGAGTTTTAGTTAAGGGATTAAATCTGGACCATTGATCATCAGGTCTAACGAATGAGAATGTTTCTTATCCTTCTTATTTTCACCTAACTTCTCATTATAACCTCACTCTTATGGATTAGTATTAATAATAATAATTAATGGTGTAAACGAGTCGAGTCGCTAATGAACTACTCGATTATAAAGCTTCAAACGAGTGAGCTTTGTCGAGCCTTTATTTATTAAATATATTTATTATTATATAAATAAAATTAGGACAAAATAATTATTGATATGTATTATGTTATATACAAAAAGTATTATTATAATAAAGATATACAAAGTTATGTTCATAAAAAAGACTGCTCTCTCTCGGTTGGATGTTGGTCCAGCCTACTACGAGGATCCTGTATCCAGCAACCTAACCTATACAAAGAGCATCCATCAAAGATACTCTTATTTGTAAGAAACTTAAAGAAGGATTTTTTAAAACTCTTAAACCGGTTCTAACGAATTTCAATTGAACTAAATTCAGTAGTATTGGACCGGGTTCGTTGAGCTCGATGATCTTAGCTTCTTGGGGTTTAGCATTTAGGTTATAGATTTTTTGTTTTCCAGCTCATTATGCCATTACACTTGTGATTGTATTACTCGTCATTGTTTATGGTTTAACTTTATGGTTAACAATTAGAGTCTAAGGTTTAGGGTTTAAAGTATAGCTTTTAGGATTTTGGCTTTTAAGTGATATAATTTATGTTTTTGATCTTATTGTGTTTTTTTCTCGTGTCATTATGCTCGACATTTTTTATGGTTTAGCTTTAGACTTTAGGATTTAGGGTTTAAGACCTGACAAGACGGTTCCAACACTGCTGAAATGAGTTCAATCAGAGTTTATATTAGTCGGCTTATGAGTTTTTTAAAATCCTTAAGCTTTTTATATACAATATTAATTATAAAAATATATAAATAATATAATTCAATAATAAATAAGCTAAAACCAAACAAAACTTTAACTTATATATTATCTTACGAGCGGAACTTTAACTCAAAAATCCATGTAATGTTAACACCACGTAATCTAAACCACAGTATTTTTTAGTGATAAACTTCGGGGGTCCCTAGACGCTAAACAGATATTTTATTTTATCTAAGATATTTAAAGTTTGCCTGGCATATCCTAGGATAAGGCTTAAGGTTCCAAACTTCCAATCAAGCTTTTAATATTTTTATTCTTTAGATCCATTTTAAGTTGTCTAAAATTTTAACCCTTGCAATAGTAAAATTTAACGGAATAATAAAAAAGTTAAGTAAACTTCGTTTTTAGTTTTCAATGTTTACACATTTTAACAATTTTAGTTTCAACTTTTAAAAAATCATAATTTAGTGTCTCAGATTTCATTTTTTTTTTAATTTTAGTCTCAACGTTAACAGTTGTTTAAAGAACTGTTAGACTGCCCTTATGTGGTCCTCATATGATGTGTACTTTTGTCATTTCCGTTTGTTTTAACTCATACTTTAAACAAACGGATATAACAAAAATACCCCTCTCGTGGGGACCATGTAAGGGCAGTCTAACGGATCTTTAAACGGTTGATAACGTTGTAACCAAAATTGAAAAAAAATGTGAGACACTAAATTTAGAGTTTTAAAAAGTTGGGACTAAAATTGTTAAAATGTGTAAACGTTGGAGGCTAAAAACGAAGTTTACTCAAAAAAGTTACTTTAATAAAACTGAATATTAACTGATTTCATAATATATATAACGGGTTGTCAAAGAAATTTAACAGATTACGGATATAGCATATCATGATCGATATTATATTTATAGCCCCTACATAAAAAATTAAAATTGAACCATCCAAACTCACGTGAATCCATGGGCGCAAAATCATCATAAGAAGTAATCATAGCCATTAGATCTTCGATTAAATGAAGATTTATGCCTTAAAATTTTCCTGGGTAAATTAGAAAAAGAAAAACTAAAAAAAAATAAAAGATGGAAGGGTATTTTTGACTTTTTATCAAATTTCCTCTCATTTTTTAAACCTTCATAACTTTTAGATACGAAATCATTATTTTTTTAAAAAATTACACCATAAAAACGAGCGTTTTTTTATCTTTAAAACGCGTATAGTGTTGCTATATTATAAAAAATTGTTATTTTTTACTCTTTCGATTGTATCAAAATGTTCAGATCACTGTGTCATTGTGTCGTTGTGTCAAAATGTTCAGATCATTGTGGCATATTGTCCGCCAAATCTTCAGATCATTGTGTCATATGGTGTTAAAAACCGAAAGAGTAATTTCTTTTTAATTTTATATATAGCAGCACAATATATATACTTTTTCGACACGACGGCACAATGACACAATGATCTGAACATTTTAACACAATGACACAATGATGTGTCAGAAAGATCATTGTTTCATATGATGCCAAAAACCGAAAGGGTAATTAATTTTATATATAGCAACACTATATATACTTTTGACACGACGACACAATGACACAATGATCTGAACATTACGACACAATGACACAATGCTGTGTCCGAATGTCTGAGATCATTGTTTGCATATTGTGCCAAAATTCGAAAGAGTATTTAATTTTATATATAGCAACACTATATACTTTTGACACGGCGACACAATGACACAATGATCTGAACATTTTGACACGATGGCACAATAACCCCTCTGTCAAAAATTGAAAGAGTAACTTTTTACATTTTAGACATCCAGAGCATTCACCAACCCACCCCCTATAATATTGTGAGGTAAAACCCTAAAATTTGGGGTTTAGTTGTAAGTGGTTGTGAGTAAGGAGATAGGAAAAATTACTGTTCACCCCTATATTTGATGAAAAAACTGGTGGTGATTTCTTTAATTTGGGGTTTTGTGTGATTGAAAGAGAGAGAAAAGGTAATGATGAGGGTATAAAAAAGTATTATTTAATTGTGGTTGTGAGTGGAAGAGAGAGAAAAAGTAATGATAAAAATATAAATTATAGGGATGGGGATGGGGGATGGGTTGTGAATGCTCTTAGAGCATCACAGACCGTCCCCAAATCCCCGTCCCTATAATTTATACTTTTATCATTACTTTTTCTCTCTCTTCCACTCACGGCCGCGATTAAATAATACTTTTTATACCCCTCATCAGTTTACCTATCTCTCTTCGAATCACACAAAACCCCAAATTAAAAAAAAATCGGGTTTCGTGTAGTTGGGGTTATAACCCTGATTTTTTCCCTATTCTCCCTTACTCACGGCCACTTTCCAACTAGACCCCAGAAGTTTAGCGCCTTACCTCAGCAAATGTATGGGGGTGGGTTGTGAATG
>JBCNJP010000007.1:104913845-104928461 GCA_039602395.1 Deinandra increscens subsp. villosa | reverse complement strand
TCATATACCTTTGATCATTATATTATTAACAGACTATTTTATTAGAGTAAACTTTGTTTTTGGTTTTTGACGTTTGCTCATTTTATCCATTTTAGTTCAAAGTTTTCAAAAATCTGATTTTAATGCCTCACATTTCATTTTTTATCAAAATTTGGTCCAAAATCAAAATTCCGTTAAAAAGGAATCGTCAATTAGCCTCACCTGAGGTGTATTTTAGTCCAAAATAAAACGAATATCATTTTATACTTGGATTTTAGATTTTGGACCAAAATTGATACAAAAATGAAATGTGAGACACCAAAATCTGATTTTTGAAAACTTTGGATTAAAAAGGGATCAAAGGAGCAAACGTCAAGGACCAAAAACAAAGTTTACTCATTTTATTAAGAACAAAATTAAACTTCTAACTCTTATAAGTAGTACATTGTATTGAATGGACCACATGTCTCGTTGAATTGATGTCAGGTGTTAGTTATCGAAACTTTTTTAGTGTTTGCTTTATAGATAAACGTATCTAAACACAACATAATTAGTATGGGACTTAGTCGTGTAATGAATAGAGTCGTATTACATAACATATATGTCATGTGTTCGATACGTGGGGCATTTGACTTCTAATTTTAACGTTGTTTCGCAGTCTTTTTGTCTTTCCGTTTTCTGTAAGTTACGTTTTATCAATACAACCAAATTATGTACCTATGTTATGTCCACAGCAACACATGGGTAGTACAATTTAGTTTCAAACAAGTTTGATTGATGATAAAACGAAGGCTAACTAAAAAGTTATGGATTTTAATATCGTAAAGGTGGGTTGTAATGATTTTAGCCGTTAAAAAGAAGAAAAAAAATTGTTTGATCGGTTGATTTTGAAACATTTTTTTAAAATATTTAATTAATTAAATATGATTGTGTAGTCTACTCACAAAAAAGCAAGAGCCTTAGATACATTAAATTTGAGAGGCCCTAGAAAAGTCCTAAAAAGATATAGAGTTGAGCTATCTCTTTTGAAAACATTTTGACATTATTTTCCTCATAACAATATATGACCAAGACAGATTTTAATTATATTTCCTTTTTTTCGTTTTCTTTCCCATTTAATAAGTTATGTACCTACTTTTGTTTTTTTTAAAAGATCACATGTTTCTTTTTCACAATATATATGGCAATTTATAAATTTATAAAGCAGGAAGAACTTATGAAAGACATGCATCATATAAAGTTCAACAAAAAATTCATCCAACTTTCATATATATCTATACTAGTTTTTTATACCCGTGCGACGCACGGGTAGATTTTAAAAAAATAATTATTATTATATTATTATAATATACTATAATAAATGTAATTTAATAACTGAAATTAAAGAAAAACAACATTGTAAAATGTAAAAAGTAACAAATTAGAAAATAAAGATTCATTCACTACATTTGGTCTAATAAAAATGAATTTGCTATCCTCTTTAGCTGAATAAAGAACCACCTCAAAACTCCCCTTTAGTTGAAACAAAGCCACCTTGCATGTGCACCTGCAGTAAAATATTAGTTATCATTTGAGATGAGTATCCAATAGGTAAAGTGGCATAACATTACGTCATTGTACAAAAATATACAAACATTATACATCAATATTAATGTTTCATAAGTTAGATGCTTTATCATTTTTGTTTTCAAGTTTTTAATTTGTTGCATACCCTGACTGCTTTATCATTATTATCCCAAACACATATCCTTCAACCAAAAGCAAAATTTAGTAACAAATTTGCAATATCTTTTACCAACATAACTGCAGCAGTAGTAGTTCAGATCTTTCAATTTAGTCAAAGAACTAACCCAAAAACACTAAAAGTCCAAACAATTGAAGCTCCCGGCATGAAAAAATGTCATGTAAAACCCCTTAATTTAATTGAATGATTAAAGCACTGAAATTGCAAAACAATAAGAACATACGTCGCCAATAAAAATTATACAGATCACATAGAAAATTTTTATGACATATATCGGATTGTATTATAAAAAATCCATATCAACTACGAAATGCGTTTTTGGTTTTAAACTGGTTATTTTTTTATTCTAAAATAACATAAATAACCTATACAAAATGTTTTTTTCATTCATACATAAGCTTATAGAATCCCAATAGAATTTGAAGACAACCCATACAAAGTTAGCAGAAGATGAACACAAACTAAACAATAAAATATAAGAAATCTAACCCGGTTAGGCAGCCACCTAAAAGTCTTCAGAATCAAGACGTACTGGTTAGTAATGAACAACCTCTTACGTCAACAGCAGGCTAAGAAGAGATCACTAAATCTTCAAAACAAAATAGCAACCAACATGAGTCAACAACTGCCTATAATATGGTTCGGTACTGCCAATTCATTATAGCTCTCACTGTTGCAGTGCCATCATCATCTAGACGCCCTGTTCATTTGTTATTGCTTTAGGCCAAAGGTCAAAACGGACCGGGTCTGACAGGACATCCGCGAACGACTTTTAAAGATACATCTAGAGGCCACTTTTAGTTGTTATTGCTTCTAGGTAGTAAGCCATATAACATCTAATATTCGCTTTTATAGATGAAATAGTCGATCCATCACCTGTGGAAAACAGTATCCAAAAAGAGTTATTTATACTTGGTTAAAGAATGCTTATCATTTAGATCTACAAATGATTCCCAAAGCCTTTACTAAGAATGAAAGATACATATTCTTAAAAACAGTAGAAAAGGATAATAATCGATACATATGATCATATTGTACATGGGTCAAAATTAAAGCCTAATACATTTAGGTGGGCCGGTTGGCTGCTCAATTTCATCATCTGTTATTAGAAGAAACATAAATGATCACCGTAGTACTTGAAAAGATAAATTCATAAAAAAATTTACAAAATTAGGACAACAATAGTGATAACATATAAGAATCTCATAAACAAAAGCTATTTATACTCAAACCTTGTACATCTCAATATCTCATGAAGAAGTTTTCATGTGTATAGAATGGTCGAGATCTCTTGGATGGCTTCCAACAACACCGAAATCAAAATTGACCTTCAAAATCTACTTCTACTCCTAAAATTCAATTAAATCTCACAGTTCACATAAAAATCACACAATTCTCAAAAAGATAACATCTTGGAGAACATAACAGTACATAAAGTCCCATTCAATAGTCGCTCCAGAACATGAAGTCAACTCTTTTGGAGCATTATAAAAAGAATTATATAAGGAAATTAAAATGAACCTGTATATATCCCACATCTGAGAAAAAAAAATCAGATGTTCATAAACATAACTAATAACTTTATGAATTGATATTAAAATTAACCAAGTAGGTGTACATAATGAATCTAAAATTTCTTGCTTCTTATGTATCTGTCCAATACTCATTAAAAACATTATAACAGGATCAAACTATTATAACATGGAAGAAATGTTTTATGCATAAAAAATCTCATTTTCTAAAATTTATTTACTTAAAGATAGGGTCAAATATTAAGTAAATGTTCTTTAATAATGATAACTTAATAATTTGGGCATGTATTTTCTTCAGTTGTCCCCATGTTCTTATGTATAGTTGCTGAAGATGGTCATGTACATGTTCTCCAAGATGTTTAAGAAAAGGACATCACTACTTGCAGTCGTCAATACATCTATATGGGGAAGTTTATATATTTCACTATTCTTACAGAACTAGCAGATAGGACAGATATAGAAAAAAAATTCTACTAAATAGTAAAAGATCTCATATTTTCTCCTATGATGTAATTCAACTCCAATCATGAGAATCTTGTCAATATAACACATACCAAGGAATCCCTCTATGTTAGTTATGATTAAAATCGTAAACCACATACCTGCATAGTCCATCACCTCAGCCGTTGTTGCTTGCATGATAACTTCAAAGTTTGTTTGTATGTATCTTCTCCTAAAATAGTCTAGAATTATTAGTAATCCTCAATCAGTAGAGGTGTTGAGTTGGTCCTTTTTTTTATAAACATATAGATTGAAAAAAATTGAGTGGATGCAAGTATGCAACTAAAGTTGGAAGGTCTGAAAGCAATCTTTTGTAAAGGAAATTAGATGAAACCTACACTTTTTCCCTGCAACTAATGTCGGAAGGTTTGCAAGCAATCTAAAATCGTCACTCAGATTAATAGAAAAATCGATGAAGATGAAGAAACCTAAAATCGACACTCAGACGGCGATTAATACCAAAATTAGGGTTGGGCGAATCTCTAGGCATAAGCCTATAGATTGAAAAAAATTGAGTGGATGTAAGTATGCAACTAATGTCGGAAGGTTTTAGTGGAAGATACAATCGATGATTATGAATAAACCTATAATTGACAACTTAACAATGATTAAGTGTAGAAAATAAGGAATTGATCTCAGAAGGCGATCCGTTTTTAATACATGATTTCAAAAATTAGGTTTTAAACGGATTTATGAATCGAAGACCCCTAAATCGTACCGTGAAAAACTTGACCGATGATGTGCAAAGATCGACGGAATGTTGATTGCAAGTTGGAGATGAAGCAGTCGATGATCTTCAAGGAGGTGATGATCTTAAAGAGGGCGATGATCTGCAAGTTGGGAATTAGGGTTTCTTAAGCTACGCATATAAGTCGGCTTATTTGTTTTGGGATGCGTTTTTTTAGGAAGATCCGAACAGATCCCATATATCATCTAATCGAAGGACATATAGGCGGGAAAACCATTTAAAGGGGTGTTGTGGTGATGTCACGTGGCCATCAATCTTTTTATATATATATTATATAGATATAGATATATGGTTAGGTAACAAACACCAAATAAAGGCCAAGAAACCCTCCTTACATAAACATGACATAAACAGGTAACAACTTGAATTCTAAATAGGACATAATGTATTTTTTTTTTGAACGACTAACGAATAATGTCTGGTTATGCGGGGTAACCCAATGACAAAATGCACACCCGTGAATGCGGATAGTGCTGGGTAGTCCAAATCCACCAGATGAACCCATTCCAAGAAAAAACACACCTCTTGAAGGCCTGCTATGATAAAACCTGGATGCTCTAGGAATTGAACTGGTGACTTAAGCCAACCAGCGAACCCTTTCATCACCAATGAACACTCGGACAAGCCCTCGTAATCAAAGATATAAATGTCAGCATCCAATCGAAATATCGAACACTAGAATCATGAAAGGCATTTGAACTAAGACCTTAATTTAAACCACTTGATGTAAACCGAGCTAGATAAACGGGCCAATTTCAAGTGTGTTTTTCTATGATCGAACTTAAATCACGAACTTTTTAAATAAATCTATGTCTATTATAACTTGAAGGGGTGAAATTATAAGATTGTATAAAGCAAGGGGAGTAACTGAAATTATATTAATCGGTCTCTTGTGTGTGTGTGCGGTCAAAGCAGTTGGACTGCTAAACCACTAACTTCACATGGCTGTCACACAACTTCCACCAAAAACTTCGAGTCCACTCTTGTTAGTGGTAACCATGTGAGGACAAAATGGTCTTTAAACCAATTTTTTTAGATTTTATATTTCTTTTCACTTTTTCTTAGGAGTTAATTACATAGTTAATATATGTAGTTTACCTATAGCAACAACCTGGAATACTAACTTCTGGATGTAAAAACATAAGGTAGCAGCTTTTAATTTTGATTCATAAAGATGTATTAAGCTAACACCTCGTTAACTCTTAACGGCAAGCCCCCCCCCCCCCCCCCGACAAAAATGTGAGGACAATTTAACATTACCCCATATTTTAAAATCCATCAATCCAGATCCAAACCTTAATTCTCCGGCGTTTTCTTCTCCGATAGCTTGGAGATGATCGGACAAAAGAACAGCCAGAGAATTGAGGTTTGGATTTGGATCGATGGGTTTTAATATGTCGGGTAATGTTAAATTGTCAAAATTGTCCTCACGTTTTTGTCATGTGGGGGGGGGGGGGGGCTTGCTGTTAAAAGTTAACGGGGTGTTAGCTTAATACCCCTTTATGAAACAAAATTAAAAGTTGCTACCGGGGTGTTAGCTTAATATCCCTTTATGAAACAAAATTAAAAGTTGCTACCTTATGTTGTTATATCCAGAAGTTAGTACCTGAGGTTGTTACTATGGGTAAACCACATATACTAATTGTGTAATTAACTCTTTTCTTAGACAAGAGGTGGTTTTTTTTTTTCCTTTCTTCTTTTTTTTCGAACTCACCGATTTAACCTTTTATTATTTGATCAAACTAAACTGAAATAAATAACTTAAAACAGAATAAAATAAAAGCTTAAATTGAAAAAAAAAAAACCCTTCAGCATCCTAAAATTGTTAAGCCGACCAAGACGATGATCACGGTATGCCGTACGTAAAGAAAGCGTAAATAAAAAAATATTGACACATAAAACCGTCGTATTATATAACAATCAAAACGTAAATAAAACTATGTTACACTATTGTATTTAAGATTATTAATGTGTACCTATTACACCACAAAAAAAAACACCAACTTCTTTGTGAAGCTCAAACGACTCATTCACAAATATAAAAATAATATTTTATAATGTTAAAATTAAAAACCGCACGCTTAAAATATTGAGCCTATAACCTAAAAGTTATGTTACACGGATATACTTGTTACAACACAAACTTATGTGCTAAAGTTGTTGTGTTCAGATAAAAGAAAAAAAAAACTAAGAATTGATAATTTAGTATAACGAGGTGTTAACCGCGCGTTGCAGCGGTTCACGAGTAGTATCAAAGTTACAGTGGATTTTACAAATATAGATGAAACATAGTGTTAGAAATATGGATGAACCATAGGTAAAGGATATTTACATACATATGTTTAAGTATATATAACACTATTATACAAATTAATTGTAAATATTTTTTTGCTCGATTTTCAAAAATTTTTGAACCTCCACCATATTAGTTTGTATATAACCATTATTGAGACTTCATACCTTAAAATTACATTAAAACGATTCACCACATGCATTTCATAAAATTCAAAATTAGCCCTATAAGTAACAATGTTTATATCTGACTCATTTAGAAATCTATAACTCTCAAACCAATAAACTATAACAAAATAATTCAATGTGATAAAAAATAGGTAGATCTAGCCTAGAAATAAAACGGCGTACAAGTAAAAATTTATGAACGTCGACCGGAGATCGTTTAGGATTTATCAGAATCCCTTGTAATCCATCTTCATTCATTCGGGTCTTTAGCTAAAAATGTTGTACAATTACTACTAATCAAATAATTATGTTGTTAGAGTTGTTGAATGGTTTTTATAGTTGTACTTAGAGTTTCTACCGGTCGGTGTTGCGACTGGTTGTATTGATGGTTGAGTGATTGGGTTAAAAAACGCGATGTCAAAACACCTAACTGGCATTCTTAACCCTAAACACTAAAGCATAAAAAAACACAAAACATTCTATTTTGATTACAATCCAATTTTATTACAATATATAACAAAGCACATATCAAGGTAGTCGTGGCCAATAATTAAATTTCTTTAATTATAATTTTTTATAGTGTTTTAACAATGTTATACAACGTCGTTTGTGTGTGTTTAATTATTATTGGGTTCGAGGGACGGTGGTTGTATATGCTAATGCGTGGCCTTTTTATTTATTCCGGCCACCTACATCTGTGTACAAAGTTAGCAATAGTATACATATGTGCGACGGGATAATACGAACAAAGAAATAGTTAAATTGCTATAACGCTATATAAAGAATATGAAAAAAACTTACTGACCAAGCACAACATTTGTATTGCTATGACACAAACTAAATAAAACCAAAAAGAAAAAAAAAGGGTAATGACGTTTAAGTTATAAGACAAATGTTTAAAGTATTGAGCCTAGTACATAAAAGTTAAGTTACACAACTATATCCTACACTACAAAATTATGTTCTAAATTCATTGCGCTTGTGAAAGAATACAAAAACAAAGCAGGCATGACGCGGGTCATGCCGAACACTTGCATCACTATAAAAACACCTAAAGAAAATCGAGATACGAAAGTTAAATATGAAAACTTAGAAAATAACCCTCAAACAGTTACTGAAAACCAAGAAAAACACCATATCTTCGGTGCACATTACGACCGTATTATTGTTGATACACACAAATTTTTGATAAGCGTATTTCGACATATAACTAAATATGGGCAAACAAAAATCTATATAAATAGATAATGTTTTTAAGCATTGTGAGCCAACACTGTATTTCAAAAATAATACGAACCGAGTAAGTCTCGAAAATGGGACCCCATGTTAAATTCCATATAGCAAACCAACTGAGCTGTATTACCACTTGACATTTTATGAAAACAAACGGTAATATAAATAACAAATGTTTTTCAGACGTTGGAAATTGTGCCGTTGATTATTGTATATATATACAATAGAGAATGACACTTATGGTTTCGTGCCTTGATTTTTTTAATAATAATAAAATATACAATAGAGAATGACACTTATGGTTTCGTGCCTTGATTTTTTTAATAATAATAAAAAATAGCTTTCTTAATATATGCGTTGTCCTTCATATGAATTTGTATAAGCATCTTCAGTTCAGCCGGTAGAGGCAATGGTTTTTAATCTGCTTATACTGGGTTCGATTCTTGCAAAACTCAATTTTTTTTACAAAAACCCTTCTTTTTTATTTCCATATATTTATGTTGACAAGTGACAACCCATCGGCGTCTCCACCCTACGCCTCCTCCTTTCACATTCACAATCCACCGCCTCGCCTCCAATCCCTTTCTCCGGCGCTAACCATCACACCCTCCTCGCTGCTCGCTATTCAATTCATCACATCGTACGTGGCACTGCATCATGTAAACTGTCGATTTTTCACTGTTGAGGCCATATCTCCTTCATGGCTTCACCACTACATTTCTCTGTCCTGGCATCAGCCATTCACACCTTCTTCCTGCCCCTGCTCTCCTTTTCGTGTACAAGAAACAACATCAAAAGCAAAATCCATCGGCGCTCTCTCTAATTTCATACGCCTGTATCTCTGTAATTGAATTCTTCTCTGCAATCGTTTGATGGTAGTTACGGTTTCAGTTGTGGCATAGGAGGTCTCTGCGTGCAATTTCGAGAACCTTGGGCGGTGGTGGTGACGGCGACGGAGAAGGATCGTCGTTTTGGTTCTTTGAAAATTGAAGTCGTTTTATCACCCGATAAAGTTTGCAAAATTTTATTTCTTATGTCACTTTTATTATAAAATCTATGATTTATGATTTTGGTTAAGGACTTTAGTTATGACCGCGTGCCAATACCTTTCATTTTCATTGCTAACAATGGTATTAAACATAAAATAGTTGTGTCTCAATAGGTCTCTTTCTTTGACTGTTTCTCCAAACTCAACAAAGTTGTTTGGCTTCCTTTTCTATGTAACAGCTTCATATTTATAACCAGTTTTTTTTGTTGAAGAAATAACTGAACTAGATCAGCCCATGAAGTAACGTTTAAAGGAGATAAGTCTAAGTCATATAGTAAGTTGAATAAAGCCTATCAAGAACTAGATCAGCCCATGAAGTAACGTTTAAGTGGCTAATACACTTATGAACCTATATTAACTATTTTCATGTATTTTTCACGAACCAAATAAATGGTCAATACATAGGCTATTTTAACCCAAAAAAAAAATATTATACTGAAAATGCTTGGATACGAAGATCTTTATTTGAAACGACGCGTTGACTTTAAATATGAGATGTAATACAGACATTAATTGTATTGATATGAACAATTAAAGGTTAAAGAAATGAAATATAAGATCTTGAATTTATGAGAGATGTGTTTATACAAAAGTTAATATTTTATCTATTTTATTCATTTTTTCCGATATTTTTTTAGATTACCGCAGCAACGCCCGATCGATCTCTAGTTGTGTTTATATGGTAATAAGCCTACATTTTTTCTTTACTGTTGCTAGTATACTATGAGAAAAAAAAACTAAAATGAAAAAATCGTAAATAACTTTCAGTGATAAAATTATAAATAACCCAAACTTTCTCTTTTCTAATAATTTATACCTATTTATTTTTCTTTTAGAACTTCTAATATATAATGTTATTGTATAATCTGAAAATATCATTCTAACGTGTTTAATTTCATCTACTATAGTATTCAATCAATATCGAGTCCTGTCGGACCAGAATTTTAATCACGATTTTATTAAATTTATCAATTTATCTAAACAAGCTATCAAACCATCTCTAAGAAGAATAGTTGTTAGTGAAGATGACCTTTATGTAACGTTTTCTATGTTTGACCTTGAGAGATGGTTGATTAATTAGCTCGTTAACATCAAAGACTTTTGCAACTCAATTAAAGCCATATAATCCACTAAAATTCATATAATCAATTAAACTGTAATGAAATAACTTAGTTTGGATGCATTAAATTTCATGAGGGAAAGAAACAGTCGGGGTCGACCTTTTCAACTCACTCTAATCTCTAAAGTCATCGTAATCGTAATATATATTGTACATGATTTTTTTTAACAGCTAAATACACATGAATTGACTTATGTTTTAATACAAACTAGGTATTCATGCCCACTAGTAAAGTGGAAAACTAATCACACAAAATATATTCAAACCCGATTATTTGCAAATATCAATCTTTTTAGTTTGTTTTCTTTTTATAAAATAAGATTCGTGTTAAATTAATTATGTTACCAAAAGGAACACACAAATTTACTTTGGTATAAGGATCTTTGCAATGGGCACCTCGGAGGGTGCGGTGCCACCTATATGGCTGTAGTGAAGGCACGGAGCCACCGTTGCGTGCCATGCGGTAGTTGTGCGGTGATGGTGGTTGCAGGCACCGAGCCTCGCGGAAGAAAGTGAACGGATTCGACCGTTGGTGAGGGCCCCACTCACCTCCATTTTTAAATATATATCTATATCTATCTATTTATCTATACTATATAATAAATAAAAAAATTTGGTCCTACTTTAATTAGTAAAAACTTTAATTAGTAAAAGATAATACTTGTCATCACCATAAAATTTTGGATTAAATCAAAATTTTTATAAATAATTATCAAAATACCAAATTTCCATATTATGGTTTATTTAGTTCAAATTTTTAATAAATAATTATCCAATAAGTAATTATTCAAATACAAATTTTTATATTAAAGTTAGTAATTATCCAAATACTAAATTTTAATATTAAGGTTAATATTTTATTCAAGATAATATTTTATTGCATATATATTATATTTTATTAAAATTATATATTTTTTTGCATATACTTTAATACTTTAATATAATGCTTATAATACTTTATTCATAATAATATTTTAGTTAAATATATGTATGTAATAAAAATATTTTATTTTATTTAATTTTATATTTTTTTTCCACTTTAGTTGAGTTTAAATCCAAATTTACCAAGTATTTCATTTCAATATAATAAACAAAATCTTTATTATCTGTGACTAGATTTCATATTTTTTTTAACTGCAAGCATCCGGTTATCCGTGGGTCTCATTATGGCAAGCGATGTTACCCACGACACGTTACGACCACAGTCCGTACGAGTAACCAAGACCCTCTGTGTTGCACATCCATCCCAGAGGAAACTCACTGCCTTTGCCCACTATCGTAAAACTTATGACCCACATATAATTACCGAGAAACTTTTATATAGATATAAAAATACATAACTGTTGTAAATTATGATTGTATTTATAATTTTATTAAAGTCGGCCGTGTAACACACGGAGATAAAAAAACTATTATATATACGTTAAGGATCATGTGAAAACAACTTTTATTGCGAAAACACGAAAACAAATATTAAAACCTCTATAACTTTTTCATACGTTAATATTTTTTTAAAAAAATTGCACCAAAATCCTTAAAATTATGTTATCTTTAGTTCTGGAAAAAAATTAAAAAAAATCAATTTTAAAAAAAAAGTTATTATTGTACAGGTGCAATAAATTTTTTTATTGTTATTATTGCACATATGCAATAATATTAAAACATTTATAACTTATTCATATGTTAAATTTTTTTATAAAAAATTGCACTATAAATTTTATTATTCTGTTATCTTTAATTCTGCGAAAACTTTTTTTTTTGCGAAAACCTAAAAACTAACACTAAAACATTCATAACTTTTACATACGTTAATATTTTTCTATGAAACTTGCACCAAAAATCTTAAAATTCTATTGTCTTTGATTCTGGAAAAGAAATTGATATTTCGAAGAAAAAAAAATAGTGCACATGTGTATTATTAGTGCACATGTGCACCATTTTCATTAGTACTACACAAATGAGAATTGTCATGCGAAAACATATTGTTTAGATTAAAAAACTAAAATATTCATAGAACTAATGATAATTCTACATATGCACTATAACTATTAGTTATAGTGCACATGTATAGCATAAAATTTTAAAAAAATTAAAACGTTAAATATATTTTCAGAGTTAAAGATAACACAATTATAAGATTTATGGTGCAATTTCTCTTTTAAAATATTAATGTATACGACACGTATAAAGTGCTTTATTATTAGTGCACATGTGCACTAATAAAAAACACGAAAAACTAACAAAATTATAACGTATTTGATGCGATTTTTCTAAAAAAAACATTAACGCATACTATATGTATGAGTTTTATTATTAGTGCACATGTGCACTAATAAAAAAACGACGAGACGTTAAAGTTTTTTTTTTCCAGAATTAAAGAACTCATAATTCTAAGGTTTTTGGTGCAAATTTTGTTTAGGTTAAAAAAACTAAAATATTCATAGAACTAATGATAATTCTACATATGCACTATAACTATTAGTTATAGTGCACATGTGTAGCATAAAATTTAAAAAAATTTAAAACGTTAAATATATTTTCAGAGTTAAAGATAACACAGTTATAAGATTTATGGTGCAATTTCTCTTTTAAAATATTAATGTATACGACACGTATAAAGTGCTTTATTATTAGTGCACATGTGCACTAATAAAAAACACGAAAAACTAACAAAATTATAACGTATTTGATGCGATTTTTCTAAAAAAAACATTAACGCATACTATATGTATGAGTTTTATTATTAGTGCACATGTGCACTAATAAAAAAACGACGAGACGTTAAAGTTTTTTTTTTCCAGAATTAAAGAACTCATAATTCTAAGGTTTTTGGTGCAATTTTTTTTAAAAAAAATATGATCGTATGAAAAAGTTATGAAGGTTTTAGTATTAGTTTTTAGGTTTTCGCAAAAAGATGTGGTTTTTACATGATCTTTACCCTATATATATATATATATATATATATATATATATATATATATATATATATATATTATCAATTCACCATAACCGGGAGATATATCTTTATAAGGCTTCGTATCCTTGATTGGTCTTATATTTATAAAACGTTTTTAGAGTTTTTTTTATAGTATTATGTCTTACATGTATATATACGATTATATATATATGTTTGTATGTCAACTTTTTACTAAAAGCCATAGTATTATGCTACATAAAATTGTCATAAACTTTAATTATATATTTTTGGTTATTATTATAGTTTTAGTAACAATGATACTTTCATATACAAGATTCGTTCCTCACGTGTCGCTTACAATACTACTAAAACAATTACAAGATATCGAACATGGTTATACCTTCCGGTCGTTACGCAGACTCGAACCCGGATAACCGTAACGTGCTAAACATCTCGAAATTTAACGAGCAAGTAGTCCATTCCACGTAGAATTTCGCCACGAACAATAATCCATGCTCCGTTTTCTGGTTTGACATCGTTTGACCATCCAAATCTGTTGACCAGAATGTTGACCCGAGTCGACTCAGTTGACTCGGTACCGAGTTGACTCAAATCTGTCAAAACTCATATCCAAACACTTCCATTAGCATTTCTAGCTAAACACCACTTCATCATCACCATAAGCTACTGTTCCGGCGGCCGGAGGCCATGGCCGCCGCCGGATTTCCGTCCCCCAGTCGAGAATCATAACCTAAACATCATCAAAGACCATAGATCTACACATGCATGTCGAAATCGGAGGTTTTAGGATGATTATAAGCTGGAAAATTAAAAGAATAGTGGGCTAAAAACCTTACCGTCGTCGGAGAGTGCAGAGAGAGAAAGCAGCGACGGCGTTGCCGCCTAGCGTGGTTGTTCCCGCTTCCCGACGCCGTTCGCGGCCTGGTCCGACCCCCTGGGTCTCAGCTTGTACACGGGAGAGAGAGGGGAAGCAGTTTGGAGCGAATGGGGAGGTCACCGCCGCGAATCCGTCACCCGTCGCCGGTGTTTGGCTCAGCCCTAGCCGCCGCCGCCCACGGAAGAGGGGGAGCAGCATTGCTGCTGTTGCTCGCATCAGAGAGAGGGAGAGTCGAACTGGGAGATAGAGAGAGTAGCGAGATGTTTGATGGAGGTCGCCGTCGTTCGCCGCCGGTGATCGGCCGGGTTCTGGTGGCCGGAAAAACGGGGGAGAGCCCCTTTGTGGCTGCAACTCTCGAACACACACACTTGTGTGTGTGTGGTATTTGGTTCAAGTGAATTAAAATGGGTTTAATAACCCTTTTATATATGGATAA
>JBCNJP010000007.1:104903845-104908845 GCA_039602395.1 Deinandra increscens subsp. villosa | reverse complement strand
ATAGTTTGATTTAGATAATCTGTCAAACATGCCACACGACCGTATCGCAACTAAAGGAATACGACCGTGTTCGGCAGGATCTGTTTATTTAGAGATTGACAAATTAATTACGATTGTAACCGGATTTAGGCCATACGACTGTATTGGGACATCCGGTCGTATGGGGACCTTAATCTATAGACGCATCGTATCGTTTAAGGCACGGAGCACGACCGAGCCTAACCAGTATTATTAAGGTGTTAAATTTAAATGTACCTATACTTGTTTAGGTCATTGGATTCTCCAAGCTTAACATGACGTTAAGCCTTGTCTAGGCATTGCATCTGTGACATCTGTGGATTGTACGCAATCCTATCCGTATGACTTTGTATTCCGAAGATCTGTGAGTCCTCTGACTTCCCTCATGTTATTTAATTGTTTGATATAATACTTTTGTTCTGATGTATCTGTTATATTTGTTATAAATATCTTGTCCAACACTGTGAGTCGGAATGCCCTGTGTGGGTCATTAGAGACTTTCTGGTCATTAAGGTTGAGACCACTAGGCATATAAGGGATTATAGCGGCCGTTATAGTTGAACGATCCATATTCACCCGGATCCTCTAATATTAATTTATTAGGGGGAATATGTACTTATATGTTGAAATTAAAATCTACTCGCAGAGGGTGTACGGCTACGCGCAACGTGCCCGTAGAGTATCTGAGTGTTGACCTTGGGTGCGATCTGATAATTCATAACAGGCATATGTATTTGAAAATTGTTAATGTGATGATGGTAGTTAAGACTCACCAACAACGTTTGTTGTTGACTCGGTGTTGACTTATATTGCAGGTAAGTGTGTGCAGGTGACGATGTATTTGTACGGGATCGTTGAGGTGTTAGTTGTGGCTATCTGTTAGAGTTTTGTACAATTTAACTATTGTATGTCTGTTGTTCAGTGCATGTTATGACTACAATTCCTTGATATATGTATCATTTGTTTGTTCAGTCCTGGGTCTATCCGGGGCTACCGATTCCATTAGGTCGGCTATGAGGTGCTTAGTGCATCCTCGGTCAGAGTCGATATAAGGTTTCTCTGTGAGGACTGTACGTTCGTGTTTGTTGTATGTTTTATTCTGTTGTTGGTGCCTAGTGAACTGATACGGACAACCGGTCCCACACCCTCCCCCGCACCTGGCAGGGGGCGGCGGAGGGGGGGGGGGTGTGATTAAGGGTCAATATTAATTGTTTAGATTAAGGGTCAATATTAATTGTTTAGTTAAAATGTTTTAATATGATTTTAAGTTATAAGGAGGAGATTGCTATAGGGGCAAAGTTGTACTTTTCACGAAGCTTAATAAACGGGGGCAAAATAGGCGGATTCTCAGGAACGAAAATCAAAACCTCTAGCTAGCAATCCGGAAAATTGAAAATCAAACTCGGATTATGGAAGCAATCAAGCGATTCGGAGTGCGATTTTTCGGTTCGTATTTGATCTCTGGTGAATCTATAAAGGGCTTGTTTCTGTGATTTCACAAAGACGTGATTTTGTGTTTGAAAATTGCTTGGGTGCAAGCGGCGTTCAAAGAAGTGGAGATACAAAAATGGTAGGTGCGTCTAAGCTTGAAGACGATGAAATGATGAAGAAGCTTGCTGGGACTGGAATTTCTTGCCTTGACGGAGCTTGCGATGAAGAAAAATCTGGTGATACTGTAGCTCTTGATGAAAATGTTGTTGCATGTGAAGGTAATGGCCTGATTGTTTGTTACAGTTGTAGTTGAAGTGAATATTTTGTGTTATACCCAAATTTTTGTTACTTGATGGCAATGTATGTCTAGGTTTGGATTTCTATTGATTGATGTGTGGTGGAATAGGTAAATCTGCAAGTGTGTTGGACCGAACGGTTGGTGCAGAACACACCTTTGAACGAAGGTCTAAAAAGAAACTTGAGGTTTCATGCCAGGTTGATAATGTAAATACACGTCCAAATCATGGACAATTATTGAGTAAAGATCTGTATAAACAGGGTGTGTTTTTCTGCGTAACACATTTAATTAGCAGTACATTCTGAAATTTTTTTGGATGGAATTGTTGTGTTATGATATAATTGTTGTGTCCATGTAGATAAGGATGTTGTTGGTGGTCACAAAAACAAAAGTGAGGCTGGAACGACTAAGCGTACAAGTAAAGAGTTTAAGGTGGAGGCAAAAAAACGAACCAAGCTAGTGAAAAGGGATTCCCTAACAGGTATGAAGACCATCAAATGTGCAATATATTTATCGATGGTTAGTATTAAATGGGTGTGTTATGTATGTGAACAAATGGAGTTAGGTGTAGTCCAAGGATAGCACAGAAACGAGCATTCAGCACGTTCAAAAATGATGCTGACACACCTATATACGTTGATGATACTGGATGTATGCCATCAATCTATTGTATACGAATACCCATTAGGTTACTTATTAATTGAATAGGATGCAGATGTAATAGTTATGTGGTTTGTGCAGCGGCTATGGAAGTTGATGACATTATCAAGAAAAAGGGGAAGAGGCAGAAGGTAGATGCGGCTGGCAAGGTATGCCGGAAGGAAGCCAAAAATCAGAAAGGGAAGGGTAATGTGTGTTTGGTGATAGACAGGGGGATAAACAACATAAAAGGTATGTCCTTAATTTGTAAGATATGTAAAATCAAGAAGAAATATACTGTATGGTTATGAAAATTAATAAGTTATGGTGAATATATTGAATGAATATGAATGTTTGTGTTATTTGTTTGCAGGTGCCATGGAAAATAATTATGATGATGACTTTATGCCAACAAATCGAGTGTCTGGTGGCTTTAGATCAGGTCCAAAACCACCTGTGTTTTATAAGTTCAATGGTGAAAGAATCAAGCCTAGAAACACACCTAAGAACATGTGCGACTATGTGTCTAATTTAAGTATGAAGCAAATTGAGGTTGTGAAGAAGATCGGGTTTGGGTCAATGTGTTTGTTGAAGTTAAGGAACATACTAACTGAGTTGGCATATTGGCTTGTCAAGAATTATGACCCAAATAGCAACACCCTAAATACTGGTAAAGCAGTGGTGACAATAACACCTAATTTGGTGCATCGCGTACTTGGGATTCCCAATGGACCAGATACTGTAGAAGAGATATTCAAACCGAATACCAGTGATCCGGTAGTCGTAGAGTTTCGGGAGCAGTTTGGTGATGATAGCCTGAAGATAGCATTGGCAAGGGCTGTTGATGTGTTTGAAAAAAACAAGGGTTGTGGAAGGGAGTTTGTGTTAAATTTTCTCGTGGTCTTCAGTACTGTTATAATTGAGACAATGCAGAGTTCGGCAATAAACCAAAGATTTCTGACGTCTATCACTGTGGATAGTGTAGTTAGTCGTATGAACTGGTGTGTCTACCTGATACACTGCTTGAAAAGAACTAGGAACAATTGGATACCGAAACGAGCCTTTAATGGACCGCTTATATTCCTTGCGGTAAAAATTCTGAACAAGATGCTATATGTCGTATTATATTTTATATTTAATAGTTGGGTTACGATTGATACATTTGTAGTGTAGTATATGTAATGTTATAGTTGTATTGCAGGCGTTGTATGCTTATTTGAATGAGAAGGAAAAATATGATAAGGATGTAACACAACCTGTCATTGCCAGCTTGGATGATGACACCTTGTTTGGTTTGGAGAATTTGATGGCAACACAACTTTTCAAAGAAAGATTAACAATGGGGAAAGGGAGTGGTAATGTTAAAGATGCTGAGGCTGAGAGGAAAAGAAAGCGTGGGAGAAAAGGTATAATTAATCTTGCATTATATTTTTATGATATCCAATTCCATAATAAACCAATAATAATAATAATAATAGTAACACTTAATAAATGAGGATTAATGATGAGCTTGAAACATCAGGTGCTGTGAACGTGAAAAGGAGCGTGGATATGGGTAAATGTAAGGAAAAGGAAAGTAAGGGTAATGAGGAGTCTTCAAGGAAAAGTAGGCATTTGTATTTTATTTGTTTTAAGTTAATATGGGTTATCTCATATAATTTAAAATTAAATGGTTTGTTGGAAGCTAACACACAATTTTGTGGAAGATAATGTAGCGGATGATACAGGAGCAATTGGCGAATCAAATGGTGGTATTGTTATGGAGGGCAAAAGGAATGAAGGTATTCCGTATTTGCTGTTTTTGTTAAACCATTTATATATATTATATGGCCTAGAACTATAGAGTTTGTCCCCGCCGATAATCGGAAATCAGTGGTAAAAGGATGACGCCGATAATCGACAATAGTACATACCTGAATCTTGATCTACGATTGAATTCATCATGTTGTTTGGGTGTTTTTTTCAGCACCTATTTACAATTAATCTCGCAAAAAAATGGAGCACGGTGAAATCTGCCTTCAAATTGACGTAAAACAATATCTCCTGCCCACCCTCCTGCCCAGATTGTTCGTAACTTCCCCCATAAAATGTGCAGGAATTAATTCTAACTTAATTTAAGGGATTGAGTATTTTACAGATTTGTCCCTAATCACTAAAATGATTAAAAGCCATGTGGCATTCTCTGATTGCATCCTAGGCTAAAAGGTTTTTTTACTTGAACCCAAACATATATATATATATATATATATATAGGGGAGGGATATAATGAAAACCTCTCCAAGTTTAGAAAACCGTGAAAACCAAGCTAAAAAAATCGTTTTTTGTTCCGATTTTTATGGTGACTCTCTAAGTTAAAAAACATCTTTTATGCAAAAAAGTAAAAAAGACGTCTAGTAATTTTTTTAAAAACAAATAATTTATAACCGATGTTACATATGTAACAGTACCTTGTTACATATGTAACATCAGTTATAAATTATTTTTTTTAAAAATAATTACTAGGCGTTTTTTTTACTTTTTTGCATAATGGGGTTTTTTTTAAACTTAGAGAGTCACCATAAAAATATCGGAACAAAAAATAAATTTTTTATGTCTTCTTGACTATCAAGCTACA
>JBCNJP010000007.1:104861810-104903345 GCA_039602395.1 Deinandra increscens subsp. villosa | reverse complement strand
TGCTTTATTTTTGTTCCATTTCACATTGAGGGCAATGTGTGATTCAAGTGTGGGGATGGGATACTTTCGTATTGAGTCTTTTGTTAATTGAGTCTTTAAAAATGTTAAAAAAATTTGAAAAAAAAATTTGAAAAATTGTTCAAAAATGTCCGAGATTCTGGCTGCATTTTAAATGGAAAATGATAGGAACTGGGATTTGACTGTCTATCTTGTGCTTAAATGTTAATTAATGATTAATTTGGGAAAGTGGAAAAGTTTGGTTGAATGGAAAGCATTTCTAATCTATGATGTGTTGGTAGGCCCAGCTGACCTAGGAGTAGCTTAAATAGCCTGTGTGTTTATTTGTTGTATAAATATGCCAATCAGTCTGCTAGTGGGTTCCCATTTTAGGAGTGATAGGAATATCTGAATCTGATGATTAGGAGGAAAGAGACCGCTTTAGGCTAGATACTCCTATGTCCTTAGAATGTTCAATGAGCATGTAGTTAATAATTTGGTTAATGAATTAGAGTGAAGGGGCAGAATACTCATGTACGAACTAAGGATAGTATCCCGTGGTAAGTACCTCTGATGATGTTCTGGATCTCGCGGGCAGAATACTCACGTATGATTTCGGGGGTAAGACCTTGTGGAAGAATACCTCTGGTGATGTCCGTTGGTAATTTTAGGTAAAAGTAACCAATTAAAAAAAAAGAGAAAAGAAAAAAAAAGAAGAAGAGAAAAAAATGGTAGCTTAGAGAATAAATGCTCAAGAAGTTACATTCCAATAAATAGTTATTCTTTGGACATCTTAGTATCTGGTTTAAGGGGGGTTGGTGAAAATATATAAATGTAAATCATTATTACCCTTTGCTTTGACTGAATATGATTCGGTAGTAGGTTGAACTAGAGCTTTCTTTAGTGGGATCCATAGGTAGACTAAACTTATATCTGGTAATTTTATAAATACATGGGGGCGAAAGAAAAGGTTGGTGGTTGGGTTTAGTCGGATAGAAATATCGGCAATCGTAGTTAGTGTGCTAGTACATCATGGTATGTGGAATTGTTTTGGTGGACTGTTAATTTTAAATGTTAATGTTTTATAAGTCAATTTCCTGGTTATGATTCCATTGCAGTATTTTTCGAGGACGAAAAAAGAGTCAGTGTGGGGATATTTGATGTGTTGCAAACACATCCGGTTTTCCTGAGTCTTTTGCTACGTATTTGAGTCTAATTGAGTCGGTTTGTGTTTGTTTTAATTGTTTTTAGTTAAGCTTAGTCTTGGAGTCTTTTATTTATGGTTTTACAAGTTTTTCAGGTGTTAGTAAATTCCCGAGGACAAGAAAAGAAAGAGAGAAGTGCTGAACAAGTTGTCCCAGGCGTATCGCCTAGGACCTGATGATTCTTAGGCGATACGCGCGGAAAAGGGAAGTCAACGAGGGTCTTAAGTCGGTTTGACCGACTGTTTTGTCGCGACATCAGCTCTAGGCGTATCGCCTAGCCGTAGTACATCTCCAAGCGATACGCTTGGAGGTCCAAAACCCGCAGAAAAAGGAAATTTCGTATAAAATCAAGTTTAGGGTTTGTATTCGGGAGAACTCGACTTCTAGACGGCAGAGGGCGATTCAGAGGCGATTTTTAGAGACAGGAGAGAGCTGGGAACAAGGAGAACTATCAAGGAATCAACAATCGATCCTCAAATCATCATCAAATCATTCGGTTCTTCTCGTTTCTTGTTTTGAATTCTTAGTTTCAGTTATGTTCACTGTTAAAGATTCAAACTTTATTTGTTTTTATGATATGAACATGATTGTAGGCTAGGCGTTTATCACCGCCTAGACCGTTATGATGAACAACTAATATTTATGACTTTGTTTGGCTTTTGACAACTTGATTGATGTAATGTTTCTTTAAATTCCATTATTGACATGATTGTATGCATATGACCACTAGAGTTAGGGTTTGAATTAATTTACTAAACTACTTAGCCTGCGAATGTCTTTCGGTTTGGGTTGGGTAATCGGTTGCGTGACTGTGTGTTTGCGATTGGTTTGATTGTCTGTCTTGATTATCATGGTTTAGTATTTTGATGAATTTTCTGATTCTTGTGTGCTGCTCTAGTTAGACAAGCCGGAAGGTGATAGCTAGGTCGGGTAGTCGAGTTGACTAGTGGATTAGGATCACATTGCCATCGGGAGAGGGATGCCCTAGGGAATTAGTTAGCTTGCTATTCCGTGTCAGTTGTGTTGATTAGTGGTAGTTCCTGCTAGCTTAAGGTGCCTTAGATTGTTTCGAGGGTGGTTAGGTCTAGTTGAGGTTGGATGTACCCACAAGGTGAACTCCTGTCCGAACATTAGGAACATTTGCTAAGAAGGACTTAATCGGTGAATTAGCTGCCATCAGAGTTGTCATTGCCAGATGAGGTTGTAGGTGTTGGTTGGGATTCTAGGTCTAGGTGGTGTCTTTCTCGTATCTGATTGTTTCCTGAGTTTCCTGCTATCCGTTTGTTAGTTGCATTTGTTAATTTCAGTTAATTTTAATTAAAATCAAATCTCAAATCAAAACCCAAATTACTCAGTATTTCCATTTTCTAGGTCTAGGTTAAGTCTTTGTCTTTAGAGTGTCCTTAGGGTTCGATATTCCCGGTCTTCCTTAGCTTTACTACGATCCGATAGGTACACTTGCCTTAGGGTTCGGTTTAGTTTTAGGGTTTTCGGTAAAATTTAGGTGTGTCTAGGTCTAGGTTTAGGTCTAGGTTTTAATAGCATTTTTAGGTACGTTCCGAGCACATCAATTTGGAACAGTGAAATTAGACCCTCTTGAAGAATTTCCTGATTCATGACTAGCAACAAATGCTGTTGGAGGTGGATTTGATGAATCAAAACCAAATGATTTAGACTTTGCATTAGGACTTGCAGAATTTTGACCATGATATAACTCAGGGTTTTGTAGTTGAGCAGTTGATTTGTTTGACGTCATCATTTCCATTTCTCTAGCATGTAACTTTCCGGTTAAATCATGAAATGACAATGTTGAGTATTCCTTATCATGAGTAAGCAGTAGAACATAATTCTCCCACTTTTCTGGTAAAGCTTCTTGCAATTTCTCCTTCAACTCCTCTTCTGTCTTCTTTATTTTAACCACTTTCATTTCACTTATCGGATGTGAATATCTGGATACAAGAGCCGGAATATTTTCTTTCTCATAGTGTTGAAAATTTTCAAATTCTTTGTTCAACACTTTTCGTCTATTCTTTTTGTATTGATCACTGCCTTCGTATCTTGCATATAATGCATCCCATAGTTGTTTACTCTTCTTGCAAGTGCTGAATTAGTGTAACAATTCAGTAGGCAAAGCCATTGTAAGATAACCATATACTTTTTCCTCAATTTCATAGCTTTTTCTTTCAGCAGCATCAAATTTTTTAATTTCCTTAAAATCTCCTTCATCAGTTGGATGCATGTAAAGCTTCCGTATCGGAATCTATAAATCGATATCATTTGTGCTGATGTTAGCAGAAAACCGTTGTTTCCAATTTTGATAATCTTCCAACCTTAACAACTTGGGAACTTTCTGACTTGTTCCAATTTCGTTGTCAAAATTTAGCATGGTTTGCATAGTGGATTACATAGTAGCAAATGCATGAAAATCAGACATTTTTCACCTAAAATGATACTTCAAAAACTTCGAACTCAAAATCGTAGGTCTTAGAAGCGGATTTTAGGTACCAAAACGGAGGGTACTGGCCATTAGGCAAGTAAAAGTGTAGATCTCGTCGAGATAGTCGTTTTGGCTGGTATTGGGTTTCGTAACTCTAAACGATTCTCAGGTTATGTCACTTTTAGTGAACACAACTCTTCTGCTAGCGGATCAAATAGCGAACCAAATAGCGGACCAATATAACCAGTGTACCAATGACCTTCAGCGGACCAAAAACATACCAGACCTTCAACCGAACCAGAATAATCAGCGTACCACCTTGGTACGGCGTAACCTTCAGCGTACCAATCAGTAACCGTCGTGTACCACGGTTGAAGATTGCCTTGCGTACCAGGTAGCGTACCAATTACTGGATGAAGATTGTCTTCGGTACCAAACGGCGTACCAATGTGTTCATCCGGCGTACCATGATATTTTCGACTGATTTTTCAGAATTTGATTGTTTTGAGCTGGAATTTGTAACAGTAAGTTGCGAAAACACACTAGGAACATTTTAGAATCAAGTTTAGCACCAGAAACACTCATAAATGAGAAAATTTGATGAAAATGAAGAAAAACCAACTTTCTCTCACTAGAAATCCGAATTTGATCAAAAACACAGTAGTAGAGCAACCTGGATTGCTCTGATACCACTTGTAAGTTCGTGAAACGATCTTGCTACTATGTGTATCAATCAATGTAGTGAACCAGAATGTAAATAAGAGAAATCTTATTGAATCACTTGAAGATTACAAATAAGTCTCTTTGGTTTCTCTCTCTAGAACACACACACAGAAATTACTCAAATGACAGGAGTGTTACAAGCTCATTCTAACACAACCTATTTATAGTAAGCACATATAGGCCAGCGTACCAACTGGAATACAATTGGTACGGGCGTACCAATGGTACGGCGGAACAGCTTGGTACGGACCATGATATGTTGACACTAAGACTCACACATTAACACGCTCACTTAGATACAATACACGAGACACTCTATAGCATAGGAATATGCTCTAACAACCACTATGGGGAAGCAGCGACCCTTCGTCTTTAGTAGCAACACATGCTCTAACTCTAATAAGTCATATTAGCAAGTCATGCTTTAACCCTATTAGGTCATTTTCTCATCTTAATGACTTGGTTACCGATCATGTATACTACCTACCCCTAGTTAAATAACCAGATGCTTTAGGTTCGTTATTAAACAGTGCTAGGCATTCATATACTGCAACAAATTAACATCCCCCAATTTACCGCTAGTGTATGTATACAGGATGTACCAGCGGCACTACGTCAAAAAATGGCTTTGGCCACAGTTTTTTTTAACGCATAGCCACTGTTTTGAAAAAAAAACGTGACCAAAGGTAAGAAACACTAGTTTTAGCCACACATATTTTGTACCCGTGGCCAAATATATAGCCTTTGGAACCTTTAGCCACATATTTTTTTGTTTATGAGACAACAACAATGAGGTGCGATGGCTTTAGCCACTGTTTTACAAAAACATGTGGCACTTATTTATCACACTTAAAAAAGAGTGGCGAAATGCACCAAACGGCCATGGAATTTTTATGATTTTTTTATTCGTGTGACCAAAAAGGAATGTATGGCCACGCTTAAATAATGTTGTGTGACGAAAGAGTAGATTTTATTGCTTAGTTATGGCCACTATTTTTAAGTATATATTATGCATGGCTACTTAGTTATGTGGCTAAGGCTAGTATATATTGCCAATGTTATTAGGTTGTGTGACTACATAGTAAGTTGTGAGTGACAAAAATCTATTACCTATGGCCACATGTAGTAACCGTGACTAAATGGTAGGTTGTGAGTGACAAAAATCTATTTTATGGTCACGGTAAAATATTAAATGTGTGGCGAAAGTAGACAAAAATCTATTACCTATGGCCACATATATTAACCGTGACTAAATAGTAGCCAATTTTAATTAGTTATCTGTGGCGACGGCGGGTATATATATCATTACTAGAGGTCAAGTCTTTATCTACCACCTGGATTTTCGGATATAAATCATATAATTAATTAATTAATTGTTGATCATCACCATATACGCCGATATCTCTCTCAGCTCTCTGTTTTTTGGTTTATCACCACTCTCTGAAAATGTGGCATTTGCGTCCTCTGAATGTGGAAGATAGCCTCGAATACGGTAAGTAATCATTTAAATGACTGAAATTCAAATGCTTTAATGTGGAATTGGCGTCTCTGATTTGGTTATTTTTCTTGAACAGGGGAAGAAGATTTTAGTCTGTTTACTTTGGTGATCTATCACCTAGGGTATTTTGCGAGCCTCAATGGTCGGATACAATACATCGATGGGAGGGTTCACTACTTCGACGAGGTGGACATTACCTCATTCTCGTTCGATGACCTAGGTTAAATGGTGTCTGACCTAGGTTCCATTCACTGATGATCCTAGGGATGTCTCTGGATTATGGACTAGTTCCATTCACTGATGATCCTAGGGATGTCAGGGCCTTGGCCCTGCACGTCAAGGAGGAGGAGGTCATATCCATCTACCTCGATGGAGAAGTGGAGGTGTCTTCCTCCTCCCCCCCCCCCTTTGAAGGTAGCTGCTACCCATGGAGAACAAGCCGCTATGACGATTCAGACAATTTCACTAGTGGGAGCATGTTTTAAGTTTATGTTGTTTTTTATTATATATATTTGTAACTAATTAACGGATATCACATCTTTTGGATTATATATGTAATTAAATGTTTATGTGTATGCATCAGATGTGTGTTTTGACTCTTCTTCCTGAAGAATTCTAGTTCATCCGGTTGTCTTCTACATATATTAGGTTGTGTGACTAAATATTAGTGTATAAAGAATTGTATTCAACCAGAATAATTTTAGATTCACTAGATAATGGGTTTAAATACATGGGAATATCCTATAGACTACGAACAGAAATAACAACTTTGATTATTTATAGTATATATAGTTCATCCTGGAGAACTCTAGTTTATCCGCTTCATCCTGAAGAACTCTAGTTCATCCTGTTCTATTACTGAATAACTCTTGATCCTGAAGAACTCTAGTTCATCCGGTTCTATTACTGAATAACTCTTTTTAATCCTAAAGAACTCTAGTTCATCTTCTCTCAATCCTCATGAACTTAGTGGGTAATTTTGACTTTCTTTGTTTAATTTTGACTTGTTAATTTGATTACCAGAAAATCAAAACATTCAACAGGATATGCATCAGATGTGTGTTTTGACTCTTCTTCCTGAAGAATTCTAGTTCATCCGGTTGTCTTCTACATATATTAGGTTGTGTGACTAAATATTAGTGTATAAAGAATTGTATTCAACCAAAATGATTTTAATTCACTAGATAATGGGTTTAAATACATGGGAATATCCTATAGACTACGAACAGAAATAACAACTTTGGTTATTTATAGTATACATAGTTCATCCTGAAGAAATCTAGTTTATCTGGTTCATCCTGAAGAAATCTAGTTTATCTGGTTCATCCTGAAGAACTCTATTTCATCCTGTTCTATTACTGAATAACTCTTGATCCTGAAGAACTCTAGTTCATCCGGGTCTATTACTGAATAACTCTTTATAATCCTGAAGAACTATAGTTCATCTTCTCTTAATCCTCATGAACTCAGTGGGTAATTTTGACTTTCTTCGTTTAATTTTGACTTGTTAATTTGATTACCAGAAAATCAAAACATTCAACAGGATATGCAAAGAGAATGAAGAAGAGAACCAAACCAAGGAAGACCCGTTGTTCGTTGCGTTCAACTCCACTTACATGAAACCGGAGAAGATTTCAAGCTTCTATTGGTGTGGGAAATGATTAACCTCTTTAGGGTTCCAGATTAAAGAGTAATTGTAATGAATTGATTTTTAATTTACAAGCTTAAGGCTGATGTTCTGAAAGAGGCGGTTATTATCGCCCGTAGGGCCGCTGAATACAACGGAACTCCTTAAAGAGGGAGTTGTGACTTGTGAGGGTCAAGTGTTTAAACCAAATATTTGGTTTTATTTTGTTTCTGTAATATGTTTAACCTTTATATTAATTTCACTTAATTGTTTGTTAATTCCAGTCAATTCATCCGTTTCTGTTCATCTTCTCTTAATCAGGATGAACTCTTCTTTATGAGGAATTCTAGTTCTTCCGGTTTTGTTCTTCTTCTCCGAAACATTAATATTTTAAGAACGTATGAAAGTAATTTCGGATCGTGTGATTAAAATTTTAGTGGGTTTTTGATAACGTGTAGAAATTTCAGTTTAACTTGGAGAACGTGTGAAAGTAATTATAATGTGCAGTGTTCAATAAAATCAGACCTTTGGTATACTCTAGTGATTAGGCATATGAGCTTAAGCATACTCAAGTGATTTTCACATATAACCATACCACCTGGTCAGTAATCAGAAACTTCTCACCGTCATTATCAAACCCTTCTCAAAATTCTTATCATACATTTTCTCAAAATCCTTATCAAACCATTTCTCAAAACCCTCAAATCCTTCTCAAAATGGCAAACTTGAAATAAATAGTTGAAAATTATTTGCAGATAAAGATTATTGCTACCCTGGACCGGTACGGGGTGATTATCACGACAGAGAGATAGAGTATCTTAGACGGATTGGCCCTGCTCAACCAAGTACTTACAGAGCCACCAAGTCCATCAAGATACCAGATGGCAACTTTTCTGGTAGAAGAGCTACACGTCTCCAATTCTAGGCTTCAAATGTTGGTTCAACAGAGACAAGAAGCTATGAGTAGGCATTTGGAGTTGATGGAGGAGATGGAATCTAGGTTCCCATGAACCTCAACCCGCAACTGCTCTGTCTTTTTTTTTTCTTAGGAATGAACATGTAAATTAGGAAACAATTTTGTGTATGGAATTGGAATCAGTAGTATGAAATCCACTTTTTGTTATATACTTGTTTGTCTATTTTTGTTTATGAAATCAATCTGTTAAACAAAAACCCCAATCCCCGAAAATAAAGATGATTAATAACTGGAATCCAATCAACAACTGATGCATAATTTTAGGTAAAATATAATCTGTTCGCACAATCTCCATTCCGTTAAACAAAAACCCTAATCCTCGAAAACAGAGACGATCAACAATTGCAATCCGATCAACAACTGATGCATAATTTTAGTTAAAAATGTAATCTGTTCACACAATCTCCATTCCGTTAAACAAAAACCCTAATCCTCGAAAATAGAGACGATCAACAATTGCAATCCGATCAACAACTGATGCATAATTTTAGTTAAAAATGTAATATGTTCGCACAATCTCCATTTTGTTAAACAAAAACCCTAATCCTCAAAAACAGAGACGATCGACAATTGCAATCCGATCAACCACTAATGGATAATTTTAGTTAAAAATGTAATCGGTTCGCACAATCTCCATTCGTTAAACAAAAACCCTAAACACAAAAAACAGAACTGATCTACAAAAACCTTAAATTTAAGGGAATTATAATTCTAAATAAAATATATCTTAAAGAATTAAGATCAAAATTAAATAATGGGTCAATTTGGGTCAATTTGGGTCAAATGGCTCAATTAGATGTGTTTAGGACCAATGATGACCCAATAAGGTGTGTTTAGGGAAAATGAGGATCAGTTGGGACCAATGAGTCCCAATAAGGTGTGTATGTAACCAATAAGTTGTGTTTAGGACCAATGATGGCCCGATAAGGTGTGTTTAGGGGTAATGAGGGCCAGTTGGGAGCAATGAGTCCCAATAAGGTGTGTATGTAACCAATAAGTTGTGTTTAGGACCAATGATGGCCCAATAAGGTGTGATTAGGGGAAATGAGGGTCAGTTGGGACCAATGAGTCCCGATAAGGTGTGTCTGTAACCAATAAGTTGTGTTTAGGACCAATGATATCCTAATAAGGTGTGTTTAGGGGCAATGAGGGTTAGTTGGGATCAATGAGTCCCAATAAGGTGTGATTAATTTTCTGTTTTCTCATTATTTAGAAAATTTCACATATGAACACATGAAAATAGCTATTTTACATGCGAAAGTGTCTACAATGAACCTCACCCTATATATATATATATATATATATATATATATCTTTCTACTCTAATAAGTAATTACAATTGGTGACACGTGTCAATACTAGATTCATTCTCACAAAAGTTTTCCCTCCCAAATCCACTCCCTAATAAATTCCTTTTTTTGTTAAAAATTATATCCTATTTTATAATCATGATATATTTTTATCTATTTATATATCTAGAATTATGACAATCATATATTAATTTACATGCTATTTTTATTTAATAATAATTTTTAAACTATTATTATTTTCATTTTGAAAAATATTTAGAAACTTATAAAATACTAGTAAACATTTATTTATAGTGTTTTTAAATATAATTGAAGAAATCATATTTAATATTTTAATAAATTAATTGTGATGCCCACTCCTAGACTTGGCCCTAGGAGTGGTCACGCATCGGATTTACTCATGAACACAAGGTACAATAGAGATAACTAAAACAACGGAAATAAAAACTTTTATTCATATGCCAAGTATTACATAGTAAGAGAGACAAATTCAAAAGAGAAATAAATATCTCCATGCCAGTCTTCGAAAATATCTTCTCTTGATAGCTTGACATTGTCTTGATAGTGTACGCACCCCCTAGTTCCTGCTCACATCTCAGCCTTCCCTTTTCAATCCGAAGGTCCAGCCTCACCTGACATACATAACTTAACACGTCAGCTTACGCAGGTGAGTTCTACGTTTTTGGAAAACTTTACCTTTCGAAGGCACTTAGGTCTGTCAAACACATTTCTGCACTTAGACAATCAAACACAAAGCATATAGCACATATATTCACATACCCTAATCTCGTGAATAGACTAACATTTTGTTTCTTTGTCGACTAACCTTGGGAGGGGTAACATTGGGTTTTTCGGTCTCTGGTTGTTTTGAAAACAGTTTCTTCACCTGTTTTTGGAAATTTTTGTAACTTGGAAAGCTGTTGTTTTGATTTATAGATTTTCTTTCAGCTTTGGCAGCGCCCCAATGTTGATAAGAGGGTTTAACCTTAGGAGCAACAGTCTTCCTTGCCTTAGGTGTTTGCACCATCATTGGCTTAGACTTTACAGACTCCTGAGATGAAACCCTTTGACTTTTCGGAAAATAGGGTTCATAGGGGCGATAAAGACAGTTCCTAGCAATATGAGATTTGACTTTCTGCTGGTTTGTCGAAGCCTGTGTCGAACCTGTCTTTACTGTCTTTGTGCTTCCTTGATTCTTTGACGTTAAAGCACCATTCTTGCAATTACAACAACAACTGCATGATCCAACTGAAGAAATGGGAGACACAGCTACTCCCTTGAGTTTTTTCATTCTTCACTCCAGCTGTTGGTTTCATACTTGGATGCTTAATGGTGATCTTTGGCCTCTCAACTTTAGGTTCACTTATCATCCATCGGTTATTCCCTTGAACTTGGAGGAGAAGGATGGTAATTCATATCCTACATCTGGTTCTTGGTCAAACATTGATCCAGATGTCATAAAGATCTTCCCCTCAGGCCGTGTCGTCAAGATCACCTTTTCCCTTTTGACTTCGTCAATTACTTTGAAGCATGGGGTTTCAATTTTAGGGTATGGGTTTCAACTCTATCCCAGCTTCATTAGACTTAGAGTTGTGACACCTGTCATATTTCTGGCACTCAGCATCATTGTCTGATATATCCTTTACTCTCCCTTCACCATAAGTCATGTTTGCTTCATTATCAATTTCTTCTTGAGTCAATGGTGTAGTTCCAACCAAGACACTATCAATAGGAGGAGCAACTTCTTTATAATCAGACTTGGTTCGTTCAACCTGTTCCTCACTAAGAAGTATTCCTATAATGTCTCTAGGAACAGGTGGAGGAATGATGATGTTCATTGCCAAAGATTTATCAGTTTTCTCTGACCCAAACCCAGATGTGTCTTTCCCAACTTGACCAGTCACAACAGCATGTGACAATTCCTTTTCAGCATCGAGCATTCTTTTGTTTCTTTCCTGATTGCAATCATACTTGACCTGCAGCTCATCAATTGTTGCAGTTCAGTTAATTTCTATGTAAGCTCAGATATCTCAATCCTAACCCGATCATATAAGATAGTCTTCTCCGTTGCTAGCTTCTGATATTTCTCAATGTCTCGTTTCTGAGCTTTTACCTTCTCCTCATTCTTTTGCCATCTACCCTTAAAAGAACTCCTCTCGCATTTTATCTCAAATAATTCTATCTGATAATTTTTATAAATTTGCCTAAGTCCAGGAATTATACGAGCACAAGTGGGATTGGGCATATCTCAGTTTTGTCAACTTAATCTATGAAATCATCTTTGTGCTCAACTATATTATTTTCTTCAACCACTGAACTCATTATGCAGCTTCTGAAAATTTTGAAAAATCAGCAAAAAACGGCAAAATCGGCAAAATCACTATTCAAAGAATAGTGTCAGAAACTTAAAACTGAAAAACGGAGGCCTTCGGAGTGAAATTGGGGGGTCCAAACGAGCTCTCCTGGATGTTAGTCTGGGGTAATTTTGGGGCTCAGTGTCACGAACGTCGTGTTCAAATTTGAGCCTCTAACTCCAAACGAGTCAAAAGTTACGTCCGTTTCCGTGAAGGTGCGAAATAATGACTTTTTGCCGCAAATCCTGTTTCCGATCGTAAACCCTGTTTACGATCGTAATCACCTGTTTACGATCGAGAACACAGTGAATCGTAAACACCTTCAGTCGTAAACACCTTTAATCGCAAACACCTTCAGTCGTAAACAATGATTCCGATTGAGTTGAGTCGTAAACGGCGAATCCGATCCAGCACAGTCGTAAACTCCGATTACGATGAGTGTTTCTGGTAAATAAATGTCGTAAACACCTGATTTCGATCAAGTACAATCGTAAACTCCAACTTTCGGGCCGTAAACTCGTAAAAATCGAAGCTTGAAGTCGTAAACGTATTTCCGATGATGATCTTCAAGAACTTGCACTCGTAAACACTTCAAAAACCCGGAAACCTGATCGTAAACACTGAAGAACAGCAACAACCCAGTCGTAAACACCTCAAGCAGCTTCAAACCTTCAAAAACTCGAACCTTTTCCAGAAAATGCTTGAATCCAATATCGTGAGAACCTCGAAACACTTGTTTCTTGGCTCTGATACCAATTGTAGGTCCGAAAACAACCACCGTTCACGATATTCTATCAATCACGTGTGCAGAATCCAAGTGATTGATTGATTCAAGATAAGAGGTGAGAAGAAAACTGAGAATACGATGATTATAAACGATAAAAAACCTGATATTGCACACAAGATGAACTTGTCGGGTACAAGATCGTAATCGTAAACTGTCTCTCTCGGGTTTACGATCGTAATCGTAAAGGCTCCTCTAGAATCGTAAACTAGCTCCTCAGAATCGTAAACAGCAAGCCCCAAATGAGGAGGTCTAGTGGGGTTTATATAGGCACCCCAATGGGTTTACTATTGGGCCTCTTGAGTCATAAACCCAATAGCAAACTCAAGCCCAACCATAAACTAGCCTACATACAATAACCAAACTAGTCTACTAAACTAATGAAACCCTCTAAGCCCGGCCCAACATATTTAATATTACAAGCCTCATAATCTAGCATCTACACATCCCACAATAGCTTTGATTTCTTACAAGTACTAGATTGATGTAGCAACTCAGTGGGTAATGCCATTGTTAGATAACCAAAAGTTTTTTGTTCTAACTCGTATGATTTCCTTTCAGCATTGTCAAAGGTATGAACTTCTTTAAAATCTCCCGCATCAGTCAGATGTTGATAAAGTTTCTTGATCGGAATCCACAAATCGATATCATTCGTACCTATATAAGCCGAAAATCGTTGTTTCCAATTATGATAATCTTCCAACTTTAACAACTTTGGAACTGTCTGACTTGTTCCTATTTCATTATCAAAATTCAGCATAGTTTGCATTGCACTTTGCATTGCAGAAAACTCATGAAATTCCGACATCATGAAAAATTGGATTTCTGATCGGCCGAACTCTCTCCGAACTTATCACAGTGCTCCGAACTTCCACCGAACTCTCACCGGACTTGAAACAAGAGACCGAACTCTGTCCAAACTTCAGAACACCTCCGAAACTCGACCGAACTAGTCAAACACTGAACTCTCACCGAATACTAACCGAACTCTCACCAAACTTGAACTTCGGAGCTCCGAACTTCAGCTTCGGAGCAGTTACACCGAACTCGACCAGAAACCTCCGAACCTCGACATAATTTTTCAAAAATACGCGAAACTTGACTGGTTTTGACGAAACTTGCAACTGAGGATCAAGAAAGATGATAAGAAATGATTTAGAAGCAATTTTGACACCAAATACTCGATAGAACTGATAAGAAACACGCAAACAAACTCGAGAAACACCAAAATCGCTTCAAAGATACAGAAATAGCAACCACAGATCAGTAGAGTGAACCAGAATGCTCTGATACCACTTGAAAATGCGTGAGCATCGGATCGTCTACTAAATCTAGCTATTTGGACATAGAAACGTAATCAATCGATTGTTTTATTGATCAATGAAGAACAATTACAATCAGTAAACACTTACAAACAGATTCAGAGAAACACACTCAGATACACACACTTAACAGAAATCTCACACGCTCAGCCCTGAATTATAACGTCCAAACTTCTATATATACTCAGCTGGCCGATCTATGTCCGAACCCCAGGTTCGGCCAGTCCGAACTCCAGGTTTGGACCAAGTTCGGCCAGTGAACCTTTGGCTTGAACTTGAACATTGTTTGATACTTCACACGACGTACATAACAGGTATCCACAGATAACAATGATGCCCAAGTCGATAATGATGCCCAAGTCGACAATGATACCCAAGTCGACAATGATAGTCGACGACCTTCCTCCCCAAGTAAACAAGAGGGGGTTGACGCGATTGGCAAAGTGACGTGCCAAATTGAGAAAAATGGTGGGAAATGGCCACTAACATTTGATGCGCTAGGAAGGATTGGCGGGGAGCATAGACCAAAATTTTCGAGTTTTATGGGAGACATTGCAAGGTTAGAGGTTGGATTGAGGTATATACAATGGAGGAATGTGCCAAAAGAGGACAAGAACAAGATGTGGGCAGGGATTCAGGTTATAAAACAGATTAAACATTTTCTCATATTAAGTTTGTTAAGTTATTGAATTCCATATATGTGACTAAAAAATCCTGTCATATATTATTTTTTCAGCAATTATTCAAAATTGATGACTGTCGAATGGGTCCTATAACGGTACGGCTTGGTGGGTTGCTAAGGAGTTTTAGAAGAAAGATGTTCGAGAAACACATTCGTCCCAACCTAGCAAAACCCATCGTGCTTGAGAAAGTTCCAAAGATGTATCGTGCTATTGTGAAAAAAGAAGACTAGGACAGATTTGTAGCATATACAAAATCTGAAGAATTCAATGGGATTATATATTATATATCCTACTGTTCTGTTGGAAAGGCTGCGTCAAAGAGTGTAAAAGAGGTTCGAGCACAATATGTTTATGATCATACAATGGGACGGGGAGGATACGTCTATCTGAAAGAAAAACTGGTAATAAGCTAAGTGTGTTACACCCAGTCATGATTAAAAACGTGCAATGTATCTTTCAAGTCTGATATATATTATTATTATAATACAAGGTACAAAACAAAGAAATTGCAGCTGATGATTACCCCTCTCGAGCGTTTATGTGGAGGAAATGAAGGGTAAATAAAGAGGGGGAATACAAAACGCATATGGTGAAGGGCGTAGCAGATGATATAGTAAGTTTAATTGCTATAAATATATACCTAATTATTTACATGTTAAAATTTAATAGCACCTCACTACATTAACTAAATTAATTACTATAGGCCGAGAATGAAACAAAAATAATATGCGGGATCAGTGACCGTAGAACCGGGAACGGATGCCCTGACATTGGTCCTTGGCAAGGAAAGGGGTGGATACCTAAAAGGTATTGGTTATGGAGTGACTTCCCGTGGATATTGGTAGGGTGCTCCAAAAGGGCGATCAAAAGAACGGATCGAAAAACTTAAGACGGAACTCAAAAATGAAAAACAGTTACGTGAGAAAAAGGACCAAGAGGTTGAGCACCTCACTGATATGGTTAAAGCACATCATGAAAAAATTGATAAGCTTACGGCGTTTATGAACCGCGTGATTCAAGATAAACAAGTTGATAAAGCGGTAAGTTCTGTAAGGGACAAATTATATATATATATATATATATATATATATACACACCTATAATTAATTATATTATATAGTTTACTTTTTATCAATTAATTATTATAAATCATTAAATCATTTTGTAGGTAAAGTCCGCGGAGGCGCCTCTTACTACAACTGTAAGATCTAAAAACAGTTGTAATCAGCATTCCAATGTAAATACAACGGTAATTAAGTATTATTGTTGATATGACCAATCTCCCTTGAGCACTTATTTAATAATTAACTAATTGAATTGTACGTAGGACATGATCAATTCCGCACACAATACATCGCGGAAACAATCTAATCCATCAAACTTATCTCAAAGGTCGGCCGATAAGGTACGGATTTGAAACAGTTCTCAATTTGAGTTAATCTTAAAGATTCTAATTCATTTGGATGAACATGCGTCTCTAGTTATAGTTCATCCGGATAGTTATAGTTCATCCAGATAGTTAAAGTTCATCGGGTTAGGTAAAGTTCATCAGGATAGTAAAAAGTTCATCAGGATAGTTAGAGTTGATCCGGAAGATTCTAGTTCATCAGGATAGTTAGAGTTCATCGGGATAGTTAGAGTTGATCTAGAAGATTCTAATTCATCTGGATGAACATGTGTCTCTGGTTATAGTTCACCAGGTTGGTTATAGTTCATCCAGATAGTTAAAGTTCATCAGTATAGGTAAAGTTCATCAGGATAGTTAAAGTTTATCAGGATAGTTACAGTTGTTCCGGAATATAATTAATAATTAACTGTTCCGGCTATGATAAGTTTGTACTTCATCCGAATGGTTATCTGGATAGTTAACTAATGTTTAGCCGGTTATGATCGATATGATTTTATTAATTAATTTAATTGTAGGTCTGTTCTGCGACTGTCACAACACACTCCTCCATCTACAACAGCGTCCGGGCAAAAGGAAAGGGTAACTATTTTAATTTACACAATTGTGTACTTCCCTTATAACTCATTGCTATATGATCATTTAATTAAATGTTGATGTTGTCTTTAGGGGAAAAAGAGACAAATAACAGAAGCAGCAGCTGCTGCAGCCAGTACTGCTGGAGCATCACAGCAAGAAGTGGTGTATATATATATAATTAAGGATTTGACAAATCGCTCTGACGTTATTGTTAATTAATATATATATATATGTTACTAATTAATTAATTATATAGCGTCAATTTAGGAAAAAAATAAGAGACCTACAAATTTAGGAAAACCTGCTCCTGGTAATAATGATGACATTCCTGGTGCTGTTGACTCAGAAATCTCACTAGAGGTATATATATTAGTATATTTGACAATATTTATTCAGTTTTTGACTTTAATTAATTAACTGTTAATATATATGCTATAATTAATATTATTATTATGTCACTTTTGATCAAGGGTGCAAAACTGTGGACCTGCACCTTGGGGAAAAAATAAACATCGTGGCAAAGGCTAAATTATTCCCAGCATTAACAAATGAGATGATTCATGGAGTTCCACTACCTTCTAATTTCTGTAGAGTTTCCATTTATGAGGTTTTGAAGGAACATGGATTTTTACCACACCCAGTAGAAAATATAACAACAATTAAGGAGTTTGCAGAGAAGAAAAGCAGTAACTATATTATTGCATGGCCGAAGGACCAAATGATCAATGCTGATCATGATAAGAAATTAAAATCAAAGGTTTGTTCCATTGATAATACAATTAAAGTACTTGAAAAACCAATTAATTAATCGTATCCACTTTAATTAATTAATTAACTTTAACTACACACACACACACACACACACACACATATATATATATATATATATCTTATCGGTTTTATTTGTCATGTTTTGTTACTCCAGGTAAATAATATGAAAAAAAGCCGAAGGTACAGTACGTAGCATCAAACAACTTGAAGAGCGTGACGATGGTGAAAAAACTTATAAGGAGCCAGACTAACCCGACCAAATTATAATTATCATAAGAATTAAAGTTTCATTAGTGTATATGTATGTATAATTAATTATATTATAATTTTAAGGTTTCTCATAGACATATATATGGGGAGAGGTTCAAATGAGAAGTTTGTTTTAGGTAAGAAGGATAAGAAGGACTTTCAGCCATTGGATCTTGATCTAATAAAAAAAAATGAGGGGTATTTTAGTCTTAGCCAGTTTTGTTGACTTTTTATCTACTTCCCCCATTTTCTTTAAACATTCATAACTTTCACATACGACATTATTTTTAAAAAAAAATTACACCATAAAAACGAGCATTTTTTTATCTTTAAAACGCATATAGTGTTGCTATATAAAAAATGAAAAAAAATTACTCTTTCGATTTTTGACACAGGTTATTGTGTCATTGTGTCAAAATGTTCAGATCATTGTGTCGTCGTGTCAAAAGTATATAGTGTTGCTATATATAAAATTAAATACTCTTTCGGTTTTTGGCACAATATGAAACAATGATCTGAACATTTTGACACATCATTGTGTCATTGTGTCAAAATGTTCAGATCATTGTGTCATTGTGTCGTCATGTCAAAAGTATATATAGTGTTGCTATATATAAAATTAATTGCCCTTTCGGTTTTTTGCATCATATGAAACAATGATCTGAACATTCAAACACATCATTGTGTCATTGTGTCAAAATGTTCAGATCATTGTGTCATTGTGTCGTCGTGTCAAAAGTATATATATTGTGCTGTTATATATAAAATTAAAAAAATTACTCTTTCGGTTTTTAACACCATATGATACAATGATCTGAACATTTTGATACAATATGACACAATGATCTGAACATTTTGACACAATGACACAAAAATTATTTTTTTATATAGCAACACTAAACGCGTTTTAAAGATATAAAAATGCTCGTTTTTATGGTGTAATTTTTTTAAAAAAAAATAATTTCGTATCTAAAAGTTATGAAGGTTTAAAAAATGGGGGGGGGGGGGGGGAAGGGGGAATTTGATAAAAAGTCAAAAATACCCTTTCATCTTTTATTTTCTTTAGTTTTTCTTTCTAATTTACCCAGGAAAATTTTAAGCCATAGATCTTCATTTAATTGAAGATCTAATGACTATGATTACTTCTTATCCTTCTTATCCAAACTAAACTTCTCACAATAACCACACCCCATATATATGTAGTTTAATTAATTAATTGTATGCAGTTTGATTAATTATAATTACGAAAAACGAAATTTGATGAATCTATAATTGCTTGATTATAGATATATGAAAGAAAAATAATACCAAAGGCCGCACATTTTATATTTTAACGTGGTCGTTGCCACCATTTGACCACGCGTATTGGGACAAAAAAATCTGATTTCAACTACCCTTTGGCAACTTTTTTTAATATATGTGGCTAAAACACAAATATACGTGACCATATAATACCAAAGGCCACGCTTTTTATATTTTAAAGTGGTCGTTGCCACCCTTTGGCCACACGTATTGGGATAAAATGTATGATTTCAGCAACCCATTTGGCCACATTTTTTTTGTAACATATGTGGCTAAAACACATATATACGTGACCATATAATACCAAAGACCACGCTATTTATATTTTAACGTGGCCGTTACCACCCTTTGGCCACGCGTATTGGGACAAATTATAATTTCAGCAACCCATTTGGCCACGTTTTTATAACATATGTGGCTAAAACACAAATATACGTGACCATATAATACCAAAGGCCACACTTTTGATATTTTAACGTGGCCGTTGCCACCCTTTGGCCACGCGTATTGGGACAAAATGTATGATTTCAGCAACCCTTTGGCCACGTGTTTTTATAATGTATGTGGCTAAAACACAAATATATGTGACCATATAATACCAAAGGCCACGTTAAACAAACACATGTGGCCGTTGGGACCCTTTGGCCACGCTTTTCGGAAGAATTTTTTGATTACAACAACAAATATTGGTACCCTTTAGCCACACTTCTAGGTGGCTTCAGCCACTGATATTGTAACGTGGCCGTAGGATACATAAGGTGACAGGACCTTTGGTTTCGATTGAAATGAAGAAAAAAAAACGTGACCAAACACCTTTGGTCACGGTTTTTTTTTTCGTGGCCAAAGGTGAATTTTGACGTAGTGGGCATATCCTCCACACTTCCAATATACCGGGTAACTTATACTACTATGTATATATATAGGATGTACCAGCGGCGTATCCACCACATATTAATATAAGCAAATGCATCACCTATTCTCATATAATCATACATATTCACTAAACGTTTACTAACAATTCCCTAGTCACTTGGCTACCTAATTCAAAGCAACTATATACACATCACATTATAATCAACATAATTGCATAACACGTATAAGTAATTCAGTAACAATTTCATCATATAACACATATATATATCAAGTCACAATTATCTTGAATATATTTTCACAAGTATTGTATGTATACCAGCACGAAAACATTTAAAACATTAAAACATTTAAAAGTGGGTTTGTAGAAACTCACCTGATATCTTTAATAAGCTATTCAGACAAAATCTCCGTTATGGTCCATATTTAACCTAATCGCGTATCGGATCGTATTAATGCAGGGTTATTATAAAGAATACTTATGTTTATTTATATCTTATTATCTTAATAACATTTTATTAGGATTTATCTTCAGGCCGAAATGACCAAAATGCCCTTATAGGCATAATAACCTTTTTATTGATAATATGAAGACGCACATTTCTATAAGTAAACGCTCATCCCGGGATCGCCCAGTGAGGTATGTCAGGTCCCAGTTGGGATTTATGCGACACCCCTGCTTTGCCAGAAACCCAGAGTAAAGGTGCCTACCCTTTCAGTCCGCACGAACTTCTAAATATCTTATTAACTCGGTATCTTTAATACTTAGCTATTTATCAAATTTAAACTCATATATACTTTATATATATATATATATATATATATATATATATATATATATATAAGACCAAAGATCAAGTCCCCATTATTTTATATCAATTATCTATATTTAGAAACCCTAATTTCACATATTTTTCGTTTTATTATCAAAATTCATTTTTATTTCAGACTTACTTAGGGTATTATCCATTATAACATATTATAATATGCTTTAAAATATCAAAGCTTAGTTCGGCACCGTTTACTCAATTTGGGCAAAACAACGTTATGAAAACCTTAATTTTGACCCGTTAACAAAACCATTACCAAACATTTTTCAATTGTGAAATAAACTTAGGGCTTTCTTATAACATATTATTTTAGGATTACCTACAAAAATTCAGACCCTAATTCCCACCCGATCACCCAGTTTTATCGAAACAAGCTCAAGAACCCTAATTTTAACACATTTTTAGAAAGCATACTTAGATATCGATTTAGCCAAAACTGAAAGAGATTATTTTAGACCTTACCTAATAGTACTTGAGTGCAGAAATTCAGCTCTTGAGTCCTCCTGGTTTGCTCGTATTCGACTGATGAAGTTCTTGGGTCGGAATAGGGTTTTTGGGTTAAGAACTCATGAATTGGTGCAGGAATCTGATGAATTGAGGCTTCAATTTATAGCATTTGGTGCGTAATATGATGCCCTACACATTCTATGGTGACTAAGGGTGGAAAAATGACGCGTAATATGGCCAAACTTGGCCTGCAAGTTCGCAAACGTGGAAGAAAACGGACCAAAACAAGTGATCTGGTCGCTGTAGGTCTCGCGTACCGCGAAGCCTACCTCGCGTACCGCAAGGTAGTTTGCCAGTTTGGCAGAATTGGTCCCTGAGCTTTATATTTTAACCCCTTGAACTTCTATCTTTCTATCATTTTATGTACTAAAACATTATGGGGCATATTTATAAAGGTTTCTAAGGATCGGGACACATACGATTATATGCATAAACATACGTATATATATATATATATATATATATATTTTTTTATGTATCTTTCACTAATTTACGTTCTAGCCCCTCAAACTTTAAAATACTTATCATTTTATGTTACGAATCATATTAGGATATGTTTTTACTAATTTCTAAGCCTCGGGATACTTTTAATAATTAGGTACGTATAATATCCGTATATGTTTATATATTTATAGTAATTACACTTTTAGCCCTTTTTACTTTTTCGTTAACAATTAACATACGTATTTACACGTATATATATATCAATGATTCATGTATCATCATGTTATCCATATAAACACATATTCATCTCATATTTTACTTTCTTTATCGTTTAACACATCCGTTTTATGCATATTTCATCATTTTAGGTATAAAACATGTATTTCTAATGCATGTAAGCCATCTAATGCATAGTCTTTAAGCTCACGTATTTATAATATAAACACGTATGTATCTATGAATTTTTGGATGTTACAGTTGTGTATATTGGGAAAATTATGGGATGGAGTTGTGGGGACAGTAGCATGAGATTTAGGTGGAAGATATAGAAAATCTTCAAGTGTTAAGTTAGATGACGACATTGGAGAGTGAGTTTTGAAAGGGAAGACATGAGTAATAAACTGGACATGCCGGGAATGATAAAGACGATTAGTGTCCCGGTCCAGACATTTGTATGCTGATTTTGAAGAGGAGTAACCGAGAAAAACACATTGTTTTGATCGAGGTTGGAGTTTCGAGTTAGTGTAGGGACGAAGCCACTGGTAGCACAAGCAACCAAAAGGTTTGAGTTTGGAGTATGCGGGTGGCTTGTTAAACAACATGTCAAAGGGTGATTTGTTGCCAAGTGTCGGTGTGGGAAGGCGATTGATTAAGTAAGTGGCGGTTTAAAAAGCATGAGACCAAAAGGTTTGGGGTAGGCTTGCATAGTGAAGTAAAGCAAGACCCGTTTTCCACCACATGGCGATGGCGCCGTTTGGAGATCCCGTTTTGCTCGAGAGTGTGGGGGTGGTGTGGTATAGTGCGAAATTCCGTGTGAGGTGAGGTAATTAGCGAGGGAAATATACTCACCACCATTATCAGAAAATAGAGAGATAATGGAAGCACTAAAAAAGATTTCAACAAGAGTTTTAAATTATGGAAAGAGGATGGCAACATCGGATTTGTGTTTCATCGGGTATAACCATATATATTTAGAATATAAATCAATGAATATAACATAATATTTAAAACCATCAATTGACATTTCAACGGGTTCCCAAACATCGAGTAAATAAGTTCTAATGATTTTTTAGCCACAAAAGAATTTTGGCCAAACGGTAGCTTATGACTGTTATTGAGCGAACATGAATTACAATGAAAAGACTCGATGGACACCTTATTGAAATTAAGTCCTAATGTGCTAATATAAAGACTTAAAAATCTTGAACGAAGGATGCCCAAGAGTGTGGTGCCATGCGAGTAGAGAGCCGGTAGTGGTGTAGTTAAGTTGAGGAGAGGGCTTCGATGGTCCATAGTAAACGTCATTAACGTTCACCCCCTGCATGAGATGCGCCCCCATGCATAGATCCTTTACCAAGAAGTGATTCGGAAAAAATTCAATAGAAACATGGTTAGGTTTACACACTTTAGCAACAGAGATAATATTATTTTGTAGATTAGGAACAAGTAAGACATCTGTAAGTGAAATGGGACGTGTGGTGGTGTGAATAGTGGTTTGACCAGTATGTGTAATAGGTAGAGATTTACCATCACCCAAGACAATCTCATCCGGACCTCCATATTCAGAAAGGACGGGCAACGATCGTGCATCAGAAGTGGTATGGCTTGACGCCCCGGTATCCCACATCCATGTAGAGTTGGTGGGTGTTGCATGAGCCGAAGTGGAGTTAACCACAGGTGGTGCTTGTATGCTAGGTACTGGCACTTGATGTTGAATTATAAAACGGTTAAGCTTCCTACAATCCTTGGTTTCATGACCCGGTATGTTGCAATAGTAGCAAAATGAACCTTGTTTATTGCCTCTATTGTTGTTGGTAGGGGACCGAGATGACCAGGAGGTCCTTGGCTAGGGTTGGTTTGATCTGGGTTGGCGTTGGTCAGAGGAGTTGCGAGGGTAGGGACGGTTATAGCTTGAGGACCGCTGGGTTTGATTAGCTGCAGTGAGGGGTGGGATTGGGGCGATGTCTTTCAAACACCGTTCTACATCGAGAAGTTTATCAAATAACTCCGGATAGGTGACCGGCTTTTCACGGATTTGCAAAGCAGAAGCAACATGATCATATTCATCACCAAGTTGTGTAAGAATGTGGACAACTAAGTCCTCTTCATCGATAGGACTTTGGGAAAGAGCGAGGTCATCGGAAAATTGATTTCATATCATGGAGAAATTCGGTGATGGATCGGGAACCCTTGGGGTTCTTGGCTAAGCGGGACTTTAGAGAAATGATACAGAATCGACAAGCACTAGCATAGCTCGAGTTAAGAGAGACCCAGGCTTCATGAGCCGTCTCTGCAGAGTTAACCAGTGGTTGCACGGTGTCAGAACAACTACCAAGCAGGGCGCTAATGATAATTTGGTCCTGATGGAACCATTGCGTATAAGCGGGGTTCCGTTTCGAGGTGTCGCCGAAAGTGTTTTGGATGGTGGTTCAGAGAGGCTGTCGATGTGATGATCGAGTTGTAGGCCGGTGAGGGTAGAGAGAACTTGTTTGCTCCACGAGGGGAAGTTGTTAGAGGTGAGCTTAATCGGAAAATGAGTAGGGGCGGTGAGTTGAACAACGACGGTGATGGTTGCCATGGGAGTTCGATCGGGAAGAAATGAAGAAAAAAAAATGGTGGTCGGCTGGTAAGGATCGAAGAACTCACGAGAGTTAATTGAGGGCTTTGAATACCATGAGAAGCAAGAATTTTGTTTATTGAACGTAATGATTTTTTACACAATATGCATGAATATATATAAACTATACATACGCCTATTTTAATAGATGATTGATGATTTGGTTACAACGGTTCATTAGACTACCTAAAATACAATAATCAATATTTAAAGGTAAATCAATATATTTAATCGGATGATTCTCTAATAAGCTAAATTCATTATCATTGATGTAAAGAAAACAAAGAAAATGGGAGAAAAATCATGCAAAAACATGTAGAAGGTAATAATGGAACTTATAATCAAACTTAAGTAAATATAACTAATGATGTATGTTTATTGGGGATGAAAATACTAATAATGTATGTTTATTGGGGATGAAAATCTAAATCATAGTGTTTAAGTTCTCGAAAATTATTAGTTAATCCCCAAACCATCTAGAACGGGTTAGTTAGGTTACTAGTAAATCATGAAAAGATTGATGAATCCTTAAAAGCTTTGAGTTTGAGTTCGAGAATGTTTTCACTTTGATGAATCCTTACACTACTGGACCCGTTATCTCACAAGTTTATTTGTTAAATTGGTCGCGTACGTATAAAAATAAATAAACAAAAAAAAAGATCTAGAAATTTAGGAGAATAAGTCAAAAATAAAATCTTACTTTACTAGGAAACACTATAGCGAAGAAAGGAAAAAAGAAACAAGGGAGGACAAAATGGTAAAAGCGTTATAGCGCATGAATAAAAATAAAACAGTGACAAACTTGTGAAAACACTGTAGCACAAAGAAGAGAACCAAGTGAGGACAAAACGTTAAATGCGCTGTCACATATGAAGAAAAAACTTGAGGGCTTGAGACCGGTCTTCATCTGAGCTTAAAAGATTATAAAATCAAAATTTTCTTTTATTAGTTTATACTTTTAGTTGAGTTGCTTAATTCAAATGTTTTAAATGCATAAATTTTAGTGTTTAGGTGCGATTATTATATGTATAATACATTTTGTGAAGTTTTATTTGAGGGGAATGCATTTTGTAAAGTTTTATTTGAGGGGAATTACTATTAGATTGAGAGCCAATCAAACATTTACATGTGTTTTAGGGTGGCCAGTGGCATATTGCCATGTGGCCACTTTTGTTTTATATGTGTTTTTTTATAAAAAGTCTGTAAGCACTCTAACAAACTAAAACAACAAAAAGTCACCCTATTCCATTTTTTTTACTTCCTTCATTAAGTTGATTTCATTCTATATATTTGTTCATTACTCTTTGCCTCTAAACTTATCACATATAATTAGGTTTATTTATTATTGTTCCTATTTTCCTCCTTTCCTAGATAAAGGTCACATGTCCTTAAAAAAGCTCAAGGAAATGGATGATAGAAGCTGATGTGTGTGAATGTATATATAAAATATAGCTCGTACTATCAGGTTTTAAATTTATAAAACAGAATCCACCAAGGACTATACAACACACGTAAGGCAAGTGTACCCGTCGCGTGTAGCACATAATCGGTAAATGCCGGATGTCGATCCTCAGGACACGGAATGGTGAAAAACAGTTGTTGATTAATAGTTTAGGATTTGGTTTTGGTTTTTATTTGAGAAAAATATTTAAATACCAAAGTAACTAAAAAGGAAATAAATAACTAACTATTGGGTTCGATTCAGAATGAGAATGCGTATCACTTAGGTCCGACTCCTCTTTCATGGTTTGAACACACGACTGACTACTTATGACTTGTCACTGATATAGATAAGGCTCCTAAGACAAGGCTACCTAATCCCTATGGGAAGGTTCACAATCAGGGTTATAGACACGCCCTAATGGTTAAAACTATTACATGGTGATGTGCTAGACAAGGTCTTTGTTTGGCGTTCACAAGCCCTGGTCCCGAGTTATCGGTGACCTGACTCACAACTGGTTTGAAAGTATTGGATATAGACAGTCCTACACGGTCCTACAGTTGTGAAGCTGCTGTGATTGATGAAAAGTTAACCTAGAAGGTCCTAGACACAACTTAGTAGGGCAGACCCGACCTATCGGTGAAAGTTGACTACAAGGCAATGAATAGGATGGCTACTAGCATAGGACAAGGTGATTTCTCACTCAAACCCTAAGGGTGGAAATCTATCTGAACAATGATGATCTAACAGTCGTGAACTATACCTAGTGTCACGCGTAAGCCGCGATTACCGTTATTCGGCAATACAATGGAACACCTAACCTAGTTGACCTGCATACTAGAGGCTAGGTTTTCCACACTAGTAGTCTTGCTCCAAGGTTCAAAATAGAATACACATATCTTTAACCACATACCAAACAAAACATTTTAACTCAAACAATGTCATAAGTAATAGTCAATCGAATAAAGACAACTAGTTCAAACCATAGCAAGATTCGTCTCGTCTAAGCGATACAAATCGTTTAGCCAAGCATACAAATATAATTCAAGAACATTAAGTCCAAGATAAAACTTATAAACATAGGCGATACGCTTGCATCCTTTGGCGGGCCGGTTCCAAAAATTCTCTGGAAATCACGTTCCAAGCGTATCGCCTGGAGGTTGGTAGGTTATAGGCGATACGCTTGCATCCTTTGGCGGGCCGGTTGTGTGCAGTTCCAGGCGTATCGCCTGGGAGATGCATGGTTGTAGGCGATACGCCTAGAGGAGGTAAGTCAGAAAATTTTCAATTTTTAAATTTTTATTATTTCTGTTTACCGAGTTTGTGGTGGTTCGCTGCGGTCGATGTGCTGAGTCTCTGGAGTTTCAGGTGAACGCGTTTCAACTTCTCTTATTTTATTTATTTTATTTCTGATTTGTTTTTGTTCCATTCCACATTGAGGGCAATGTGTGATTTAAGTGTGGGGATGGGATACTTTCGTATTGAGTCAGTCTTAGTCAGTTATTTATTTTTAGTGTGTTATTGAGTCATGAAAAATTTGAAAAAAAAAATTTGAAAAAATTGTTCAAAAATGTCCAAGATTCTGGCTGCAATTAAATGGAAAATGATAGGCAAAACTGGGAATTTGACTGTCTAATTTGTGCTTGAATGGTAATTAATGAATAAATTTGGGAAAAGTGATAAGTATGGTGAGAATGGAAAGCATTACTAAACTGTGATGTGTCGGTAGGCCCAGTTGACCTAGGAGTGGCTTAAATAGCCTATGTGTTTATTGTTGTATAAATATGCTAATCAGTCTGCTAGTGGGTTCCCATTTTAGGAGTGATAGGGATTCTGAATCTGATGATTAGGAGGAAAGAGACCGCTTTAGGCTAGATACTCTTATGTCCTTAGAATTTCAATTGAGCATAGTAGCTAATAATCTGGTTAATGAATTAGAGTGAAGGGGCAGAATACTCATGTACAAACTAAGGATAGTATCCCGTGGTAAGTACCTCTGATGATGTTCCGGATCTCGCGGGCAAAATACTCATGTATGATTTCGGGGGTAAGACCTTGTGAAAAAGTACCTCTGGTGATGTCCGTTGGTAATTTTAGGTAAAAGTAACCAATTATAATTGAAAAAAAAAAGAAAAAAAAAACAAATGAAAAAATGAGAAAAAGAAAAAAATGATGAAAAATGATAGCTTAGAGGAATAAATGCCTAGGAGTTGCGATTCAAATGTTTAGTTATTCTTTGGACATCTTAGTATCTGGTTTAATGGGGGTGGAGAAAATATAAAATTTAAATCATTACTACCCTTCGCTTTGACTGATTATGATTCGGTAGTAGGTTGAACTTGACCTTTCTTTAGTGGGATCCAATTGCGACTGAACTTATATCTGGTAATTTCATAAACACATGGGGGCGAAAGAAAAGGTTGGTGGTTGGGTTTAATCGGATAGAAATATCGGCAATCGTAGTTAGTGTGCTAGTACATTATGGAATGTAGAATTGTATGGTGGATATTGAATTTTAAATGTTGAATGTTTAGAAGTCAAGTTCCTGATTGTGATTCCATTGCAGTATTTTTCGAGGACGGAAAAAGAGTCAGTGTGGGGATGTTTGATGTGTTGCAAACACATCCCATTTCCGGTGTCTTTTAGTTAGATATTTGAGTCAGTTTGAGTCGGTTTTCATTAGTTTCCATTTGTTTTCAGTTAAGTTTGGGTCTGTGGGTCCTTCTTATATTTTTGTGTAAGTTTTGCAGTTTTGATGAATTCCTGAGGCCAAGAAAGAAGTTAACAAGAAAAGAAGGACAAGTGCTGAACAAGATGTCCCAGGCGTATCGCCTGGGACTGGGTTGCCTCTAGGCGATACGCGCAGAGCTGGCTGGTCAACAAAAGTCAAAGTCGGTTTTGACCGACTAAATTGTCGTGTTATGATCTGTAGGCGTATCGCCTAGAAACAAGGTACCTCCAAGCGATACGCTTGGAGGTCTAAAACCCGCAGAAAAAGCAATTCGAGTATAAAATCAATTTTAGGGTTATGTTTCGAGATTATTCGACTCCCAGACGAACTCAGGGGCGATTTTGGGCGACTTGAAGAGCAGAGAAGGCCAGGGACAAAGGGGGAATCATCGGTGGATCAGTTTCTCAACACGAATCATCATCGGTCTACCGGGTTTCATCCTTTATTCTTATTGTTCTTAATTTCAATCATGTTTTCTGTCAAAGTTCAGATTTTTACTATTACTCTAGACAGTAACATGAGGTTAGGCTAAATTGTTTGTATTACCTAGACCCAATTGGATGATTATTTGGTGTTTATGACTTTATTCAGCTTTGATTGATTGATTGATGTTGCACTTTTATTAAATTCCAATGATTATCATGTTTGATGCATATGTGTGTTATGAGCAGATTATTAGTTGATTGTTGATGCGTAATTTACCCGCGAATGTCTTTCGGTTTAGGTAGATTATCTGAAGTAGTTGACTTTAGGGTTAATTGCGATAGATTGGTTTAGGGTTCTTCTAGACTATTGTACTGATAATTGAGTGATAGTTTACTTATAATGTGCTGCTAAACTGGAGACTTAAAAGGTACAGGTTTAACGGGTAGTTGGGTTGGTTAAAGTTCTAGGGTAGCATTGTCTCAAAAGGAAATGTCCTAGGGTTTTGTCTAGCTTGGTATTCCGTGGCATTCATGGTAGTTACTGGTAGCTCCTGTTAGGTCTAAGGTGCCCGAGATTAGGTTCAGAGGTGGTTAGGTATAACTGAGGTAGGACGGACTTAAAAGGTGAACTCCTGTTGGAGCGTTAGAAGTGTAGCTAGGACGGACTTAAAAGGTGAACTAGCCACCATCAGATTAATCGAAGCTGAATGAGGTTATAGATGCTAAGTAGGATTCCAGGGTCTAGGTGATATTTTTCTCTCATTTGAATTCTTCCAAAGTTTCCTGCTGTTTGTCTGTTAGTGCGTTAGTTAGGTAATTTTAGTTAATCGAATCTTAATTCAAAAAAACCCAATTCAATTACTCAGTATTTCCGTTGTCTAGGTCCTAGGTTAGTTTTTTCTATAGAGTGTCTCTAGGGTTCGATATTCCCGGTCTTGCCTTAGCTATTCTACTATCCGATAGGTACACTTGCCTTAGGGTTCGGTTTAGTTTAGGTATTTTCGGTAAAATTAGGTGTGTCTAGGTCTAGGTTTAGGTCTAGGTTTTTATTACATTTTTTGGTACGTTCCGAGCACATCACTCTTCCTTAGGATCCCCATACTTGTGGTCTTCCATATCTTCACCTTCAACTACTTCGTCTTCTTCATGTGATTCCTTCGGTAAGTCTTGTAGTGTATCCTTCTCGCCAAATGTGTGTGATTCAAATGGGTCACTTTCAAGCGCGTCATCTTCAACAACTTTGTAGACCTGCTCCTCTTGCTTTAGGTACTGTGGGACTGGAAGTATGAAATATGATGAATTGTCTTCATAATCGAATGTGTCCTGGTCCATTACTGTCTCCAGCTTCATGTCTTGATCACTTCTATTATTATATGTGAAGGCTTGCTCTTGCCTCTCGTATTCATCTTCGGTGATCCCCATACGTTGTGTGATTTCTCTGAGTTGCTCATCTATGCGACTAGATAGTTCCTCAGAAATTCTAGACTGAACTTCAAGCTCTTGCAAGATTAGCATTCTTTTCTCTGATCGCTCAGCAACTCTCTTGATATGCTCATTCGAACTCTTTGTATGCTCTATCATCTCTTTCATCAAATCACGAAGGTTGGGTCCTTCCTCTATAATTTCCGTATAATCTTGTTGCGATTGCGAGTAGCCATCGTATCCTGCAGTGATCTCCTCTGAATAAGGAGAGAACCGTGTAAAGTGCGTTGTTTCCTCAGATAGCTCAGTAACTTTCCAGTTATGCTCACTCGAACTCTTCATATACTCGATCATACCTTTCATCATCTCACGGAGGCTAGGTCCTTCCCCTGTATAAGGGCAGTACTGTGTATTGTGAGGATCCCCGCAGAATTCACACCATTCTCTTGTATAGCACTCCTCGTGATCCTGGTGGTAATCTTGATTGTAGTTCCCGAAGTGATACTCCATAGGACTTATTCCAAATGTTGCTCAAGTTGAGAAGATTCACTAGTGCGAGATAGGATTGAAGAAATTTAAATAACAATAACAAAATAAAAAATAAAAATGAACAAACTAGCAAAAATAAATATTTACAAAGGTAAACTACTAATGACAACTATTCTTAACGCGACCGTGTCCCCGGCAACGGCGCCAAAAACTTGATGTGTGTGAATGTATATATAAAATATAGCTCGTACTATCAGGTTTTAAATTTATAAAACGGAATCCACCAAGGACTATACAACACACGTAAGGCAAGTGTACCCGTCGCGTGTAGCACAGAATCGGTAAATGCCGGATGTCGATCCTCAGGACACGGAATGGTGAAAAACAGTTGTTGATTAATAGTTTAGGATTTGGTTTTGGTTTTTATTTGAGAAAAATATTTAAATACCAAAGTAACTAAAAAGGAAATAAATAACTAACTATTGGGTTCGATTCAGAATGAGGATGCGTATCACTTAGGTCCGACTCCTCTTTCATGGTTTGAACACACGACTGACTACTTATGACTTGTCACTGATATAGATAAGGCTCCTAAGACAAGGCTACCTAATCCCTATGGGAAGGTTCACAATCAGGGTTATAGACACGCCCTAATGGTTAAAACTATTCCATGGTGATGTGCTAGACAAGGTCTTTGTTTGGCGTTCACAAGGCCTGGTCCCGAGTTATCGGTGACCTGACTCACAACTGGTTTGAAAGTATTGGATATAGACAGTCCTACACGGTCCTACAGTTGTGAAGCTGCTGTGATTGATGAAAAGTTAACCTAGAAGGTCCTAGACACAACTTAGTAGGACAGACCCGACCTATCGGTGAAAGTTGACTACAAGGCAATGAATAGGATGGCTACTAGCATAGGACAAGGTGATTTCTCACTCAAACCCTAAGGGTGGAAATCTATCTGAACAATGATGATCTAACAGTCGTGAACTATACCTAGTGTCACGCGTAAGCCGCGGTTACTGTTATTCGGCAATACAATGGAACACCTAACCTAGTTGACCTGCATACTAGAGGCTAGGTTTTCCACACTAGTAGTCTTGCTCCAAGGTTCAAAATAGAATACACATATCGTTAACCACATACCAAACAAAACATTTTAACTCAAACAATGTCATAAGTAATAGTCAATCGAATAAAGACAACTAGTTCAAACCATAGCAAGATTCGTCTCGTCTAAGCGATACAAATCGTTTAGCCAAGCATACAAATATAATTCAAGAACATTAAGTCCAAGATAAAACTTATAAACATAGTGTTACCACAATCGCAGAACTTTTCTTCCAAATTAATCGTGATGCTCTCAATATCTCCTCTCTATCAAAATGTTGTATATTTATTTGTTGCTGCCGCCACCCCCACGTGACCTAAGTTTTACTTGTTAATCACTTGCAATCTTCTAAGCCCATTCTCAATTCTCTTTTTCCTATTGGTTGCGAGCCAGGCCCATATTAAGTCCACGTGAGACTTGATCAAAATCACACATTACTATTATCTTCACCTTGGTTCTTTTGCATTTCTGTTCCATCAAACACACATCTATCTCAATAATATGATGTAAATATATAAACGATAGACATATATATATATATATATATATATATTAGAACTTCATAACTGAAGTTTGATTAATTAAACATCATAGCTCGTATTTAACTTAATCCTCTTATATTTGAAACTCATTCTTTGTAACCAACTAAATTTAGATATAAACTAATTAAGCACCGATCACTAAAAATATGTGACATAAGACAATATAAATATAGGATAATTTATCAGGTTTACATATCCAAATTCACACACATCAGAAGCTGAACAAAGTATCAAGTTTTTGTAAATGAAACCATGACACATGGTGCATAGGTTAAGTCAAAACACCACTTTTTTGGGAACAACTCTATTTGGTAAACAACTACTAATAACTTTTGTATTTGCAATGGTGTATATAAGACAAAATACTGTTTTTTTGTATGTACCCAAATGCAACCAAACTACATCTATAAATAAAATTATGTTATGAAGTCCTGACTTAATGGGAACTATATGCAACAAGCTTTAAACCAAACAGATATCTTATAAAGCTCCTGCTTAATGGAGACAATATGTAACAGTGCTAGACACAATCCAAAGCAGTGCCAAAACAAAAATCACCAACGACCAATACCAAGATGGTGGCCCGCCGCAACGCGCGAGCGAGTCACCATCTACTATTAACATATTTAGTAAAATAAGCTATAATTATTTTAGGATTAACAAGTTTGTAAGCTCCACTTGAAATTGCATGGGCTCGGTGGGATTAATTGTTTAGAACTTAATTGGATTACAAATGGCTCTATGGGGTCATGGAGTGATACAAAACCTTTTTTTCAGGTGAAATTTGAAAAACATAACCTCTTTTTTTAGATCTTTGAAATCCTACATAGAGTTCTTTAATTCTCAAAGGACCCTCCAAAATGTTTTGACCCTTCATGGACCACAAATGCTAATTGTTCCTCTTAAATCACCAAGAAATGTCATGTCACATGCACACATATCATGCTAATTGTTCCTCACTTGTAAATTTGCCCGCACGTTGCGACGAGTGTTTCGATGGAATTTTAAAGTCTAACTTCCGTCTTCTGCAGTTTGATGTTTTAGATATTTGCACATGTACAAAAGTAGTAGTACATATTCATTATAAAAGTTATAAAGTTATTTCTTTCCTAGTTCTGTATGTAGGGAAAGATGCATATACAAAATTTACAAAATTAGACAATGTTTTTCCTACTTCAAAGAGCCACTTCTAGCCTTTCATATTTAGTTACAACAAAGAGAACGTCAGCCTCTCTATTAGAGAGCATGTGGCTTTTTCTCCTAAACAGCAAACCATACCAGGTAGGTACTCCAAGAGTGGTGTTTTGAAAAGTGCTTGATGCTTCAGTCTTCCTTATATTTTTGATCTTTTGGAGATGATTGGGTGTCCATCTGGATGTATATTAAAGGTGCAAAAAATAAGTAGATAGAAAATAATACAAATTAGGTAAAAACTAATCTGTTTGAGAAGACGGCATCGATGGAGCAAAGTAAAGCTTCTAAAACTGCAAGTAAAAGAGATCAAATTATTGTGTTTATGTAATGAATAAGTGATAAACTCACATAAATGAGAACGCATGCCAGTTGTTGACAAAAGTGAAAACTTAAAGAAGTTTAATGTTAAGTACATATCATATTGATACAATATGCACTCTACATTGACCTTAAGAATGTAACCAAGAATTCAGTGTAATTGTGCATTATCGAATAATCAAATCATATAACAACTTCATAACCCTTCTCCCAAATATCACAAAGATTTAATGTTGACTCAATTTTTGACAAAATAAAATGAGAAAACAAAAGAGCAGCAAACATCTAATCCAACAACACAAAGAAATTAGCCTAAAAACACACAATCAGGAAACATAAACCTACAAAATTTAAGTGGGACTAACTTGTAACGAAAATAAAAGCATCAAAAGAAAGGGAATGGGGTCTTTTTTTGAAACAAACGTCAGCAACATAGCTGATTTATACCAACAATAATTAGAGAAAAGGCACTACAAATTATATAAGACCGACCTTCAATGGTAAACGTCAGCAATTTAGAAAGATATCATCTTGAAAACTGTAAACAAAGAAGTAAATAATACCGCATTAATGGCATGCATAAGTAATCAGATAAGGAATATTAAAATGCAAGTAAATTAGGAACAAGAATTGATTCTTTAAGTAAATTATATAAGACTGACCTTTGACGTTAAACGTCAGCAATGTAGAAAAATATCCTCTCAAAAACCGTAAACAGAGAAGTAAATAAAACCGTATTGATGTCACGCATAAGTAATGAGATAAGGAACATTAAAATGCAAGTTAATTAGAAACAAAAATAGATCCTTTAAGTACTAATTAAGCAAACAATAAACATTACAATTTATAAAGGACTTATTTTCATGTAATTTAAATAGGAAAATTGGAAATGGCTACTGAAATTTCTTACAGAGACTTAAACATCCAATTACCTATGGCATCTTCAAAATCAGTAACCCTTCTCACCATACTCTCACACTTTATGGCATATTTTGCAAGGTACCATACCAATTTATGTTGTATCTTCCCAACAGAAATCAGCATCGCGACAATAACCCCATATCAAAGTTTTTAAGACCAAACGATAAGAACAACAATAATATATCTAGAAAAAAAATCATCATAGCCACTGCTAGAGCAACAATACTGACATGTGAGACTGCCACGTTAACAAAAACGATATATAAGGTAATGTCACCACACACGGGCCATCATCATAATTAAAAAGAAAATAGCGTTAGATGAACGGTGCTTAAATATGAGTCTGCTAACAGCTAGCAACCAACGCCATAGCAAACAAATACCGATTTTTAAGCCTAAAGGATATGAACAGCAACAGCAGATCAAGTATCATAGCTCGAACCATAAGCTATCAGTAAAATCGATGATCAAACATCAAGTATCAGTAACGGTAAAACCAACAACAATATGCTCAAATCAGAAGTTATCATCAGGAAAACAAAAAACCAAATCCGACCAGAATTCGACGTCGTGCGACCACAAAGTACCAAAAAACACAGTAACCAAACCCTAGATTCAGAGATCAGTTTATATTGAAGCAACAAACAGTAGAATCGCATAAAAAACCTCATATACAACCAAAAACGACAAGGCATAGAAACAAAATCAGGGGTTTTTTAAGAAATGGAAAACGAAATTGCGTCAATAAACCTAAATCAAAACCTTATATACTTTTGAAGCAACCGACTGTAGCTACGTGTGTAAAAAACGGACCGACGACGCAAGGGGCTTTCCAGATGTAGACAGGAACGTTGTAACATCCGTGTCAGACCCATTTACAAAACCTGGCCCGAATTTGAACTTGTCACGCAAATTGAATTTTGATTTAACGATTACTGGAAGAATTTGTCTAAACTATACATTTAAATTATGTTCGGGATATTACATAATCATTTTTAAAGCAAAATAATAAAATTGCAAAGTTTTAGGTTAAACGATTTCCTTAAAACAAAAATAAAGCAATTATTAGCTTTTACGCGATTTCGGTATTCGATTTATCATTTATCGGAAATCTCGGGGATTATATCTCAAAATATATAATTTTGAATGTCCTACAATCATTTTATAACACTAAAAACCAATTGGTTCAATTATAGATCAATTTTGTTAATTAAAACACAAATAAAAGAATTTACTTTTTTCTGTGCAAATCTGGTATTAACCGGGAGTCACATAAATTTCAAAAATCATATTTTAATATCCATAATGTTTTATAAGGTTGTTATAAGTTACTTGTAAATTTTTAGAGGTTAACGAGTTAAAACGAGGATGAACGAATAAAAAGAAAGTAAATATATATTAAATACATATTTATATACATCGTTACATGTGCCCCGAGTCCCGAGACTTAGAAAACCATGAGGAATCATTCTAAACAATTTTTGGGCATAAAATACTAAGTTTCTCAAAGTTTAGGGGTTAAAATCGCACAAAATAGAACTCCAGGGTCTAAACTGTAAATAAAAAGTTGAGGGACCATTTCTGCCAACTGCCCAAAGTGAGTCGCGGGTCGTGACGGACCCCTCCCCCTCCCTTCACGGTACGCGATATGTTCCAGGTCGAGTTTTTGCCATGAACACCAGTTGCAACCCACGTTTGGATCATTTATGTGTTGATATCAGCCGATTAGTCACCTGATTTGTTGTCTGCACATAATTCCGCCCCTAACACTATAAATACCAACCTTCATTCATCATTCCAACTCACAAATTTCGTGATTTAACACCTCAAAAACCCTTAACCCGAAACCGAACCTTGTTCTTCGAAATTCACTCGATCCAGAAGTTCTTTGAAGATGAATTTCTGCATTTACACGTTATTAGGTATGCTCTACAAAAAGTCTCTATCAATTTCTGTTAATTTTGTCTCTAAGATCGAGTTTTGAAACTAGGTTAAAATTAGGGTTCTTGAGATATTTCTTTATTTCTAGGTAATTAGGAAAGAGTTAGGGTCTGAAATTTTGAGGGATATTATGTTATAACATATATTAAAGAACCCCTAAGTCAATTTTATGATTCCTAAAGGTTTGGTATTTTATTTAAAAACCACTCAAAACTAGGGTTTTTACGTTGCTGTTGTCACACCCCGAGAGATGACTGAATGTGGGCATGTGACTAATTGACATCATGGTCATGGTTACGAATGATTGACGTCTAAATGAACATTTAATTAACCATTTGTCTTTCGAAAATAGAAGTCTCAAACATTTATTTAAATATTTAAAACCATGGCAGCGGATATAAAGTAGTGGTTACATGATAAAGTTTCCAAAAGACAACTTCATGAGATTTATAAACATAACTATCCTAAGGCGTAATGCGTCTAAATCTCCAAAATGAAATGCATGAACACACGGCAGGCAGACCATGATATGACAAGCAGGATCGAAACAGAAAAACATGAAGTTGTAGTCTCTAATCACCTGAGAATTCAAGAATTTAAAAAGTCAACAGAATTGTTGGTGAGTTCACAGGTTTTATGACACTAGAACTGTTGGGAATTATGTTTGAAATTGTTTAGCCTGTCAAGATATTAGTTTATTTGACACTGTTGTTGTAAAGATCAATCATGAACCTTGAATTCAAAACTAACTGTTTACCCACTCCTGATGTTCTTCCCCAAGAACACCGAATGACCAGAATAACAAATGTACACCTTGACTATAACCATGGAGTCATGACTGAAGCGACCAAGTCAGGGCAGGGTCGTCAACCCAAATAGATTTACTCACAAGCTATCGTTTCGAATGAACTAATTGAACTCAATTAATAGTGGGACTTAGGCATTTTACATGAATCAATATGAATACACAGATTGGGGATATGAAAAGAACATGAAATCAATACTTCTTACAGTTATCATAATATCTGACAAAAATGGAATTAAAAAGTAATCATTGAATTCTCCCCCAAGTTAGAAAACAGAAATGTAAAAGGGGCCGTGAAGACTCACTTGTTTGAAGATGGACTGACAGGTATGATTGGTTGAACTTAGCCTAGCAAACGTCTACAAGGTAATGTTATGACGTATTAGGGTTTGGCTATCTTGAGTTAGTGAATACGTCACTCAATGTTCAAGGTTAAGTCTCGACTGTTATTACGTGATGACAGTGATGGAAATCCTAGGATATTATTTATTGGCTAATAAATAATATTGAATTTGATGGAATTTATTATTTATTTAAATAAATAAATAATAGTTAGAATTTTACGTTTGAAAAATAAATATTGAATAATATGGATTATTTTTCATTAAACGTTATGAAAATTATAAATATTTAATTCATTAAATATTTGTAAGGTTTTGAACCCTTTAAGTTAGTAAATAAAAACTTTCATTTATTAAGGTTCGAACGCGCGTGTTATACCGCGCGTCGTTCCACGGTATAAGTCGCGTTTTACGAAAAGAATTTTGATATTTGAAAATATGTCTATTTGTATGAAGAAATGTTTTCAAAAATATATGAAATTATATTTTGGTAAAATTAAGTGTCGGTTAGTCCGGTAGTTAGCCGGTTTCACCGGTTTGGCCGATTTGACTCGTTTTATGACTTTTTAAGTTTCCTTAACACTTTGGATTTTTTTAATAGACTTGTTTTAATGTGGTTTAGGGTCTTAAGTTGCCAAGTGTGCCGGTGGGAGTTTAACTTGTAAAATTTGATGTTTTCGAGTTATCGAAAGTTACAGTTTTGGTGCGGTTTGCTTCTAAAACATGTTTTTCCACTTTTGAACCTTAGGAAACATTTTTATATGTCAAAATGAGCATGTTTTATGTTCTGGACCAGATCCAAATTTTTACTCAAACATAAGTTATATTTTCCGTCGAAAAGTCTTATTATTGTATCCGATTGTTCCGTTTTCAAGTGTTTAACTTCCGAATCACTTTGTAAGTTTATAAATTAATCTTGGCAGCCCTAGATCATATGTTACAAGTCCTAAGTGGTCATTTGTTGGTCACAAGGGTTTTTACTTAATTTTCATGAAATAAATGATATTTAAATCATAAAAATTCCATTTTCTCATTTCTTAAAGATCTTATAAGTCAATCTTCAAAATAACACTTTAGTAACTCAAAATCATCCTAAGACAAAGTTGGTTGCAGATTTGAGGTCAAAATCATGATGTGTTTTCATGGTAGTAAAATATATATATTTCAAGATGACACTCTTTTATGACACACAAAATGAGGTGTCATGTTTGACAATTTTTAACATAATATATATTTTCTTTAAAACTTGGTTTTCAAACATTATGTTTATGTATTCCCACCATAACAAACATACTAAAACATTCAAAACTCATAATGTGTTATGATATATAAACTATGTCACCATTTATGAAACTTTTAACATAAATATCCAATTTATGTTAATATTTTCTAAGAAACTTGTTTTTAATTAATATTCTAGTTTTTCCATCAAAGAACATAATGCTACTAACATGCAAGTTTGCTAGTAATCATCTATGAACACAAACAAGACTTAATCATGAACATGAATTTGTGACATTATAAGAATATATCATGGAATAAGTCGAGAAAAGAAGGAGCTCCTAACCCACCCTTGATCTTTGATTTGGACGAGGATGATGAAAGAATGAAAGGATCATCAAAGGTGTTTTGACAAGAAAGCAAGAGGTTAGAAAAAGGTTGTTTATGAAAGAAATCAAGAAAGAAAATGAAGAAAAATGATGGAATAGAAGTTAGAGGTGATTTACCTTGATCAAAGGAAGGCTTAAGAACTTAGCTTGAGTGGTGGTTTATGGTGAAAAGTGGTGGTTGGCGGTGGTGTATGGAGGGCCGAGAGGTAGAGAGTGAGAGAGACTAGAGAAAAAATAGGTGTTTCTCTTGTATGGTTAAGTGAGAAATGAGAGGTTATGTGTTTATATGAGTGACTAGGTGGACTTGGTGGTTCGGTTTTTAAGTGAACCGAAGGGGGGCTCGGGTTTGGTGTACTAGCCGAGAGTCAAGAAGAGAGAAAAGAGATGGCTTGAACCACTTGATCTCTTGGTGTAATATGAACCAATTTGAGTGTGTTTGGGGGTGTTTAGAACCGGCCAAGGAGGAGAGGAGGGACAAGGAAACACCAAGGTGGCTAGGGGACATGTTGGTCTCATGTGTAAGTGGATACAAGTATTACCCAAAGGTTAATAGAATTGTCATGTACTTGGCCAACCATCTTGTTTAGTATCTAGATGACAAAGTGTTTAAAACATGTGCTCATAGGAAGTTGATCCAATTAGTGATCAAGAGATTTGGTTGGTTTGGTTAGGGGATTCGGTTGGAACCAAATGAGAGAGGGAGGGAAGGAACCGGAAAAAGAAAAAAGGGAAAAGAGAGGGAGATGGGTCTCGAACTCGGGTCCGGTGGAGAGAAAGAGGAGAGGGATTGGGCTTGGCCCAAATCGGAAAGAAAAAGGAAAGAGACGGGCCAGGCTAGCTGGGCCTGCGGGCCGGAAGAAGGAAAAAAAAAAGAAACGGGCTAGGCTGGCCTATCGGGCCGAAGGGAATGGGCCGCGGAAAAAGAAAAGAAGAGAGAAAGAAAGAGAGTTGGGTCGGTAGGCCCATTGGGCTTGTTGGGCCGAATCAGGTCTCGGGTCGGGTCGGGTTGAGTCTGGGTCGATCCAACGAGTCCAACGACACTTTATTTGAGTCAAAAGGATAAACGGTTGAAAAGTCGTTTTTAGCTCGAGAACGAATGATTTATTTATATATATAAATCAATAAAATAGTTAAGTGTCGTGTTTAATTTTAATGAATGGGAATGTCAAAGTCTTGATTGTTTGTCATGGGATTATGCACAATGATGAACTAAATTTTAGAATTAGATGATTTGCTTGACGTAAGCGTTTTATGTTTGAATGTTTTGGCGACAATGTTTAATTGTTTGTTTTTGATGAAAATAAAATATAGTTTGGACATAGAAATAGTCTTAGGAATAAAGCTAATAATTGTTTGACTTGAATTGTCGTTTGAATAAACGTTCCGTTGAATTACGTTTGTCATTACGTAATAGTTTTAGAAAAATATAAATGTTATTTTATATTTAATTTTCATAAAACAATGATTATGATTTTTTTTGTTATTGAAGTTCTGTGACAACCCGTATTTTCCAGGTATATTTTAATATATTAATT
>JBCNJP010000007.1:104840315-104861310 GCA_039602395.1 Deinandra increscens subsp. villosa | reverse complement strand
TTAGTTACTCTCATATTAACCATTTTTTTTTCTAATTAAATTGGGATTTGGTATATGATGTACAATAAATATTTGGAGTTTTTAAGTAAAGCCAAATATAAATTTTAGATTTTTTTAAAAACAATTTTATACTATTACTCCACTTTTAAAAGAGAACAACTTATCAGACTAAGATACTATTGGACTAAAAACCCTTTGATATAAAAAATAGCTAATATATTAATCTCAGTCCGATTATAAATAACCCTATGTATAACTATACGACACTGAGATCTATAATAAGCGGCTCTTGTTTGGCTAAGACCTATTTTTTTGTTCGTGTGCAATTCACGTGCTAAACTATTGTTCATTTCTATAACGACGTAATTTTTTCATAATTTTTAAAAATATCATCGCCGCTTATTTTTTATGTACATTTTAGGCTGTATTTGGCGCACTAGCTGATAAACTATAAGTTAGCCGATAAAAAATAACTTTTGGTAAAAACTAGCTGATAAACTAGCTGAAAATATAAAATGACATAAAAATACATGTTATAAATGTAGATAAAAGTATTTATTTATAAGTTAGGGAAGACTAAAACTGAAAAATATTATAAAAGTTAGTTGAAACGCTACTCCAACTAGTTTTTAAAAAGCTAGCTTATAAGCTAGCTTTTTAACGTTACCAAACATGGTTTTTTTAAAAAGCTAGTTTAAAAAAAAACATGTTTGGTATGTTAAAAAGCTAGCTTATAAGATACCTTATAAGCTAGCTTATGATGCGCCAAACATAGTCTTAGTATTCAGAATTAAGTCATAGTAACATCACACAATCCTCTTTACATATTTATCATATCATTGTCACGGTCACAAAGTATGGTCTATGCCCTCTCGTTTATAGTTATAACTTTTATGTATAATTAACTAAAATTTACTTTTTGTTTGCTACATCTCGTACAATTCAAGCTTTTAACAAATCGATGTGAAGTAACTTAACTAATTTTAACACTAGATTATACAACAATTCATCCATAAACGAGAAGAAAAGTGAAAATATTTAATTACACTCTTTCTTGAATTAAATCATACTCTATCTGTTAAGTTAGTTAGCAGATTATTTTCAGATAAGGTGTGGACTTAAAAGGAAGGCAACCATGAACGCCCCTGTAAAGCACACAGCTTTCATCATTTATTAATCACAACACCCATCATACATTCTTACTTTCTTCCTTCCTTCCTTTCAGATGGCCTCACTCCACCAATCCGCCATTGTTACACCAAAAAAGACCAAATTAGCTCGCACATTCGCCAAAGTTTTACGCATCCGAGCTGCAACCAACGTAGACAGCAAAGTTTTACACAAATCACTTCCAAAACCGAATCATGAAAATCATCATCTCCATGAAGAAACTGAAAAGATTCAAAACAAAGCAGCTATGGATGCCTTGATCGCCAAAGTTTTCGCAACCTTATCGTCGGTAAAAGCCACGTATGCAGAGTTGCAGGATGCGCAATCTCCTTACGATCCTGAACGAATTCAGTCGGCCGATCAGCAAATCGTTTCGGAACTCAAACGGTTATCGGAATTGAAGCAATCTTTTTTGAAGAATCATATCGACAACTCGTGTTGTGAAAACACCGTAATGTTATCAGAGATTCAAGAACAGAAGAATCTTGTTAAAACTTATGATTTAACCAACAAGAAGCTGGTGAATCAGAGCCGATTGAAAGACTCCGAAATCATGATTTCGAAACAGAAACTGGAGGAAATCGAGAGGGAGAATAAACTGATCGAAAGAAGATTGAATTCAAGTGGCCCTTTGAATCTCCAATTTTCAAAACTGACGTCAAACGACGTCGTAGCGTTTCTCAAGCACGCGGTTAAATCCGTTAGAAGCTTCGTGAAGTTGATGATAACTGAAATGGAACTCGCAAACTGGGATATCGACTCGGCCGTTAGATCGATCCATCCTGGCGCGGTCTACTGGAACGAGTCGCATAGATGCTTCGCTTTCGAGTCGTTTGTTTGTCGGGAGATGTTCGACGGGTTCGGAAACCGGAGCTTTTCAAGCTCCGGGTCGGGTCGACGACCCGTTGAACAACGGGAGCAGTTGTTCTATGATCGGTTCACGGAGTTGAATGAGTTGAAGTACTTGAAAGCCAGAGAATATATTACATGGAAACCCGCATCACCATTTGCTAAATTCTGTTGGAGTAAGTATGTACAGCTTGTACATCCCAAAATGGAGTTATCTCTATTCGGGAATTTAAACCAGAGGAAAAACGTCGTTTCGGGGAATTTCCCCGAAACGACGTTTTTCGAGTCGTTTTCGGAGGTTGCGAAACGATTCTGGCTGTTGCATTGTCTGGTTTTCTCGTTCGATCCGAACGGGGCGTCGGTTTTTCGGGTGAGAAACGGGAGTCGGTTCTCGGAGGTGTTTATGGAGAGTGTTAATGAAGAGGCTTTTCTGTCGCCGGAAAAGTCGCCGGAGGTGGCGTTCACGGTGGTGCCGGGGTTGAAGTTAGGGGAAAGCGTTGTACAGTGTCAAGTGTATCTGAGTTGATTTGATGGTGGGGGGTCCACGTTTTGGTGGGGGCTGACGTGGCGGTGGAGGGTGTGGGCCCGGTGGTTTGTAGCTTTTGAAAGGGAGAGCAGGTAAAACAATTGGGATGTTGGGAAATGAGTCATAATGTCGAAGTTATTTGAATTTTATATCCGTACGGAAAGCCTGGCCAGTTTTGTTAATATAGGGGCAGGTGGAATGTAATTCTTATTCTCCTTTGGAGATCTATATTTTGAAATATGAAGTTTTTCCAACGGTAATGTCTACATTTTTTCTAAAATAAAATCACCTTGGCATATTAATATACCAATGATACCAATGATTTCTAGTCCAATTGGTTAAAGGGAGTTACTCAAGACATTATAATGGGAAGGTCTTAGATTTAAGCCCCACTTGTAACAAAATATAAAAACTGGGGTTACATGTTGGGCCAGAGGATTTTCTTATCTAAGCGTGAGTTTCCTTCTGATGGGGATTGGAGATGATCGGGTGGGTGGTTTAATGTCCTCGTCAGTGATTCAAATTTGCCGTTAAAAAAAATCACTTTAATATACGCTTTAGCGCTTTATACGTTTTAAATTTGAACTTTTTTTTATACGATAACTTCTTTCCATTGATTACTAAAAGCAATTACAAAGAAGTGGAAGGTAGCTGGGCAACAAACTACGCCGCAACTCCATTTTAGATAGCAAAACCAATCCTACTGAAAATAAAGTTTTGAGCCTTAGGCGACGACAAATTACAATGTACGACCCGTTGAACCCTGCTCAAAATTCAACAGCCTCCGGGGCAAGAAACCCAAAGGTGTCGAAAGCAAGGGCATAAACACGTGTTAATTTTCAATGCAGGCTTTCTCGTGTTTAGCAACTTTGCCGGATTCCGCCTTCAAAGCCGCTTGTTCCGCAGTGAACCCATTATCCCGGAGCCCAACAAGAAAGGACACACCAGTAAGGTCAATGCATGCGTGTTTCCCCCTGCCCAACCAAACACAAGAACATCAGCTGGTCGTAAAGTAGATCTCCTCTCACGCGGATCAGTCAAAAAGTTCACATAGGTCTCCTTTTTAGCAGAGATTCCCGCACGTTTTAGAACGTCAAACAAAACATCCTTAACACAGTCATGTCGGTATTTGAACCCATACAGTTCCTTACAATGGACAGCATGCTCTCCAAAAGTGTCCAAACAAGTTTTGCGGCACACAGGACAAGGTTCATCATCAGGGAAGATAGAGATCTTAAGTCTATACTTAAGGATAGTCCGCTATCCCACAGCTGACATATGTAGGCCCAATCTTTTTTTTTTATAATCGTTTATATGATTTAAACTCATAACCTTTTATTATGATCAAAGATATGTTAATTTATCTATCATTAGGTTATGTGACAGTCAGGGGCGAAACCTAACCTTTAAGGGTCGGAGTCAACCAACCCTAAGGAATTTTAAAACCATAGAGAGAAGCTAACTTTCACTAACCCAATGGATATAGCACTTTAACACCAATAACTTTTACAATCTTCGATTTTGTTTGGTGGATGGTTAGTCTCCCAAATCTCAAAGCTTGCCTCGCGTTATTGGTTTTTTAGGACCCGAGTTCGAATCTCTTGGCTTTCATTTTTTTTAAACCTCACGTACATATAGAATACGACCTTATTCCATTTCAAACCCTAATATCTCTACAATAGTCGCAACCCCCAATTCCCCAATCAACTTACGTTTGTTCTTCCTGACCCCAAATCCCCAATCACAACCCTCAACCACAACTTCGGTTTCACAGAATTTGCTTGAAGAATCGAACTTCAACTTTGTTTGACCTTGCAGGCTTCTCCCATTCGTAAATCTCCACAGAAACCGAAGTATAAAAAATATCATGGTTTGATTTCTTGGATTCTTTTTAAGTATTTGATTCTTCAAGCCAATGTAATAGATAAGGACACAAAACTTGAGTTAATTAGGTATTTGAAAGTTTGAGGCAATGTATGATTAGAAAATAATTTATTAAACTTAAGCAATTGACATTTTACTCCATAATTGTTATAGGTTGTCATACTGTATCGATTGCATTTTATGTTGGTAATTGTCATACTGTATCGATTCACATCAGCCTAAGATCGTTCTCCCGACCGAGAAATAGATCCTGCGGGGGAATAGACAAGCGAGCAAAATCTCGGCAAAGAGAAAATGTGTTGAGCCAAGACTTATGAGTCAACTCCCAGTCGGGAGAATAGATACTCTCGGCTACCGGAGGATCTATATCTCGGTCGGCAGAACGATCCGACTCATCCCCAGCTTCTGGATCAACCTCTAACTAGGAAGTTTTAGCTCTCCTGGCCCTCTGCAAAGAAATGTTCAACCGTTTAGAAGTATTGTTGATACCTGATATGTGCGTCGTGTGAAGTATCAAGCAAAGTACAAGATCAAGTCAAAGTCTCACTGGCCGAACGTGGTCCGAACCTGGAGTTTGGACTGGATGACCCTGAGGTTCGGACATGGATCGGCCAGCTGCTATAAATACCAAGTTTGTTCTTGTATTGGAGAGTCCTGAGCGTGTGAGATTTCTTAAGTGTGTGTTTCTGATAGTGTTTTCTCTGTGTCATTTCTGAGTGAATACTGATTGTAATTGTTCGTTTGTGATGAATAAAACCTTCGGTTAATTACGTTTCGATGTCCGATTAGCTAGATCGAGTAGACAATCCGATGCTCACGCATTTTCAAGTGGTATCAGAGCTTCCTGGTTCACTCTACTGATCTGTGGTTGTTATTTCTGGATTTTTGAAGCGTTTTTGGTGTTTCTCGAATTTGTTTGCGTGGTTTTTATCAAAAGTATCGAGTTTTTGATGTCAAATCTGCTTTTAAACCATTTCTTATCGGTTTTCCTGATTCTCAGTAACGAGTTTCGTCAAAATTGGTCAATTTTTGCGCGTTTTTGAAAAGTATGTCGAAGTTCGGAGGTACCTGGTTGAGTTCGGAGTAACCGCTCCGAGGTTCTAGTTCGGATATCGTTCAGTGAGTCTTCAGAGAGAGTTTGGTCCTAGATCGGTCAGCGTTCGGAGTTCGTTCTGTTTCGGTGATAGTTCGGAGTTCATTGTGGTTCGGTTGGCGTTCGGAGTTCGTTCGGAGTTCGTTCGAAGGACGTTCGGAGCTATTTAGGTTCGGACCAAGCTCAATGAAAGTTCAGACTTTTTTATTTAGGTTCGGACAGAGTTCGGTGGAAGTTCGGAGCACAGTGTTAAGTTCGGAGAGAGTTCGGCCAATCAGAATTCAATTTTTTCACGATGTCGGAATTTCATGCATTTTCCGCGATGCAGAGTGCAATGCAAACTATGCTGAACTTTGATAATGAAATTAGAACAAGTCAGAAAGTTCCAAAATTATTGAAGTTGGAAGATTATCATAATTGGAAGCAATGATTTTCTGCTTACATAAGCACGAATGATATAGATTTGTGGATTATCAATAAAGAAACTTTATCAACATCCGACCGATGCGGGAGATTTTAAAGAAGTTCATACATTTGACAATGCTGAAAGAAAATCTTACGAGCTTGAACAAAAAGCTTTCGGTTATCTTACAATGGTATTACCCACTGAATTGTTACATCAATTTAGCACATGCAAGAAGTCAAAACAATTGTGGGATGCTCTATCAGCTAGATGTGAAGGTAATGACGATTACAAAATGAGTCGGAAGAAAGTGTTGAATAAAGAGTTTGATAATTTTCATTTTTATGACAATGAGAGCATTACTGCTCTGGTTTCCCGGTTTTCACATCTAATCAGTGAGTTGAAGGTTGTTGGTATTGAGAAGACTCATGCTGATTTGAAGGAAAAGATAATGGAAGCCTTGCCTGAAAAGTGGGAAAACTATGTTCTGCTACTCACACATGATAAAGATTATTCTACATTGACATTCCACGAGCTTACTGGAAAACTTCATGCTCGAGAAATGGAAATGTTAAATTCAAAGAAGTCAACTGCTACTTTACAGAATCCTGAGTTATATTATGGTGAGAATACGACAAGTATGAATGCTAAATCTAAACCAACTTTGAGTTCTGCACCAAATATTGCCTTTATGACTGGAGCTTCAGTAAATTCTGATAACAATTCATCACGGGGTTGTAGTTTTACAATTCCAAATTCTTCAAGTCAAAATGCTTTTTCTGCTGATTCAATGGAAGATTGTGCCAAAATGATTGCTGCTTTAATTTCATCATCTTTTGGCTTGGTTATCAAAAATGTTGCTGATACACAATTAGTCAGAGATGATCTTGATGCTCTTGATGGTGATCAACTGACTGAATTAGATCTATCTTGGCAATATGCTATGCTGAGTCATAGATCAAAAAGATTTTTCAAGAAGCATGGCAAATCTACTGCTAATTTTAGTGAGAAACTAGGTTTTGATAAGTCAAAGTTGAAGTGTTAGAAATGTTCAAAGCTTTGACATTTTGCCAAAGAATGTCAACAGAAGTCTGGTTTTCCTTTATCACCTAAGCCTGGTTTTACTCAACCATCTTCTAGCAATACTGACAAGGCAACAGCTTTCACAGTTCAACAGGATGCTGTTTATGATTGGGGTCAACGTTTTGGGTATGATTCATCAGCTTTGATTGTGACTCATGATCAGTCAGATGATTCTTATTCACATACTAGCTCCGATACTAGTTCAATACCAAGTTCGTATGCATCTGCTAAAAATTTGGAAAGTCTGTTGAAAGAAAATGCTTTATTGTTGCATAAAATTCAAAAGCTTTTTGAGGAATTTACTTTGGTTAATTTAGAGTTGCAGCTTTCTAAAGAACATGAAAAGGCGTTGGTTTTAAAGAATGATTGCTTGACTACTGAGATCAAAATGTTGAATGAAGTTTTAGAGATTTCTAAACAAGACAAAAGGGATGTTGAATCTGCAAAAGCAAAGTTATGTGAAGAAAAGGATGAGTTGGTAAATGAAGTTACAAAATGGAAGGCTGAAGCAGTGGATACTGCTACTGATTTTCAAAACTTGTTTGAAAAGTCCAAGATTAAGCTTGATTTGCTTACAAAGATTGTTGAAGAATCGACTGTTAAACTTGAAGCATATCAAGTTGATATGGAAAAATTGTTAGATAAGAAACGTGAGTTGGTTAGTGTTAACAAGGTTCAAACTGCAAATCTGGAGATTCAAAAGAGAAATGAAGATAAACTGAAGAAAGAGTTGTTTGAAGGTTTAGATAATCTTCGCATGCAAAAGTTTGAAACCCACAAAGTTGTGAAGCGATTGATAGCTAAAGAGAAGGAATTCGCTGAGGCTCAACAGCAAATTTCTGATCTCAAAATTCGCTAAGGCTCAACAGCAAATTTCTGATCTCAAAATTCAAGTTCTTGATGCTAACAGATTGCTCAATAATGTTTCAAATTCTCAAGTGTTCACGAGCTTCTTAGCTAATGATGCAAATTTTGTGAAAATGTTTGATAAAACTGCATCACCCCCTGCTCAAATCAAAGAAGCCTTCAAAGAAGTGCAAGAGCAAGTTCCTGACTTTGATTATTCGAAGGTCTCATCATCTACTGCTGAGGAAGACAAGGTTGTGAGGAAAAAGAAGAACAAGAAGAATAAGAAGCAGAATAAAAAGCAATTTGAGGTTCTTTTAGCTCCAAAATTTGTCTCTAGTTCATCTTCTGCTGATAATGAGAAGTCAGCTACTTCAAGTGACAAGATTAAGTCACAACTTGACTTTGATGAGAAGATCTTTTATGATCAGAAGAATGTGACTGAAGTGAAAGCTGAATTTTCTCGGTTAGCAAAGAATGGGCATTCTACATCTGAGGAGAAGGTTGCTGGTAAGAGAGTTGGTTTGGGTTTTATAGAAATGAAAGGTAAAGCTGATGAGGTTCCAGCATCCACATCACAGGGTCTGAAGAATATTAAAATGAAGCAAGTGAAGAAGGAGATTTTCAAAGCTGAAAAAGTTCAACTTGAGCGATTTTATAAACTCAAAGGTTCAAATCAACTTTTCTCTGATAAAGAATTTCCTCTTCATTGTGTCGATGCTCGGAGAAGATTTCTGACGTGTTTGTGAAAGATAAAATTTCTTCTGAAAGTTCTCAATCTCGAATCCCAACATCCAAATGGGTACATGATCACAGACATCAGGTATATGATTCTAATTCTGATCATGCTAGAGATATTCATGTTTGTTCTTCGCAGGTACATCAAAAGTGGGACGAAACACAGCGTATTTGTTATATTTGCCGCCGGACAGGGCATATGGAAAAAGATTGTCCACTACCTGCTGCTTATCCACAAAGGTTTCATAAGAAACCGGTTTTTGATAAACCTGCCCAACAGAAATTCTTTGATGAAAGTGGTAGAGTTTTTGATGACGTTGAACCTACATTCTTTCAAAAACAAAAACTTTTTGTTCCAATGTTTCAACAAATTCAAAATGTAGGTTCATCATCACAGTCACCTGTGATAAGTTCCTCAAAAACAGAATTACCAAAACAACATTGGAAACCTAAGGTGGTTTCAAAGCAAAACCAGAACACTGGTCGACCAGAAGCGATCCGGTTCGGGTCATTTATTAACTAATCAGTTTGACCAGTGTGCAGGTACTTCTAGAAGACCTATCGACGATTGCAAAGTTGTTGATGGAGGAGTATACTGCTTAACTTAAATTTCATGATAAATTTCTCTAACACTTGCAAATTTTCTGCAATTCTAAAACTGTAAAATATCCGTGTTGATTGATCATTTTTCTTTGTTTCCAAGTTTTTCAAAAACCCAAAAATAGAGTCTTGTTTTGTGTAAAATGAAAATCTAAAAATAGAATTTTCATTTTAAGGGGGAGAATTGTAAGTAAGGGGGTAATTGAGAAAAAGCATGTTATGTGGAGAAGGTGAATACATGCCAAATATATAAACAAGGAAGGTGAATACATGCACAATATATAAAATTGTGAGAAATTGATCATTGGGAAATGATGGTACATTGGCTTACGTATCTGACTCATGGATAGAGTAGATGAAAGAGCCATAAGATCATTGTTTGATATGTTTGGTAGGCTCAGCAAATCAGAATGTATTCAGATGTGATAAACACTAAATACTAATGCTTGACCATGTGGATAACATCTTGATGCATATTTCGTGACACAAAAAGAAAAATAAGTGTGAAATAGTAATGAGAAGTCCCTATGTATACATGTGTTCATTTTGCAAAGATTTAAGCTTGTTTGGTTTTCTTTATTTTGTCAAACGATCGGACTTTCTCTACGTGTCCACAAAACCGACCTGATCGTTGTTCGTTTGACGTTCTGCTTTATTTTCTTTGGTGTTTCGTATAACTCATCGGACTTTCTCTGCGTGTACGGGAGTACCGACCTGATTGTTGTTGAGTTATACAATTTCAACTTGTTTTATTTTCTTATTTTGTTAAATCTGAGGCCTTATCTGCGTATCGAAAGATCGACCTTAAGGTAGGCGATTTAACGTTCTTATTTCTTTTTACATGGAACACAGTTGACAGTATCATGAAAATGTTATGCGTTGTAAAAAATCACAAGGGCTATCACACAAAAGGAAAAAGAAAGAAAAACAGAAAATGTCTGATTATGTCTGATTATGTCTGATAGTGTGGGATACACTGGTCAAAGCAAATCTAATCAATACCTTAACATATCCAGATGGTATGAGTATGATTCTGCCTGAGTTTAAATATGGACAAATTATACCGGCAATTAACATGACTTATGTGTTTCAATTAGTTGAAATTGAAATGTAGTTCAGTGCGGTATGTTCAATATGATCCCATATAGTGATCTTTCTCATACCAAAAATAGTGTCTGATTCTGTATTGCAATTAAGAAATGCACAAAAAGATTTTAGGTGTGTTTTAGCATAAACTTTGAAAACCCTAAAAGATTTTAGGTTTGTTTTGATATAAACTTTCTAAAAGCCAAAAAGATTTTGTTTCTGCTTTATTTTCGATCTGATCAACATGTGATACAAAATTCAATTTTTCAAAATCATATCTTGGAGTCTCGAAGAGACGTTTTGCACCAAGATTATTTAAATTCTGATGCAGGTTGCTAAAGTGCAATATATCATCACTTCAAGTCTTCTGAAGTTGTTGATAAAAGACCAGAGATACACCGGATGTCATCAAGTATTCAAGATCAAGCTACGATCGAGTTGAGGAGGAGTTTGTTCGAAGATTCATTTCATTAGACGAACGGATTCTACACTTGAGGGGCAACTTGATTGAAGATACAAATTGATGATGTTGAAGAGATACTGCACACGACGAGGGGGAGTTTGTTGATACCTGATATGTGCGTCGTGTGAAGTATCAAGCAAAGTACAAGATCAAGTCAAAGTCTCACTGGCCGAACGTGGTCCGAACCTGGAGTTCGGACTGGCCGAACGTGGTCCGAACCTGAGTTCGGACTGGCCGAACCTGAGGTCCGGACATGGATCGGCCAGCTGCTATAAATACCAAGTTTGTTCTTGTATTGGAGAGTCGTGAGCGTGTGAGATTTCTTAAGTGTGTGTTTCTGAGAGTGTTTTCTCTGTGTCATTTCTGAGTGAATACTAATTGTAATTGTTCGTTTGTGATCAATAAAACAATCGGTTAATTACGTTTCGATGTCCAATTAGCTAGATCGAGTAGACGATCCGATGCTCACACATTTTCAAGTATCGGGATGAAGATTAGAGCCAGTCGACATAACAGGATCGTCCTGTAGCCGACGAAAAAACTCGTCAAAGTCGTTGCTCGGCCCAACAGTAAGCAAAGGCAAAGGAATGAAACTAACCACACGAGAATCCCCGGGTGAACCACCATCAGCACCACCACTCGACTGACCACCCTGGACACTCGACCTCCGACCAAGCGCTTCAGGCTCAGAAGACTTTCCCTCGTCGGTTAAATTGTAATGACCCCTAGCATCCCCAGTGAAAGACTTAGATTTCTTTTTCCGACTAGGAGAAGTTGGCCTTTTAGCCATGCGTTTTACATGAATACCCCGTTCATCCTCTGCAGCTTTCTCAGTCTTGTCACCTGACTCGACATGCTTCCCCTTCTTCTTCGTTTTCTTCGATTCCTCACCTTCCTGCATAACCAACTCATCCGATTGTCCGCCCAAAGCACTTCCGATCACAGTACGATTATCAACCTCAATAGTAAAGTCTTCATAACTGTGTTGGGAGGTCGAGTGAACAGGATCTTCTTCACCCTGCCCAGAGCCTTGCTGGTCAGCACAACATCTTCAGCATCACCCAAGGAGATAAAAGACAATAAATCCATCTCTGCATGTCAAAGAAGAAAAGAAAGATAATCATACGAGTCATACTACAAAAAACGAAACAAGAAGTAGGGGACGACAGGGAATTACCCCGACCATCATATTTGAAAGAAGGCTTTCGGGTAAGAGAAAGCCAATTTCGGCTAAGCCCAGTTAGAATCAGCACTCTTTCGGGTAAGGGTCTTAAAGGAATCTGGAGGTCGACCAAGGCTTTGACCGTCTCGGCTTCGAAATCCTCCTCCACATCCTTATTCAATTTTGATGAAGCCTTAGTGGGTTTCCATGGGATAGGGGCTTCCAAAATCTTGTCAGAGATCCAGAAAAATTTATCCTTGAAATCTTTTAAGTTGGTCGGCACCTTGGACAAATAACAAGGGCTAACTGTACCGTCGTCATACTGAACTCGGCGCTGCTCTACTGAGAAGCAGTAGCCCTGTCGACCAAACTTAAAAAACTGGCGAAAGACACCAAGAGTCGGTTCTTTACCCAGCCCCCTACAGAAAACCTCAAAATGAGTTATTCTCAAAATCGCTAAAGGATGAAGCTAGGAGATATGTACCCGGTAATCACGCAATACACTAAGAAAAAACTTAGTAAGAGGAACCCTAAGCTGACCAGTAATAAATGATTTGGTATATAACCCAACTTTGCCCTCAGGAGGCTCGCGAATCGACTTGTCAGGCAAGGGAACTTCCAGCCCTAAGAGTTTTGATATCCCATACCTCTTACAATGGGCATCTAGGGCTTCCTGGGTCAAGGTCGAATGGAACTCACCCATCCCTTTGGCTATAACCATATCTAAACCCGAATTCAAAGATATAACAAAAGAAAATAACCAAGAAGAAATTGCTTGCCAAAGAACAAGGAAAGTCGACTAAAGAGAAACACTGAGGTCGACTCAGGATCGGAGCAGGCTCGAAAACACTGAGGTCGACTCGGAATCGAAGCGAGTTCAAAAGCACTAAAGTCGACTCGGGGTGAAAGCGAAGGCGATAGCAAGTAGGAAAAATGAAGAGAGGAGGAGACTATTTATAGAGAAACCATGAAAGAACCATTCGACTTCCGTGACAAGACAGATAACCGCTCAGAGGCCCACTAAGGCCCAACAAAAGGGCCCAACATCCGACATATACCAATCGTATACCAATAAAAAAAGAACAAAAAAAACACCACTCGGTGGCCGTGAGCAAAGAACACAAAATATAAGACTATCGGTACCAACGAGGGAAAGCAGAATATTACACATCTAAAGTCCGATAACGATGTCTAGACCACCATATATCGGACGGGGGGGGGGGGGGGGGGCTGATGACGTATGTCCATCTCGGATGAAGTCACAAGTACACATACTGTAAACATCCGACCAACATACGAAGAAGGCCGACTCACAGTCGCCTAGCCCCAAGGTCGACTCACACTCGACTTGGCCCAGGGTCGACTCACAATGGGCTTGCCCCAAGGTCGACTCACAGTGGGCTTGCCCCAAGGTCGACTAGTTGGGTTTCACAGTGGGTATCCGGGTTACCCGTTTTAATTTTTACCGAATAAATTAATGGGTCAATTAATCAGATTAATTTCGCAGCGAAAAAACAAGTTTTACAATGCGAATATACTAAAAAACCGTAGACAGGGTCTGATCATCGTGTACGCGTAAATACCGAAAATAAATTAAATAAATTAATTTAAATATCTAAACAGTTTAGATATACCTTGGCGGAGTCCGAACAACCGTTCAAGACACCGGGGTTCGACGAACTGGCACTAGGGTTAACGACAACGCCCGACTCGAACCGGCGAGTCAAGTCTTCAACCGACTTTGAAAACGGGCCCTCAGGCACCACAGGCAGGTTCATCTCATGAACCGGCGGTGGTGGCGGTAACGAAACCATGTCATCAAACATGACATCCGAATCTAGGGTTTCCGCCGTGCGCAAAGACGAAATCGATCCAATGACGATTTCGTCCGTCACGCGTAGAGGCGGCGGAAGTAGTGGCGTAAAGGCAGCAGCATATAGTGGCGTCGACCACTTAGGGCTTTCACCGGATTCGACGGTGGCGGCACGCGACGGCTCGAAAAATGGCCTTGGTGGCGCGGGTAAAGCGAGAACCACCTCGCGGTGGTCCTCGCCAAACAAGTCGGCGGCGACGACGACGGCGCCGCGCGCCGCGTCGTCGGCCATGGCGGTGGCGGATCTCTCGGCAGCGGCGGCGGCGGTTGTCTCGAGCTTCAACGCGGCGACAATCAAACGAGGATCTTGCTTCACCATCGTGTTGGTCGGAAAAAGCGACGGAGGATGCTGGTGGTGTTGCGCCGATCGAGAGAGAGGGGGAGAGAGTGGCGTCGCAAGTGAGGAGGGGGAGGAGGCCAAAATCGCAAACTAGGGTTTGCCTCCCCTCCTCCTTATATAATGCATGTCGCCATGGGCCCCTTGGTTTAACCTAAGCCCATGACGCGACCCAAGCCCCTAAACCCAATAGATTTACTAGTCTGTTAACCGGTAGTGACTAGATAATCATTCGCCGACAATTCTCGTAAACAATTTACGCCAATTATTGTTTCATTACTTTTAAATAAATAATAATTATTTATTTTATCCGTTTAACGATTAATTAACCGGTAATTAATCTTTTAGTTCGTTGACTCCGGTGTAACTCTTCCGGGTCGAAACCGGGTCGGTTACGATAAGTGTCGGGTCAGGACACCCAGTATCCAACACGACTCACACTCGACTTGGCCCAGGGTCGACTCACACTCGACTTGGCCCAGGGTCGACTCACACTCGACTTGGCCCAGGGTCGACTCACACTCGACTTGGCCCAGGGTCGACCCACAGTAGTCTTGCCCAGAGGTCGACTCACACTCGACTTGGCCCAAGGTCGACTCACACTTGAGTTGGCCCAAAGTCGATCCACACTTGGCCTGACCCAAGGTCGATTCACACTTGGCTCGTCCCAAGGTCGACTCACACTTGGCCTGGCCCAAGGTTGACTAACACATGACTCGGCCTAAGATCAACCTACAACCAACCTACTCTAGAAAGACTTCACCAAATGATCAGTCTGAGATGAGTAGGAACAGACCAATGCTCATACTCACCAGTCGGTATCCAAAGATCCGACCGAACACAAGTACCAATGTGATTGCCCAAAGGGGATACTGTGGCCCTTATACACTGTTCGGATGCCAGACCTGCAGCATTTCACTTTGAGGCCATCGCATTAATTACAAAACAAGACAAAGGTTGAGGGTTATATATACCCCTCAACCACCAGGTAAATATTCATTCAATGCGTTCTCTCTCATCTGATTATACTTAATCTTTCGAAGCGTATACTTATTCTCACGCCCGAGCTTAGTCGCAAGACACCATGTCCTGCCCCCAAGAACAACGGCGCTTCTGTTTTGCAGGTTATCGTTCAAGTATCCAGCAGCAGAGTCGACTGCCTTTCCTTGTAGTCCGACTGCTAAGTTGACTCATCCTAGGTTCTTACCTATCTAGTCATCTTTGGTAGCCCGATTCTACAGGTAGCATTTACATAAGATTGAGTAAATTAGGATTGATTATATTGGTTGCTATCAGTTTCTATAGTTTGACTTCAGGAACACAATAATCAATTCGGTTACATCTGTTTGTTCAGTTTAGTATATGATGACGTGTGTCCGGGTCGGATGACGTCACAAGGAGATAGACGCACACATCCAACCCAAAACACTACACAAGTCACGAGTGTCGGCCTCGCAACCTGCCGACCGACAGACAACACAGAAAAGAGAGTCGGCCCTCATCAGGGTCGACACACAATGCACGTCAAGGGTCGACTCCGAAGGAGTCGACCAACCATCCGCTCAGCGTCGGCTATACGGCACATACGACAACCAACACTCAAGCGCGACAAGTCCGAGATGGACACCACAGACCAATGCTCCCACAACAACACGTCGGCGTGCCGACACCCGACCTGTCACACATTTAATGCGATTACCAAAATGTATACTGCAGGAACTTGGCACAGTCCAAGACGCAGACCTGCAGCATACCCCCTTTGGGCAATTAGCATAAATAACGATACAAGACAAAGGTTGAGGGTTATAAATACACCCCAACCACCAGGTTAGATCTCATTCAATGCGCTTATCTTCGACTTGATTACACTTAATCTCTCGAAACGCATACTTATTCTCACGTCCGAGCTTGGTCGCAGGACACCCTGTCCTACCCTCCAAGAATAACGGTGTTTCTTTGTTTTGCAGATAACAGTCGAGCCTAGACCCTCCTGACCGAAGGCTTACTGTTCTCCATCTTTGTAATCGTTCTATCAGGGTAGTTCGTCCTAGACTTCGGTCTATCTAGCCACTCTTGGTAGCCCAATTCTACATTGGCGCCATCCGCACGGTCCTCAACACAATTTCCATGATGCCCGACCATCAAGAACGAAACGCCGAAGAAGACTTTGTCACCCCAGACGGAAGAAACACTGTCGGATCATCTGGCGTAACTGATCCCCAAACTCTGACGCTCACACCAGAACCGGTGAGCCGAAACTTCCTACAACTCCGACAGATGATGAACGAACACGTAGCAGCCGAGAGAGCAAAGGGCATACGTGTACAACTATCCTTCGACGACGAAAACCCCATCATCAACGACGAAATGCCGCCACCACCGGGGGGTGACGTTAGCGAACCAAGGCCGACAGCTGTTGTGACCGACAGTACAACAGTGTCGACTCAGACATCGGGACCTACAGTGTCAGCACCAACCCCAGTTATCAGAGCAGGTCCCATACCGACACACAGCGCCTCGGGTCCTGACATTTCCCATTCAACCAGCAACACTCGATGTCGTTCCCGGGCCACCAGTTTTACCCCTACCCGCCGTTCATGAACCCATACGGAGCACCAGCTTATCAGATGCCCTTATACCCATCGTATGGCATGCCACCACACCCATCGGGTCCGGCATACATGGCAAACCCAGGCACAGGCCCTCGGCCACAGCTGAACGCCAGAGTAGAAACCCCAGCGACAAGGGCAGACGAGCCAAAGAAAGCCAGTACCAATGATTTCTCCTTACCTTACATCCCAGAGGAAGAAAGCAAGTTCACTGAAAGAATAGAGAGCTTCGAGTGCCCACCGAAAACAAAGCTGCCAAGCACAATAAAGACATACGATGGCAGCACCGACCCCGAAGATCACTTACACGCCTTCAAATCGGCTGCAAGTATTGAAAAGTGGTCTATTCCCATGTGGGCAAGATGTTTGTGCAGACCCTCTCAGGCCCAGCCAGACTCTGGTTTAATTCCCTCCCTGATGGTTCGATCGACAGCTATGTCTAGTTGAAACAGTTATTTTCCAAACATTTCGGCCAACAGAAGAAGTGCACCAAAGACCCCATCGAGTTACACAACATCCGACAGGGGGACCAAGAGTCTCTCCGAACCTTCCTTAAAAGGTACAAAACCGAGTCCCTGACCATTGGCCATGCCGACGAGAGACAGAAAATTTCAGCCTTTATCCACGGTTTAAGAATAATGCAATTGATTAAGGAGATTAGTGCCAGAGTTCCCGTAACAATCCAGGAAGCTTTCGACTGAACCGAAGCCTTCATCCGAGGTGAAGAGGGAGCACAGCTCCAATACAAATCGTCTGGCGGAAAACAAAGGTCACAGGGTTGATCACAACACAACAGGGACTCCCACCGAACTTGGCAGTCGGGGGGAAATAGAGGAAACCGAGACGATCGCCGACACTCCGGCTTTACGCCTTACGAACGACCGTCTCCCTCTAATCAGAGGCACGATAAAAGGGGATACCCCAACCTAACAAAAACTCCCAGGAAAATTTTGCAGACAGAAGATGCCAGTCGGCAATTTGGCAAACCACGAACAATGGGTTCCAATACGACCAACCGAAACATGGCCAAATATTGTGATTTCCACCTCGACAGAGGTCACGATACAGACGAGTGTCATCAGTTGAAGAAGGAGATCAACCATGCAGTAAAAACAGGGCAGCTGGCACACCTGTTGAAAGAAATCAAGGAACAAAAGAACAAGAAAGAGAAGAAAAATGACAACGCCCCAATCCTAATGACACACACTTCTCGCAACAAAAGGCCGAAGCTCAGAAGAGAAAGTTGGGCCAACAAGCCAATCTCCTTCCCAGCACTAGACACGGCTGTGCCAACACTCAGCCCCATGGTCATCATCGCCAATGTGGCAGACCACGACATTCATAGAACGTACATTGATGGGGGAGTGCCTCGGACATCATGTATAAGGCATGTTCTCCAAACTGCCGACTCACATACAACAACACCTCCAGCCATCGAAAACATCATTGGTCGGCTTCAGTGGAGACATGGTCTTCCCCGAAGGAGAAATTACACTGCCGGTAACCCTATTTGATGGATCGTACACAAGAACCGAGGAAGTGACCTTTCTCGTGGTCGACCGACCCTCACGATACAATATCCTTTTCGGTCGACTAGCGATCTACCAGTTCAGCTGTGTTGTCTCTACAACGCATGGGCTAATGAAGTCTCCAACCAGAGAGGGCATAGCAACTGTCCGATCCACCCGATCCGAGTCTAACCTCATAGCCGATGTCACAGAGGAAGCAGCCCAGAATAAGTGGAAAGTCAATGAGGAATACCCGGACCAACTGGTCATCATCGGTCCCAAGCTATCTAATCCGATAGGCGAGAAGTTATACAACTTGATACGCAACAGCACAGATGTGTTCGCCTGGACACCAGCCGACATGACAGGGGTACCAAGAAAGATCACTGAACACCTTTTAAAAGTCGACCCAAAGCAGCGACCAATGGCCCAAGCAAAAATAAGCATGGCTCGAGACCGAAGCAGGGCAGTATGTGAAGAAGTAACAAAGCTGGTAAAAGCAGGGATCCTGCGAGAAGTCAAGTGGCACACCTGGATCGCCAACACAGTCATGGTAGCCAAATCCGATGGCTCATGGAGAATGTGTGTCGACTTCACTAATCTCAACAACGCATGCCCAAAAGACTGTTATCCCCTACCAGCCATTGATGCAAAAGTAGACGCCCTATCGGGCTACACATACAAGTGTTTTCTCGACGCTTACAAAGGCTACCACCAGATCAAGATGGCTCGGCAAGACGAAGAAAAAACGGCCTTCCACACGGACAAAGGCATTTTCTGCTACCGAAAGATGCCCTTTGGTTTGAAAAATGCCAGAGCCACTTACCAAAGATTGATTGACCAAGTCTTCGACCCGCAAAATGGCCGAAACATGGAGGCCTATGTCGACGACCTAGTCATCAAGAGTGGGACAGAAGAAACGATGATTAGCGATATCGAAGAGACATTCTGTCGACTCAGAGCTGTCAACATGAAGCTCAACCCGGCCAAAATGCTCTTTCGGAATGAGGCAAGGCAAATTTGTGGGACACATAGTCACCGACCAAAACATAATGGCCAATCCCGAGAAAATAAAAGCCATAATGCAAATGAAGGCGCCACAGTGCCTGAAAGAACTCCAGTGTTTAAACGGTCGACTAGCTGCCCTCCATCGCTTCATCTCCAAGTCAGCAGAAAAGTCGATGGCTTTCTTCCGAACCTTGAAGCAAGTATCCGACAAAAAACAGTTCCTCTGGACCGAAGACGCCGATAAAGCGTTCCTAGAACTAAAGCAGAGCCTCACAGCTCTCACACTAGTCACCTCGCCGGCGACAGGGGAGGAGGTAATCCTCTACCTCTCTGTCGGCACCGAGGCCATAAGCTAGGTCCTATGCACCGAACGAGCCGACCAGCAAATTCCGGTCTATTTTGTGAGCAGAGCAATGAAGGACCCTGAAACCAGGTACACCAAAATTGAAAAATTATTATTAGCTCTAATCCACACTGCCCGGCGCCTGCCCCGATACTTTCAGGCTTACAGGATTACACTGCTCACGAATAACCCCCTCCGGGAGGTAATTCAAAGACCAGAAACATCAGGCCGATTCGTAAAATGGGCTATCGAACTCGGCAAACACGAAATACACTTCAAGCCACGAATAGCGATCAAAGGGCAAGTGTTGGCCGACTTTATAACAGAATTGCAAGTCGACCCCAGCACCGACAAACCAGCAGTCGAGGACTACCAACCCCCACCACCAATCGATGGCACCGATGTCTGGACTCTGTACACAGACTGAGCCAAAAACAGCGAAGGTTCGGGTGCCGGCTTGGTCCTGATCGACCCACATGGAGTCGAAGTAACATATGCCATTCGGCTCGACTTCCCAAGTATAAACAACGAAGCCGAGTACGAGGCATTGTTGGCAGGATTGCGATTGGCAAAGAAGATGAACGTGAAAAAGCTAGCTGCACGAGTTGATTCGCTACTGGTCACAAACCAAGTAAACGGCGAGTTTGAAATTCGAGGCGAAGCAATGCAAAAATACGCCAACAAAGTAAAGGAACTAACTTCCCAGTTCGAAGGATTTGAGATCACCCAAATCCGGAGAAGTCAGAATAAGAAAGCCGACGCGCTAAGCAAGCTTGCATCTCTCGCATTCGCCCACCTAACAAAACAGGTGCCGGTCGAAATCATTCATAGTCGGACTGACGAGATCAAGGAGGTGCTTGAAACCGACACAGTAGTCTCCAACAGTTGGATAACACCAATCCGAGACTACTTACTACAAGGCACCCTCCCTGAATCCTCACTAGAAGCAGCAAAGCTGAAAGCCCAGGCTCAACAGTATACACTTCACAATGATAAGCTTTACAAGAAGTCGTACCTACAGCCGATGCTAACATGCCTGATTGCCTGACACCCGAAGAGGGAAACTATGTCATAAAAGAGATTCATGAGGGAATCTGCGGCACACACTCTATCCCTCGGTCGATTGTAACCCGGATGATGAAAATGGGTTATTACTGGCCCACCATGTACACCGACACCGAAAAAGAAATACAGAAATGTCGGGGATGTCAGATGCACGCAAGTGTACAACGCGTACCGAAGCATAACTTAATACCGGTAACATCCCCATGGCCCTTTTACAAATGGGGTATCGACATTGTCGAACCCTTCCCAGAGGCACTAGGCCGAATCAAATTCCTCATTGTTGCAGTCGACTATTTCACCAAATGGCCAGAAGTAAAAGCTGTAGCTACCATCACCGGCAAGCAAGTCA